>JALIZH010028112.1:0-129337 GCA_030522465.1 Rhipicephalus appendiculatus
ACCTTTCCGATTTTAGCTTTTTTTTATTCTTTTTTGTTTCTTGTACTTTTCTGTGCATTTTCACACGTGTATATTTTCAGCGTCGTCAGTGTATCAAATGTACCAGCCATTGTCCTGAGCAGTTCATGCGCAATTTCACCGATAACTACACGTCTGTATATCAGCTTTTGTTAACATATCTTCACTCCGCTTGATATTGGCATGGATATTAACGACACTGTCAATTGCTACACATGTCATTCTGATGAAGTTCGGACCCCGAGCGAAACGTAAATAGAAGTGCTCCGCACGCGCGTCTGTTTGACTTATATATATCTAATTATATATATAATTATATATATATATAATTATATATATATAATTATATAAATATATATATCTAAGGAATCTTTATTCATTCAGTTTGTTACGATACCGGTGAGGAAGAATAAACGTTATCGGAAAGATAGCATCTCAGTTATACTATATGCGTAGGACAAGATACTCCATATGCAGCTCAGAATCGGAACTCACGGGGTGTTGTGCCGTAAGGTAAATACAATAGGACTTCTTTTATTTTTCGGCTCGCCAATGTGCATTCAGTTGTCGCCGCATGATTGATCACAATTACGAAGAAACAAGCATTTGTTGCTCTTTTTTTTTTTTATATATCGAGACGCACTCGACATGCAGTTGCAAGCGTCATGCTTCATATGACGAGGTGGCCGAGAGGTTAAGGCGATGGACTGCTAATCCATTGGGCTCTGCCCGCGTGGGTTCGAATCCCATCCTTCGTCGTAACTTTTTTCCTCGGTGATTTCTTTTTTTTCTTTTTTTTTGCTGTGTGTTCCTTACATAGTCACCGCTAGCAATCACATTCGCAGGGATCGGTCCTTCAAATTTTTGTTTTCACTTGACTGTCCCGATACCTAAAGTCTTAGCAGACGGTCGGTTATTACCACCCGCTTTACTTTTCGCCCTCATCGGAATGCGGCCGCATCAGGGGTAGAATCTGGCTGCAAGGCGTGTTTCTACTCCTGATGTATGTGCACAGACGTCATGCGTCTACACAAAGGAGTCTGCACGCGCGTGCTAACACGTGAGTTCAGACACGTTTGGTGCGTTTTAAGTGCGTAGCACTTTAGGGGCCCGGTCTGTTGTCCATGGGTAGATCTCATGTGGCGTGATCGCGCTCAAAATCAAGTGCTCAATACAGGCCTAAAACAATTGCTTCTCAAAACCGGGTTAAAATAAAGAAACATGCCTATATTATAATTAACTGAATTAAATGATTAACCGATAAGTACTCGCAATAATTAAGTTAAATAGCTAGAAACGCTTCGGAAACATGCGGCCTGACACCCCCCACCGCGAAAGAGAAGGCGCCACCAAGTGCGCGATTGCTCCTCCCACCGGCGCTTCTCCGACGTCTTCGTCGCTACGTCTGAAGGGGAAAACAACCTGACGGAACTCGCTGCGGACGATGCGTACCTCAACTGCCGTAACAAGCAGGAAGTCGATAAAGCGCAGAAAAAAGTAGCGTGCACATCGTACATTGAGTTTCGCGAATTTCCCTAGCAAGATTCTACTCGTGCCGGAGAACCTGTTCATGCATACTTCAAACATTAAAGTCGTCGACGCTATGGCATGCGGAGCTGCGCAGTGAGAACTCTACCAACGGGAATCGATGGGTGCCTCTGCTACGTGCTCCCTCAGGTTTCACAGTAGTGGAGTGGGATTTAATGCACCCATCGCTACACAAGAACGATATCAGTGATGTGTTTTTCAAGGCGCTGATTGTTTAAGGAACTTCGCTTGTACGAGCCATTGCATTGAGATATGCTGGAGTTTGCACATCGCTGATGGTGTGTACACGTGGAGTAGTCGTTAAATGAAATGTTTAACAGACCTCACAAGGGAGCAGGCTAAGATCTGGAGGCAAATCCAAACAGATTCTTTTCCCGGCCCTCATCGGCTGTCTGAAATTCACCCACAAGAAATTCAACCAAACTGCCGACATTGCATCTGCAGGAATTAAGGCTACCCAAGATCACATACTTCGGGAATGCGAGGGGAATCCAGCAAAGGCAATACTTTCTCCCTCGATGCGGGAGAGTCACTCCTGTCGTCAGATGAAAACCGCATTAAGGTAGAAGCGGTTAACTGGGTCGAAACGGTCGTGGCAAGCTACTGGCCATCACCCTTCCGAACCACCGGCAAGCTAACCTAAACGACCTCATTGTGCCTTAAATAAAGTTGTTTCTATCTCTCTCTCTCTCTTTCTCTCGTGCAGACAAGCGTATGCGTGCTCAGGGTTCTTCATCAAGGGAGAGCGAAGTTAGTGAAGTTAAAGTCCCTATAGGCACTTTAGGTGAAATTAGAGTTACTACATATGCTCCCTACAGGCCTTCCGACCCGGCCGCCTTTCATTTTTAAGGTCATGGCTAAAGTTGCGTGGGACAACCTATAAATAGATTCCTTGTTCATTCCCCCAGAGGATACGCGCCATGTATTGAAGGATCATCATCACCAAATGCTGATAGCTCGTGAACTAATAATAGTTATCATCATCATCGCTCACCCACGCGCCAAGAAGCTGAAGAAGGAGGATCTGCCTAGATTAAACGGTGCTTACGACGCCACAAATCCGGAGTCATGCTTCCAGGCTCAGAAGAATGCCGTCTGCCGCCAATCAACGACGCGGTCACTTCGGCGCCCGATCAAAGCAGGGAAACCCGTCGAAGCGTTACAGAACATGCTGTCGACATCGCTGGTATGAGGGAACCCGACGTCACTCTGTCTCTGGTCGATGAATCCACGTCCACGCTGGCGCTGACAGAGCGCTCCATCGACGCAGAGACCCAGACGCCGTTCGCCATGCAGACTCGGCAGCAGCTGCCGAGTGCACCGCCGCTGACGAACGAAAAACCGCTGCCGGCAGGCCCACTTAAAAGCTGCAGGAAGTCCGTGAATAGACAGCACACTCCGAGCAACGCCAGCGACTCCAAGGAGGGCGACACGTCTCAGCATATCATCTCGTCTCTTAGGGCGCTGCGCAACTCCATTGCCTCTCCGTCGACTGTGCTGGAGTTGGTCCGCTCGTACAGCGTGGTGAAGAGCGCCGACCCGAGCACCAGCGAAAGCAGCACCGCGCCGCGCCAGTCCAATGCCGCGAGCCACTCTCTGGTCCTTGGCATCCTGATGGCCGCTGGAGCCAGCGCCGTCCTTTCCCTAGTTAACGTCATCATCAAGCGCCTGGAGGCCGTCAGTTCGCTCGAGGTGCTCACCTTCATGGCGTTCGGCGTCTTCCTCGGCATCCTGCCGGCGGCCACGGAGGAAGTGCAGCCTTTCGGCCCCAGCAGCGCCCAGCCGCTGCTCTTCCTGCGCACCATCCTATCACTGGGCGCGGCCGCGTTCAGGCTGACCAGCCTGTCCTACCTGAGCATCGCCGACTCCTCCATCATCACCAGCCTGACTCCGCTCATGGTCGCCATCACGGCCAGCCTCTTCCTCGCCGAGCCTTGCCACTGGACGCAGGGAGTCGCCGTGGCCCTGTCCATCCTGGGCATAACCTTGGTGGTGAAGCCGCCCTTCCTGGCCTACTCGGGAGTCACCTTCACCAAGGAGCAGTACATCGGAATAGCGTACGGCCTCAGCCACACGGTGCTGAACGGCGTCACCACCGTCTGCATCCGGGCCACCAAGGGAGTGTCGCGCAGCGTCGTCGTGTTCCACTACGGTTGCCTGTCGATGCTGCTCGTGTCGGTCGTGTCGATCGCCACGGGCAGGCTCAGGATCTTCTACAACGGCTCGCAGATCGGCTACCTGCTGCTCATCTCGCACCTCACCTTCGCCGTCCAGATGTTCCTCACTAAGGCGCTTCAGGTCGAGAATGCCTCGGTTGTCACCATTGTCAAGACGTCGTCGGACGTCCTCTTCGGGTTTGTCATGCAGGTATGACTAATACGCAGCCTCACCCTGGACGCGAAGCATTGATAACAATAGCAGAATATTGGACAACCGTAAGAATGGCCGTAAGTTTTATTGGGCTATAGGATTAAACATTTGCTTGCGAATGAAATTAACGAGTGTGGTGTTACAGGCGCACCCCCTAATCACAGGCTCGGTGCATAAGGCCACCATCCTCTAAATCATCTGAGAGATTGCCTTTAATCAATCGGGTCTTCACCGTCATTGTTCAAGGCGCACGGACCAACTGGACGTGCAAGTTTTTGACGCAAATTTCGATCGAGGACTCCCGATGTTGCGTTCTGTAAGAACGGATTATTAGGCAATCCGATGTGAGAAGTGTATATGCCATCCCTTCATTATTTTTATTTATGCATCCACTGCCACTCTTCATTTCTTTCGCACTTGACAAATCGGGTTGGAGGGGAGGCACTACAGAAAATTTCGCTTCCCCTCCCCCCCCCACCTTGATGGAGACCCCTGCGAATGCACGCCTATGCGGGACGCCTTCGCGGACATGTGTATGAAACAGGCCCGTATTTTTCCGGTGGTGGGGTCAGGGCATACCCCTGGCTACGAGCCTGATATGAAACCACCCTTGTCTGTAGTGCTTAAAAGTGGCAAAGGTTATTCGCCGAAGTGTATGAGAATATGAGCAATCTAATGGCGTTTAACATTAATTCTCCCCCCCCCCCCCCTATTTTGTGGTGCTAACGCGTAATTCTGCTCTGCGCGATTGCATACAATGTTCGACGCGCCTCTTTCACGCAGGCCGTGTTCCTGAGTGTGTACCCGGACTTGTTCAGCATGTTCGGCGGCGCCTTCGTGCTCTTGGGCGTCATCATCATCGGACTGCGCAAGATCGCCCAGGCAGCCGCACCCGACACTCAGCTCAGGCAGACACTTCGATTTCTTTTATAATTACAATCCGATATTTTTTTTTCTCCTCGTGTATTCTTTTCCAGTGATGCGTGCAAGCTTTTATATGGCACATTTATATTTAGTAAATGACTAAAGACGTAGTTTACAGAAGTATATATGAACGTGTGCCCATATGCGTGTCCATGACGGGATTGGTTTATTGCTACGTATCAGATGCGGTAAGTCGTGCAGGAAAACTTAACCATTTCGTTCACACAGTTAAAAGAGAATAATAAAATTCGAGACCTTTTTGGGCTTCCAGTTTAGAAAAGATTATTTTTATATTTATACAGCTAAGCACTCTGGAACGCAGTGTCTTTTTGGTATCCTAAAAGCACTCACCCCTTCTCCCCTGACAACCTAAGGGGGGGCGCAAAATCTGCCCCACTCGTTTACTCAGCCGGACCTGTCCCGTCAATGTTTGAAGAGCCAGGGTTAGGGCCACATAGATTCTTGACGATAATAGCGGCTGAAGGTCCCCGATTCTTTACTTCAGGAAAGCCAGCGACCAAAGGCAGGCCATTCTGAGAAGCACGTCGTCGCTTCATTTTCGTTCTTTACGTCCACTATGAAGCACGTCGTCTGGACTCGACAGGGGGGCCAGGGGGGGGGGGGGGGGCTCTGCGAGGAAACTTTTGATGAACCCTGCGCACGCCTATGGTCGCAGTCATTATATTCGCCGTACACATATCCAACGTGGCCTGACATTTTAGCGAACAATTATCGCGATAAGTCTGGAAAAGACGCCGCGCTTCGTTTCTTGACTTCAAAATTCAAAAAAAAAAAAATTACACCATCTCCCACTAAAGGGAACCATGTGGGGAACGCGAAGCAGCGCGGTGTGTTCACTTGTGTTTCCATTTGTTGTTTCCATGTTTGATTTGTGTGTGGAGTTGTGTATCAGCGGTGCTGCTTACGCTGCTGTCACAGCTTACGTTACCGATGCCGCTACAACTGACGCCAAAGTTGACATCCATAAGCGCCGTTGCGAAGGAGAGTGCAACGGAGCGAGCGCGCGTCGCATTATATAGACCTTTTTTAACGTGGGCGCCGCCATATTGCTTAGCGGGCGCCGCCATCCCTCGTCTGGCAACTCTTCTGGCATGTGCGAAGCTCCACGGTTGCATGGTAGGTATACGTGCGGCCGCAGTTTTAGTGGTTTTTTTAGTTCTGACGCGGTGAATTTCGATTGAAGTGGTGCAGGTTCTTTAGAGAATTAGTCTGTGAGGCGTTTTGAGTAGGTTTAAGCCGTTGAGAGTCAATTGTATGATTATACGGCGCCGCGAACGAGTTCCACTTGGTGGATGCATTATATTTACAGCACTGACTTTCTGCTCGAAGAACGCGCAATATTTTCAGCTCTTTCCTTTCCAGGAAGAGCAGCAACACTTCGAGGGCACAGCTAATTTTTTTCTCGCGCTGTAGGTATCGGCTTTTCTAACGCGATATGTTTACGCCACGCCGTCGCATCGGCTACCGCTCTTACATGAAGCCGTGTGTTGACGTTTTTGTGGTTGGTTCCATTTCATGGCACGGACGGCTTTGTTGCTGCCTTGAAACTTATCTCGATTGTTTTTTAACTCAATCCAGATAGCGCTTGATCCCGATCGAAATTGCGCCGTGCGTCTCTGCACAACAGACTATTTACTCTTCGTTTCTTCGTAGGCACCAACTCTTGCTTTACTATTCGTCGCCGTGGTACTTTGACCTGCGATAGATAGAAAAGTTACATGGGGCTGTTTATCGGATAAAAATATTGTCATTGTTGGAATAGCCGTAGGCTACGTACCTTCCGTTCATAGCCGAGCTCGAGCATCGGCGTCGATCGGGGCCATTGCGCTTCATTCGCCAGAAAGGAAGTGTTCTGAACATACCCGAGAACACGCGGAAGGCACAAAGTTTTTCCTATTTAAGCTTGCAAGCCATAAACGCCGCTGCTCCTCATCAACAGGAACACGATTTAACTTGAAGAGTCCGCAGCCGCAAAGACTCCGTGTCTGGTGATGCACTTCGCATTTTTCTCCCGACAGCAGTTTCCTTTTTCTGTAGTTGTTACTACACCCAAAAACAGCACAGTGGTTCCCTGTTGACTTATTACTTGCCGGCATGGCGATGAAAAAAAAAAGAATCCGCAAGTTGACCTACAACACGCAAAAATTCCTCGACAATGGCACACATTCCAGCGTCAACACACGCACTCCAAGCCAGCGAGCACGAGCCAGAAAAGAGGAAAGCGCTGTTGCCAGACCCGTCCTCCTCGCCCGTTAAAAAGGTCTATACGAGCGCACAGCTTCGCCGGAGAGAGAAACGGGAGAGGAGAAACAAGCGGAGGCAGCGCTCACGCCACGTCCTCCACCACACTTCCTCCCACCTCCTCGCGCTCACGCGAGGAGGGGGGGGGAGAGTTGGCGCATGCGCAGTAAGGGTGGTCAGGCCGCACACCACCATGATTGAACTCCGCTCTAAGCTGCTTCGCATCTAAAAGGTCACAGTTTCGTCTCAGGAAGAACGACGAGCAGCTAGACACTTGCTGCGCGCGGCCCGAACACAAAGAAGGACGCACGAAAAGCACAGGTATACACAGGACGAGCGCGAACTGTCACAGTAGTTACTTCAGCTAGCCCCTACTTTGGCTCTTCTAGCTAGTAGCTCACTCTTTTCGCAAACGTGGCCGCTGCAGCGAGCAAAGTGACCTTCGTGCGGTCTATAACTCGAACGCAAACTTTGCGGTGAGAGCTCAAGAAGTACAAAACTCCCCCTCAAGAGATAAGCGCACGATCACGGGCGACCACGCCCTGTATGTCAAAGTACAAATCGGAGGCGCACATCCCAACTCTGGCGAAACACTAGTTTTAGAACTGGGGATCCAAGAGAATGGTGGTGGCACGGGAAGCCACGGCTCGCTTTCCTGCTGGCATGGGCGTCGGCAGGTGGGTGAAAAAGGGGCACTTGCCCCCCTCAAGCCTTACCAGCACTTGCCCTCACCCAAGCTAGACCAGTGCTCTCCCCCTCCCCCAGCCGTGATGCAACACTGGTTTGCTCCCCCCCCAAGAGAAAATCCTGCCGACGACCATGCCTGCTGGCATCGATTCTGGTCACTAAAATAAAACTTCACTTGGGTCTAGTTGGTACATATTCCTGGGGCTAAAATTACAGCGCAAACACACTTCTTTGTCGTCCTTTCTTCTTTGTCCCTGCACCCATATGGATATGGTTTCATGTCTTCGCGTATCTAATACACTATCATCCTTGTTACACGTTTTGGTTCAGAGCTATTGTGTGCAACCTGGGTTTTATATATGCATTGGCTTATGAACGAATAAAGCAGTTGTTAGTGAGCACTTGTGTCGTCCGTTTCTATTCTTCGTGGGTGTGTAGTGCGTTTGCACTGTAATTTGTCTCACGGTTCTGGTCACGGTGTAAGATATATAATGTGATTCATCGAAGCCGCAGACAAAATTAAGTAAGTAGTGTTTATGCAATATCAATCCAGCTTCAGATGGTGAAATTAGGTTAAATATGCATAGCCTAGCTCCATTTTGTTGACCTATATTTTTGTCGAGTTCACAACAGCACGTGCACTGAGCACCAAAATTAGAAACTTTCGCATAGCATCAGCAATCACGGCGGACAGCGTGAGCAAGGTGCCAGCGACTCGTTTGCCAACATGCACATTACTTCGACACTCCGTATTTGCAGGCAGCCGCATGTTTTGGTTTGCCTCGATGTGCACCAGCCTGCTCGTGTGGGGAAGGACGCCGCGCGCATCGGCTGGCAGGACAGAATAGCTTAGAAACAGTTCACTTTTATATGCAAATATAAGAAAAATGGCTACTTAATGCGCCAAAACAGAAGTTCAAAAGTAGCCAGAAAGTAGCTATGGCGCCATCGCAAAGTAGCCTATTCGGCACAAAGAAGCCTCCAACGGCAACCCTACGCATAATCCTCCTTGCAACCCTACTCGCGCAACTCCGCAGAGAATGACGTGGACGAAGTAGACGCGCAGCTCGGACGCTCATGTAGTTTTACTTTTTTAAAAGCCGAGTTCTTTTCGTTACGCCAGGTAGTGCGAACAGAAACTATCATCATGAATCGGCACGCGCTCTCTTCGTCTTCTTCCGCTTCGCTTCAAAAAAATCACGCCATATCCACGAAGTGAATGATGATGAGTGGGCGAAGCTCGATCGTTTTCATCCATGGCAGAAAGAGAATGTGTGGTCTGGAACGCGCTTATACTTCATGGTCATCAGCGTCATCGTTATCACGTGTAGTGGGTACATTCCACTATACTGCGTCATCGTCATCTTTATCACGTGTAGTGGGTACATTCCACTATACTGGAACGCGCTTATACTTCATTGTTAACACGTGTAGTAGGTACATTCCACTATAGGTGATTCCACGAAAGATCGACACGAGTCCGAAAATTGATATTTTAGATTTGATTGGGTATTTTATATTTTGTGCACATAACACCCAGTAGCCCGAAAGTGAACTTCGTTTTTTTATTAACTGCATAATTTAGGAGGAAAAAAATATCGAAGTTATTCTGTACGGAGGGACCAATTTCGTCCCTTGTCGTTCTCGAAAGTTCACGACGATATAAAAACACAAATATTAACTTTACAAAGACAAAATTTTTTCTATAAAATGTATACGTAATGAAGAGTGAAGCAGAATTGTTTGAAGCCTGTGGACAGAAGGAAACTGCTTTTGAAAAATATCTGAAAAGGCAACATTTTTTAAAAGTTGCTATATTTGAGAATTTTTTTCTCCTAAGCTGAAACAGCTAGTGTTTCATAACTTGGTGACCTGTGACAACATAATGTTTTCAGTGTTGCCTGTTAATATCGTTGCTGTACTTCCAACACATATTTTTATAAACGGCCTGAAACTTCCAATTTCGGCGACAGTTAAGACTACAGAAAAATCAATATTTAAAAAACCCCATCTTCGATTTTTCTTAAAATCCCGCAAAGGGACGCTTGGAGACCACAGAAAAAGAAAACATGTTGCATTATTTTGTTTGCAGTGATAATATTGTGGGTACAAGTCCCAGCTTTTCGAGGATGCACTTAGGCGATAAGAACATGAGAAATTGGGATAAAAAAAGGGGGCCTAAGTGACTGAGTCGTTTGAACGGGACCATATTTAACAGAGGAAAAGCTGTTTTGGTAAATAGGAATGACCTTTTTAAGCACGACCATCTGCAATACCTAAATTTGCCCTTTCAAATCGAGGCTTGAGACCTCCAACTAATTGGCGCCTCTGTTACTGACGCTCTCGCATGAGGCTGCTGTGATAGTCATCTGTTTTTAAAGTTTTGGTTCAGTACACTTAAATGGAAATAGGCTCGCGAAAGGGACAACGGAAGCATAACGAATATTGAAATTGAGTAACGCTGCTGCCGCCGCCTTAAACAGAACGCGGCTTAGCGTTTCCTGCCGCCGGCCGTCTGCTCAACAAACTACTGCGCGCCCCCCATATTGGAGGCAGTGTTTTATATCATAGGGTTTAAACTATAGAGAACGGTAAGAAATCTGCAATTTCAATGAAACATATTTTAGTGAAAAAGCACGAAGCCACCCTCTACAACCTAAGAGCGGCAAGCTCTGTAGTGATTAAGCCGGCATCTGAAATAGTGGCGCAGATGGCTGTATGGCTGAAGAATGTCAAAAGGATCTATGCAAATGCCCACGACCTAGAAACCATTCGGTATTTTAAGATCATTTAAGTGCAAATCGTTGCCACGTGTTGCAGGCCTATGTTCTTGGCACGTTTGGCTAAGTACATCTCACTATACAAATCATGGTCGTATTTTGTTAGTGTCAAGCACTGCTGTAAGTCACCTGGAAAAAATGCAGCGTGTTCAGCGTACCATGGCCTTATGTTCAACGCATTCCTCAGCTTAATAGGAAAGAGAGAAGGGGACTACTCCAAATGTTTATTTTCTATCTTCCGAGGTCCTATCCTGGTGTTGGAGTATTTTAATTCATCGCTTTGCCTGCAAATATATACAGATTGCCTGCGAGTGTGTCACCGTGTATCGGATTTCCGGCATTAAAGCTGAGCGATGCGCGCCAGAAATGCGCCTTTATAAATAAGTATTCCTCGAAGTGCCAAATCAGCTTTTCCTCCTGTAAATATGGTCACGTTCAAGTGAGTCAGTCGCTTAGGCCCCCTTTTTTTATCCCAATTTCTCATGTTCTTATCGCCTAAGTGCATCCTCGAAAAGCTGGGACTTGTACCCACAATATTATCACTGCAAACAAAATAATGCAACATGTTTCTTTATATTCTTTTTTCTATGGTCTGCAAGCGTCTCTTTGCGGGATTTTAAGAAAAATCGAAGACAGGGTTTTTTAAATATTGATTTTTCTATTGGCTTAACTGTCGCCAAAATTGGAAGTCTCAGGCCATTTATAAAAATATGTATTAGAAGTACAGCAACGATATTAACAGGCAATACTGAGCACATTATGTTGTCACAGGTCACCAAGTTATGAAACACTGGCTCTTTCAGCTTAGGAGAAAAAAATTCTCAAATATAGCAACTTTTAAAAAAATGTTGCCTGTTCAGACATTTTTCAAAAACAGTTTCCTTCTGCCCACAGGCTTCAAACAATGCTGCTGCACTCTTCATTGCGCATACACTTTATAGAAAAAATTTTGTCTTTGTAAAGTTAATATTTGTGTCTTTATATCGTCGTGAACTTTCGAGAACAAGGGACGAAATTGGTCCCTCCGTATGGAATAACTTCGATATTTTTTTGCTCCTAAATTATGCAGTTAATAAAAAAACGAAGTTCACTTTCGGGCTACTGGGTCTTATGTGTACAAAATATAAAATACCCAATCAAATCTAAAATATCAATTTTCGGACCCGTGTCGATCTCTCGTGGAATCACCCCTATACTGTGTCATCGTCACCTTTATCACGTGGAGTGGGTACATTCCACTACACTTGGCTACCTACCTACCTACCTACCTACTACTATTACTACTACTACAGAGGAGGGACAGACCCACACCCTAAGGAGCTTCGCCCCTAAAATCACGCCATATCCACGAAGTGAATGATGTCATCATCAGTTATCACGTCTAATGGGTACTTTCCACTATACTGGAACGCGCTTATACTTCATCCGTTATCACGTGTAGTGGGTACATTCCACTATACTGCGTCATCGTCATCTTTATCACGTGGAGTGGGTACATTCCACTATACGTGGCTATCTACCTACCTACTACGACAACTACAGAGGAGGGACAGACCCACACCCTTAGGAGCTTCACCCCTAAAACGCGAGCGCCGATTTCTCCGGCGCAGGATGGAATATCTCTGATGGGGGGTGAGCACGCATAGAAAGAGAGAAAGCAGAAAGAAAGGAAAGAGATAAACTCTTGGCGAAAAATATTTCTTGGCTAGGCAGGATTCGTATCCGCCTACCCACGAACCAAAGGCTAGCGCCCTAACCACCCTGCTATCCAGGCACGCTAGCAGAGCGTAGCATAGCCTTGTACACAGTATAGCAAGGTGGAGGGAAAGGGAAGTGAGGATAATGAGAGGGTGAGGAGGAGGGAATGGATAAGGGGAGAGCAAAAAAAGCGTAGCATAGAAAGAAAGGGAAGACAGAAAGAGAAAGTAGGAGTGAGAAAGAAATAAAAAGAGAAAGAGATAGAAAGTAAAAGGCAGCGAGAAATAAAGAAGGGCGACAGACAACGATAGAAAGAGCGCGAAAGACAAGAAGTACATAGAGAAAGAAAGCAATAGAAACAAACGGACAAAAAAAGACAGAAAAAAAAACAGATGAGAGGGAAAAGAAACAGAGGAAGAAAGAAAAACAAAGAAAGTAGGCTGCCCAGCTCCACGTTTTCTTCAGGCTTGGCACGACTAGTGGGAGGCTGCCTAAATTTTTCTTTTTGTGGACCATATTTTTGAACCTTATGCAAAAAAGAAGAGACATTTTACACTTTCACCTTGAAACGCTTTGTAGTACTTTGTGTTTGGTATATGAACTAGCCGCAAAGTAGTGCATGTGCATATGAGAAAACATGGAACAACTGTAGTTGTACAGTTCACACCTGAAGTTCCTGGTAGGTATACGCTTGTGAGGTTTTACCATGGTGCAGTGCATTCTAAGTCAATTTGTTGGTACTTATCGTCACTTGTTGCCACTTTTGGTAAGTCGACTTTTACCGTTATAATCACCAGATTTCGTGCTTTCAATCAAAAAAGCACAACCCGCCACGGTGGCCTAGTGATTATGGTACCCGACTGCTGACCCGCAGGTAGCGGGATCGAATCCCGGCCGCATTTTTGGTGCAGGCGAAAATGCTCGAGGCCCGTGTAGTTAGATTTAGATGCACGTTAAAGAACCCCAGGCGGTGAAAATTTCCGGAGCCCTTCACTACGGCGTCTCTCATAATCATATCGTGGTTTTGGGACGTTAAACCCCAACAATTATTATTAATCAAGCAAGCACAATATTTTGTGTAATGTGACCTTTGTCAACATAACTGAATACGCATCTACAAAATTTCATGTGATTAGCCCACCATGCCATTGTTCAAGCCTTAAAATAACAAT
This sequence comes from Rhipicephalus appendiculatus, assembly GCA_030522465.1. NCBI lineage: Eukaryota > Metazoa > Arthropoda > Arachnida > Ixodida > Ixodidae > Rhipicephalus > Rhipicephalus appendiculatus. The sequence continues at coordinate 13,460 of JALIZH010028112.1, forward strand.
AATAATTAGAAGGTGTGCAAGTTACGTGAATGCTTAGATATTTGCTAAAGTTCAGTAATTACATGCAGGTTTGTGATTGTAAACCTAGCCAACACATTCGTGCCAACTGCTGTGGCCGCACCATGCACAAGTAAAACTGCTCAGATACAACTTCTCTGCGTTTTAAACAAGGCAACACCAGTGGACAAAAAATGAAATGGTCCAACCTGGGCTGCAAAAAAAAAAAAAAAGGCACACCAACACATCAACAAAGAATGGGCAGGCTGCCCACCTTTACTCATTATACTTTTCTTCTATTTCGCAGCTGCTGCAAACAACAAGGAGAGAGAAAAATAGAGCATTGTGTACAGCAGTCAACAACTCTTCTCAACAGCGGCTACTACCACACACAGGTTAGCCAGACATCAGATCCACAACGAAAAGCACTCTGGAAATGCAGACGTCAGCGTTGCACAAACACTGGGAATTGGCCTTTGTGATGCTGCAGATTAAGCTGTGTGAAAAACTGTGATGTGTTTGGAGGGTTCTGTTCGTCTACGCATGTTGTTTACGCAGGCTTTGGCGTTTGAATCCCTGCCCTCTGTAGCAAGCTTCAAGCGGCGTTTTCTACTTACGACAATCTTTGTGAATGAAAAACAATGCTGCGAAGAGCCCAAATGTCTTCAATCGCTGATTTACGCGGACTATTAACAGTGCACTTCAAGCAATCAATTTGACGTCACAGTATAACTACACACCATCTTAGCCAGTGCTCTTCCAGAAAATATGTGGCAATATATCAGGCGCTACTGTGGAATACGGCATTTTGATAACTGGGTCATTGAAACACTATAGGAATCAAACGAAAACAGTGACTTACATACAACAACCCTAGCAAGCACCACAGGTCTTTGTGTACACGTATATATCTATGCATATTGCGGGTAGTAAACACAAAATGGTTGTGTTTTGTTGTGGGAGAGATTGCATCAGAAGACAGTGAGCGTTGTTTTTTTCGGCTTGCAAATATTGAAGCAGATGACATAGAAAACAAGCACACAGCTTAGCTGCAAGTAGCAAATTAACATCCTAACTTACATGAATACTTTCGAAATCATGTCTTATAAAACGAACGCATGCACCGCTGAAAATTTGACTACATAAAATTTCCTAATGCTGTCCCCCCTGCACAGCTGGCTAGAAGGCAACATAGCTTAACAGAATGCAACAAGATTCCGAAGCAGCTTAACAGAATGCAACAACATTACGAAGCGGACACATAACAGCACGAACGTGAAAACTGTGTTCATTCACTCAACAGTAGCTGAAATTTGTGCCTACTTGTTGAAAATGGGGGTAAAAGGCGAAAAACGCACAATTCCAAATTTTAAACATATATCTCCCAAACAAGAGCAAGAACACAGCTGCCCTAGCAATACCCTACATATGCAAACTTTAGCGCTACATAATTTACTCCAAAAAATGTAAGAGGCAACAAGGAACCTTCTTTTTTGATAACACAACACAAAGCAGCTGTTCAGCACACTTGCACAAAAAAAAAATGCGACTACACATTCCTAAGTCCTCACACTTCATCGAACACCGTTCACCGCTCGAAAAACCAGCAAAAGTGGCCACAACAATACTACGCCTATTCGAAAGCCTAAACCTATATCACAAACTTCTCTTGCTGGCAAACAATCGAGGAGGGTGGAGGGGGAGGGGAAGAGCGGGTTGCTTATGACTTGAACGACTAAAGAGAAAACGAAACCAGCAAGCATTATGTGCCTGGTAAAATGTGGCTATGCGCGAACACGCGCCATTTCTCAAGCTATGTACAACCGCGTTCAGGCCATTCTATACGATGAGAAGGGGTGGGGCAGGGGAGGCACACAAGATCCTCTAGGTGGGTGATGTGGGAGAGGAGGACAGCAAAGAGGAACGGGGGAGAGCACACGGCACATCTGGAGAGCTGCGAGACTACGCGTCTTCCAAGTCGGCCCCGGCACGCAGCCATCCCCTCTGCAGCATGCGGCATCATGACAAGACGTAGTCTTCCATGAGCAGGGGATCGTCGTTCTCCATCATGTCTTGGGCCCTCGCTTCAGCTTCGCCGTCACCTGTCGACAGGAGCCGCATTGTCACTTGCCTATCCAATCATTTATTTACAGACACTCTTCACACACTGTGCCATGGAACCAGAAGCTTTTGTCAGGAGGAGCTACGCTTTTCAGTATGGCAAAATGTAGTGTCCTCAGCACTCCTAAAGGGGCCCTGAAACACTTTTTGAGCATGCTCAGAAAATGCTGCCGACCTGCAGTCGAGGCTCCCAAGAACACATGAGCTGAACAATAAGCGCAGCAAGCGGCCTGAAATTTGCAATTAATTCCCAAAGTCAGCCAAAAATTGCTCCCTCTTCTCTCTACAAATGGTGCCCCATGCCCACATTACTGTGCCATATACCCAAGTGCATGGCAGTTGGCTAATTTGAGCTGCTCCGTAGTCACCATGGCCACCGCAAAAAGCCACCACGCCCACGCGCACCCTCGCGATCACACTGAAAGTGAGCCGCGCACCCGAAGAATAAAGAAAAGGAAGCGCTCAAGGTCATAACACGCGCTGATGAAGGGACGCATCTTCTTGCCCCCCTTTTCATGCCGTTCCTTGCATTGTTTTCAGTGCGCTCGCTAGCATGAAAGGAGAGAAAGTGCTTGAAGCATGCGACAAATCTCTGTAACTCCACTTGACGGATTCTACAAATTTTTGCGGCATGTGATTTGTGAAGCTTCATGCACTAATAGTGAAACTATTCCGTAATAACTCAGAAAAGTGTTGCAGGCCCCCTTTAAAAAAGAATACCTAACAAAAAAAAAAAAGAGAAAAATAGCACACTTAAACAATGTTTTTTGGGTTTATCTCACGGGTGGGGGGCGTGTGGCGCATCTTTTAAATTTTATTTCCTCGATTGGTTGCTGCAACGTCCATCTACGGAACATAAAATATTAGCAAAACCATTTGCCTGATCACACTTCCAGTTTAGTCAGAAGTGCGCTAATATGGGGTTACATCCTTCGGAAAGAGCAGCCTAGCAAACATAGCGCCCAGCTGAGCATGCCTTGTGGGCATGCGCTTACACTCAACCCGTTCGCAACTTGGCTTTATCACATGGCATTGACACAGAGGAAAGTCACTGCTCATGCAAGCCAGTTGAAGATTTAGGTGGCTGTACATAGCTAATGAATCTGTTACCTGTTTCTTTTCTACCCTTTGTCTTCTGTGATGTTACATCATGCTTTCTCATTAACCAGCCAAATTTTTCTATAACACTAGAAATGCTCACTGCAAGAGCTAAAGATACTGCTGCAAGGTTGCGTTCTCTCCCTACAGGCACTGCACACAAGCCATATCGTTCACTCAACCGTTCAGTGCACAGCGGAGAAGACAAGCTCTGTAAATAAAAAACAATCTTGCAATTTTCCTTATTGTCCTAAGCATTCGTGGTTAACACCTGTTATGGATGCCATGGTGGCCCTAAGCGATGTTATTAAGTAATGCAAATAAACACCCCCCATCTCAGTATTGGTTTTAGACCGTGTCGATAAAACAAATGTTTTAGTGATGCGACTTCATCGAATCAGTCGAGTAAAAGTTCCAGTACAGCATGGTAAGCATTGTGTCAGAGCACAAGAAAGCAGGTAATGAGTCTCCAGACAATTCAAAAAGGCCAGCCTGCCCTAATGGTTGCCACAATATACACATTCCAAACCTAAGAAAGGGAAGGTTTTTCCAAGCGCTGCCAAAGGAGCCTTAAAGAATGAAGCAAGTCTTTTGCTAGCCTTTGATGTCATTCAACCATAAACAGAGAAGAAAGAAACGATAATAAACCAAGCCAAGATGTTGTACATACCTTCGTAGCCATCCAGATCCCAATCATCACGGTCTTCGTGATAAGCTGAAAGAAGTACAGGCAGTATTAGGCGACAAGAAAAAAAATATTTACATATACATCTGGACACCACTTTCTATCTGTTGTGGACTCGCCCATGTTGAATGCTTTGCAAGCCCAAAAGAAAATTTAGTGCACACAAATCCTGCCACTTGCATGACGTGAATGCTTTATTGTAGAGCTGTGCGATAGCAAAATTTTGGGTGCGAGGCGAATTTGAATATTGAAGTTGGAGTGTGAATCGAATCGAATATTTCTAGAATATTTTTCGAATACTTCGAAGCGAAATTGCAGAAGAAAAAGTTGGAGAGGATTCCGAAACATATTCTTATGAGATAGCAACATGAAAGTGTTTTTTCACTAGGTTGACGAAGCTCTGGTGGGGTGGTGTTTCATGAAGAATGAGGCAACGCAGAGGCCGAATTGTATTTATGTACATGATTTGGTGCAACCAAAGTGCTGCCGACAACACTTTACATGTGAAAGGCAAAGATGCTATTTCCTCAACCTCTCCTCCTCTTTCAACTTCTGCGGAAGCCCAACTGATGTGGCGGACAAGTGTGTGCTCCCTTCGAGTCTGGAGTTCCAAATCTGCCTCGTAGACACCAATATATAAGAACACCTGAAATTTTGGATGCTAAAAACCTTCCAGCGTACAATTTTTCGGACTTCCTGCCCAAACTTCAGGTCCAAGACAGCATTAATTGAGCCCCCCACCTCTGCCCACATCTATCATCTCCATGTTGGAGACAGCGTTTTCTTGAGTCAATACATTTGAGCCGTAGCTGGAGCCTGAAAGGCAGCTTTGCCGCAGTACGAGATTGTGATGAGGTGAAGCATATTGAAAATCTGAAGGGTTCACTTCCAATCAGACATTGACTGCTTTTGTCTTAGGAACGTTCGAATAGTTCGAACGGAGCATAACAAAGGAAGCATTGAAACGAGCGAGGGTCTCTTTTGGATCATCAAACACGTGTAACTCCACCATTACAGCACCGTTTCGAAAAATTCTCATGGCTACGTGTTCGTTGTAGACTCGTGCACAACACCACACTAAATTTGAACGTCTGGGCGGTTAGGGGCCCTTAAAAGAAAAACGAAGAGAAAAAAAATTGTTTTTCTCATTATTAGTAAATTCCCTATCAGAATTCTGAAAGCATCACTCTTGCTGCAAGAAGACACATGGTAACTGATAAAAACGCGCAAGAAGAAAATGCAGCTGGTGACGCCACCTTTAAGTTGCCGCACTAACTCGCCATGGCGTCATAGATTTTGACGATGTCTACGAGGACCTACACAGTTTTAATTGGCAAAATGAAGTAGATTGTCCTCTGTGCATCAGACGTAACGTATCAACTTTCAGGAAAATTCATTGAGCCAATGTATTTCAAGTACAAGAAAACGCTTCGAAATTAGTGACATCACGGTGACATCCAGGGGAAGAGATTCCAACGTCACATTTAAGAATGAATCTTTAACCTCAATTTCCTTCTTGAATAGTGGATTTATATATGCAGAATTAATGCCAGTAAGGTGCTTCAAACAATAACTTACATATTATAAGTGATAAACTGCTTCACTTGAGTTTCCCTCTAACCTTCATAATGTTCGAGACTATAGGAAACATCAAGTCAAAACAATTGTTGCTTACACAACATGCGCTCCAGCCTGTCTGGTCTGTACAGTTCAATGCAGAAGTTGCGCCGATCAATCTTAAGCTTGCTCTTTGGGTCCAAGTAGAGCTGGTTCGGCTCCACAAGCGTGCCTGGAAATAAATGCAACACTGCTCAGCCACTACTAAAGTGTGCATCTAATTACAGCCGTGTTTTAAACGTAGGATCATAGTGCTGTCCGTCTAGCAAAGGTGCCTTCCCTTGTCAACGTTGCAAATTAGCCCGACTTTCCAGCCCTTCTCTCAAATCAGCAAAATACAGTGAAACCCTACTGATATAAATTGAAGAACTACAGTTAGCCATACAATGGCAGCTAAGATGCAGTTACAACAAAGCTGAAAAGAAGCAGAGGCTGAATGCAAACTACAATCCATATATCTACGAAAACAAAGACAACACTCCAAATTCCCCATAACCTGAACTTGGCAAGCACATGTATAATTTGTGGATATGTGCATTGTTGCCTCAGGGCACCTCAGGCCAGTCTCACAAGAGTTATCATTCACTGGCTGAGAAAGAGATCTTGAGTTCGGCTAGGTGTTATGGCTACACTCCCATCTTGAGAGGTTTCGGGCACCCTGAACAATGTTGGAAAAGCCACAATGGTTGAAAGCACTTTTACATTATCTGATCACGACACAGCATCGTGGCATCGCCGCTGTGGGCAACTGTCTACTACAATCTGAGCCAGTGCATTATGGTGCCCCACCAAATGCTAGCCGAAATCTATCTGCCCGTCCCTCTCACCCACCCACCCCTTCTATTTTCCTGGAAGCATCCAGGAGCTTAGGCTAGGCTCCCAGATACTAAGTTCATTGTAAAAAGCAATTTTTGCTGTAAGCACATGTGTTAACATGTGACATGTCTGTCAGTCAGAGAGCTGCCATTACAGTGGAGAAGGTAGACGTTTCCTACACATTTCCTTCACATTTATAGCAGTGTGTACAGCATAGACATGAATACAGGTGATCCACTCTTTCGAAAAAGAAAAGAAAGGTAGAGGGACAGCTTTGTCTGATTAATGGTCATCGGCGCAGTTAAGGCTGAATGCTAGAAATTTTGAAAACAAAATAACAAAGAAAAGGCTGCCATTTTTGTTGCCGTTGTGAATGTTGTGCACGTGTGTTCTAATACGATCTGGGGACACAAGATCTTAAGGTCAAGGCTCAACATCAGCCCTACATTGTAGGCTCGTGAGAATAGCATTTTTAGATGCAAAGCATCTTATGAGCGAGCTTGATCCGGTGGCGTCCGCGCTCCACTGCGCATGCGCCTACTCTCTCTCCCACTCTCCTCCTTTCCCTAATCTCAACCACACTTCCCTTCCCCTTTGCTATACTGGCTATGCTATGCTGCTGTGCTATGCTAGCATAGCATGGCTATGCTATGCCTTACCCCTCACCCTCACGTCTCTCCTCGTTACCCTCACTTCACTTTCCCACCGCTTGCTACACTGCAGTACAAATGGTGTATGCTACACTTCACCCTCCCCCTTCTTTTCTCCTTCCTCAGCCACACATCTGCCTTCCTCACCCTCACTTCCCTTTCCCACCTCCTTGCTATACTGTACTATACACGGCTATGCTGCGCTATACAGCTACGCTATACATGGTTTTGCCTGTGTGATGCCAATCGACATGAGGAGATGATGACAACGGCAGACAACGGCATACAACAGCATACGACAGCCCAGGCCCCTAAAGTTTTCCACACTTAAGGGGAGACACTGCTCTTAAAAAAAGTTTTTTTATTTCTGAACCGATTTTGATGAAACTTTGTGAGTTTATGTATATTTGTGTGCTGATTTCAAATATGCAATTATTTTTCTTTGTATAATGTGTAGTTTTTAAAATACAAAATGTTTCATGTGCCTTTTGGGGAGCAAGTTTTTTCCTAAACTAAGAGAGCTACAAAGTAAATCAGCATATCACAATAATCTGGAATCAGAGCTGTGTGCAATGCAACAAAAATGGATATTCTAAATCTATTTGAACAAAAGTTATGGTACGTTGAACATTTGTGTGTAAGTCAATTTCAAGCTGGGATTTCACTGGCAAATGTTCAACATACGATAACTTTTCTTCTAGTGGGTTTAAAACATCCATTTTTGTTGCACTACACTCAGCTCTGATTCCAGATTGTACGATATGCTGATTTATTTTGTAACTCTCTTAGTTTAGAAAAAAAGCTTGCTCCCCAATAGGACACATGAAATATTTTGTATTTTAAAAAGTTCACTTTACACGAGAAAAATAATTGCATATATGGAATCAGCACACAAATATACATAAATACACCAAGTTTAATCAAAATTGATCAAGAAATAAAAAAAAAATTTTAAAGTGGGGTGTCCCCTCTTAAAAAAAATATTAATAAGGGTGCAGGTAATATTCACATTCTACCAGAAACTGTGACATCGCCGCTCTGTGGATTTCCCCTGAACGGAAGGTTTCATGGGATGGCATGGCGTGCCCATGCTGCTGTGAAACCACCTTCTCAAGCGGATTACATGTGGCAAAATAAGTCTATTCGTTCTTTTCCAATACTTTGAAATTTCCAAAACTTCAAAATTCATGTTGAAGGGACCTTGAAAACTGTAATATTAGTTTGAAAATTCAAAGCCATTGAGTATCCTCACGGGCTACTTGCTAAGCAATGTGATGAAATATGCAGAGCACATTGGGGCACAGTGGCATTCCAACATTTTGAGGTTTCTGCAAACAGAAAGTGAACAATGCAACAGCAAATTTTTCCACAGAGTGCAATAAAATGAGTTCAACCGTTTTTTACACAGATGGAAGCTGTTACAGTAAATTTACCAAGCCTCAAGAGACTAAGGTGGGAAAAGATCAAACTCACCACCTATGACGATCGTCAGCACATCCGACCGCTCGCCCACGATATCCATGGCGCCGGTCACAGCTGCGTTGGTCACGAGCTCACAGCCACTGACATCAAGCAGCCTCAGATCACGACACAGTTCCACGAGAATCAGCACCCCTGCAATATGAGTGATTTAGGTGAATACATTAAAGAAAATGCACCTGAAATGCAGTTCTAAAAATGAAACAGCATTCACATTATAATGCCCACCAACTGCATAGGAAGAATAATAACAGCACACATACATTTAAACCTTGATACAACAAACATGGATTTAACTAATCAAGCTTATATCTAACAATGTGATCGTAAGTTACCTTCACACCATGCTTGGACTCATGTTTCCATGGATATGACTCACTTATTGTTTCATGACAATATCAGAACATAGATTGAGTTCAGCTTTTTCCAATGAATTATACTTCCCACAAGTTTTATGACTTTCTTTTTTAAACTTCTCTGGTTGCTTTCACTGAATAATCTTTCATACCACGCTTTCCCTTCCCGAACTCCTTTTATTAAATATATGTTTAGCCCACCTTGATGGCATCAAATGCACTTTTCTTAGATAACGATCAATTTTATGTCAGTGACCCTTATCAGTTAAAAACTTAAAACTAGGCTTGTGCGAATAGTGAATTTTAGGTTCGAAGAGAATAGTGATTTCGGTCGAATAATTTCGAATCGAATTCGAATAGTATATATCACATATTATAAAGAAAAATGGGCATATTTGTCATGACCTAACTACCGTATTTACACGAATGTAAGTTGAATCCAATGTAGGTCGACCCCCCCAAAAATCGCTCGGCAAAAAAAAAAAAAAAAAAAAAAAAAAAAAAAAAAAAAAAAAAAAAATGCTCTAGTTTTGGTTTCGATTCTAAGTCAACCCCCCAACATTGGATTGTCAAATTTGAAAAAAATGGGTCGACCTATATTCGTGTAAATACGGTAACCTGCACAATATTTAAAAAAAGTTGAAACAAGGCCTGTGCAAATTCCATTTTTTTGCTTCAAAGGAAGTGGAAAGAACTTTGAATAGTAGCAGGATTTGACTTTCGGTAAAATGCAAACGATAACCTGTAAAATATGTTAGGTTTTAAAATTTACTATACTTAGGGCATATAAGCCGGTATAAGAAGCTTTTAAATTTAAAAAATGAATCGATGTGAGGGTAATCTTTTCACTTAACCGTGAAGTGGGGCTTCGCGGCAGTGCGGATTTCCCCTGGATACGTGCTTTCATGGCCTAGCACCACTTCGCTGCAGTGAAACCACCTTTACAGGGGGTTACATGCGAACTAATAGGCACCTGGATAGGTGCTTTCACGGCTTAGCACCCCCTTTACTGCAGCGAAACCACCTTTACAGGGGGGTTACATGGGGACTAATATGCATGAACTGAACTGAACTGAACTTTATTGGGTCCTGAGAAGAGCGAGTCCCCCTAAGGGGGCTCGTCCGCGGGCCGCGTCCACGACGGGACCGGGAGGTCAAACTCGACGGCCAGGTCGTGGGCTCTCTGGACAGCCCGAATCTAATATGCATCTATTCGTTTCTTTCGAATACTACTTCGAAATCTTCAATAATTTAAATTCGAGTCGAAGCGAATTCAAATACTGCAATATTAATCCGAATATTCGAAGCATTCAAATATTCGCTCAAGCCTAGTTAAAACCCTTGCCCCCCTTCCCAAAAATTTTTTCTACTGGATGGGAACAGTTTTAGTTTGTATCCAGCTTATATAGCGCAGTTTGTATAGCCGCTGCAGTTGTGTTTTTCAATGCGAGATGGCCCCCCCCTTGTCTGTGTTTTTTCAATAGAGTTTATTCTTCCTCCTCCTCCTGTGTCTTTCCTTCCATTGCATTGCCTCCTCTGATGTGGTATCTTTGTGCGCAATTAGAAAAATAAAGAAACATTATTTCATTAAAATAATGGTACCATTTTATTCAGAAAAGCAAAAAAAAAGCTCCACAAAGCGAGTGAAAAAAAATTTTCGGTCATTTTTGGTAAGTTTCCTTTCTTTTCTCTCAGTTGTGAAAGGGTTAAACCAAAAATGCTGAAACATACTTGTAATGTATACCACACATCACGACAATATTTCTGTTTTTATGCTGGGATGCAGCATCATTAAAATTAGTTTCCATTGCATTTAATCTGGTAAAAGCAGCAATGCTTCACCAGTTGTACCCAAGCTGTTATTGTGCAAAAGGACTGAAGCACATCAAAAAGTACTTTACAAGATGGATTCTTCACGTAAATGGCTGCAAAGCGATGACAAGCAAGGCAGCAGCTACATGTTAGTCGCAGATAGGTTGGCTTCAATATGACCATACAGCCCAGCAACAGCTCCGCTCATGTCCACCCGGGTTAGACAAGTTATGAGAAACATTTTGCGCTAGTGCGAGTCACACTTGGTAGGAAAAACGCTAACCTCCATCGGACACCTGAGGGCATCCCCGAAGTTCAACGCTGTGTAGCAAACCGTGACAGGACAGGCTACCCAGGCCAGAATCTGTGATCTGTTGAGGCAGTCCACCATATACAAATAAACAATGGCACAGCATTTGCACCCTGGCCCACGAATGTGCGAGAATGCCAAGGGGCAGGCATCAAGCCTACAACTGCACGTGCTCAGATAATATCTAAAAATGCATATTACACAATAATGTGACAATACAAAAGATGAAACTCTTGAGAAATGGCGTGGCTTCTTGAGACGTGGGCACGGACCAAGAGAAATGGCAAGGACACACGCTTGAATATTGCAGAGCCAACTGGCTCAAACTTCGACGTTAATAAATTAAAACGACGTTTGGAGTCTTTCTGATACACCTGCAGGACAGGGCAATACAAAATGACTGTATGAGACAAATCACCATCAGCCTATCTTATGTCCACTGCAAGACAAAGGCTTCTCCCGATGATCTCCAACTCACTCTGTCCTGCCTAAGCAGATTCCATTTAATTAGGCTTACTAAAATCAGAACTAGAAGTAATTATGGAACGTAGCTGCTTGATTAGTAGGCACACAATCTGCTTAACAAGCATTGCTTCACATTTAATGTGATGAAAGAAAACTGCTTATTACTAGGGGTGTGCGAATATTCGAAAGTTTCGAATATTCGTCGAATATTGCATTCGTAATATTCGTATTCGATTCGATAACCACATATTCGAAAAATTCGAATATTCGAACCAACTCGAATATTCGATCTTTATGAATATTCGATCATGTATGACTGCTTCCATAATTGCTAGCGAACACGCACAAAGGACGACATAGAAAGAAACAGGACAAGCGCTAGAATTCAAATTCGAATAGTATATATCACATATTATAAACAAAAACAGGACAAAAGAAACAGGACAAGCGCTGTCCTGTTTCTTTCTATGTCCTTTGTGCGTGTTCACTAGCAATTATGGAAGCAGTCAATCAACACCAACTAGCCCAGCTCAATGCTTTAACGAATCGATCATGTATGTTACTGTAAAGAACTTCCGATTTTGCGCCTTTACGATAAGAGAATCGACAGTAGACCATGCAGTGATTACTATGACTTCGGCGCGAGTGCTATGATGCCTGCACGGAAATACACAGGAGCGTGATCGCGGCTACCGACGAACGCGCCGGCACGTCATCGCGACAAACCTACCAACGATAAAATCTTAAAGAATCTAAATCATGAACTGCCTGCTCGGCAGTAGTACGTGTCGCTTTGCGGTTTAACGGTGTTACCACTCGTGTAAGCGTACTGTGTACCGAACACGCCGTTCGCTGCCGCGCCCTTTGTGCGCGGTACCGCATCAATTAAGTGCGTATCGCTCGTGGAAATAAAGACAACTCGCCGCCGCTGCATTGTCCCAACAAAATACTCGTCGCACCTTTGCACGGTCCGGTGCTGAGCGAGCACGAAGAAAAAAAAATGTCACTTCGCAAGGGCAAATGCACCCGTACGTTACAGCGAGCGGCGCTTACGGAGTGAGATAGTAGGCGACGCACTGTACGCAACTAACTAGGGACGCTCAGCTTGACGTGCGATACAGCAGGTAACGCGTTTCATGTGTATCTGCACCAGTTTTCGCTAATGGATCGCCATACAAACGTACGCGCACGCGTCGAAGAAAGCCTGACGAGTATGTATTCTTTTCATAGTTCCGAAATGAGTTGGTGGTAGCGCATGGTCGTACGAATGAGCTCAAGGGTTCCTCCGCGCAGTGGCAAAGAAAAGGCTATGCACTTTCGTAACGTTACAATGGCGTCATCACATACAGTTCTCTGTTGCTAACGGCGGCGCACGTAAGGCGACGGACGGAAATTTGAGGCAGTTAATGCGCTGTTCCGCTGCGTTCCCGACAGCGCTTTTGGGCATCCTTCGTACGCGCATCACACTCGCGCGGCAGCGTCTCCTGCAATCAATCCTCCGTTACACTGTTGCTGCGATCTCGCTGTGTTAATTGCCAACGTCAGTTTACTGCCGTCGGCAGCCAGTGCGCCGAAGGCGGTCGCAATGCGGCAAAATAGTGCCCTCGCCGCCGTGTGTTGTGACTCTGTTAACAAAAAGGCGCATTTGGGGCGTCTTTCTGGCACACGTCAGTAATCATCTATCTCGCGTTATCACCGCGCGCCCGGTACTTCTTGGTCACGATCGTGTGGTTATCGGCGTGACAGAGCACTCTTGATCGGCAAATGGCGAGCGCGCAGTTCTCGGGAAAGGGAACGAAAGCAAGCCAGATAACGAGTATTGCTGTGTATTTGAAAGACACCCCCAAGTACTCCTGTTTGCCTTTAGTGGCTCGACCAGTGAGAACAGGGGCAAAAACTAAAAAGAAAGCGATGAAATCGGGGGTCGTACGAGCTAAAACTGATAGTGTGGGAACCCGGATGAATTGTGACCACCTAGGACGCTTTAATAATCGCTTAGATTTAAGTACTCGGGCGTTAACTGTTACATTTCACCTAATCAGAATGCGGCTGCCATGGCTGGTATCAAACCAACGGCCTCGTACTCACTAGTTATCTTGTTAGGTACAAAAGCTTTTTTTTTCTTTTGTAATAATTGAAGTGCTACCACATGTGAATTCAATTGCCCAAGATATCACAGTCACAAGCTCAACTAATACAGTCATATGCTTCCTGGCAAGTACAGATGGTGGCATTTTTTTTGTGCAATAACAGACTAAAATATCTAACAAATGTACTGTTTTCAACATAAATATGTGGTAAAGTAAAATATTAGGGGTGAAAAAAATTGCATCTCTTGATTATTCGGTATTCGATTCGTATTCGAAGCTATGTATTCGTATTCGATTCGTATTCGAAAATTTTGATATTCGCACACCCCTACTTATTACACATACAGTGGAACCCCGTTCATACGTTTTTCAGCGGACCGGGAAAAAAAAACGCAACAGCCGGGAAAACGCTAGAGTGAGGAAAGCTCCGAAATTGAATAAAAACAGGGCCGCATTGAGTTCAAACAATTTATTTCAACAAGCTTTGAAAAAAATCGAGCATGCTTGACTGCCGCTTCTTACGTTCGCTGGAGAGTACCACGCGCTTTTCAATACGGAGTTTTCGAATAGCGTAAGCAAAGCTTTGCGGTCCTTGCGGTCGCCCGCTATTTCCGTCACTTAACGGGGGCCCGCAAGCGGTTAGCGTATGACGCATGCGCAGTTGCGGTAAACGCAAACGCAAAGCTTTGCGTACGGTATTCGAAAACTCCCTAATAACGTCTTGCGCGACGCCCAATAAAGCGCTTGCGCGACGCCGTCAGGGCTGATCAGGACACGACGATAACAGCAGTGAACTCGCTGTGCGGAGCCCAGCCGGTAATGAGCCTTCTGGCCTTCTTTTGTGTGCAGTGCCAGCAGGAGTCGTGCAGTGAAGCCGGTGGCGCGCAGGCGACGGCGATCATGATGGCGATAGCGCTATAGCCAATAGCTTTCTGACTTGATGGCCACCTAGTGGCGGCCTCTCCAACTCACCTGTGGCTTCTTCCACCCAGTTTCGTAGCCAAGCCAGACCAAGACTGAAAAGTCAAATCAAAATGGCGGTGCCCAGCGCGGGTTCGCGGGTTCGGGGTGCCCGGTTGCGACGCATCATACGGGAACGGGCCGACAACTACGACGGTACAGCGGGGTTCGCAATACGTGGGATTCTATGGGACCTCTGCCGGGACCGATGAAATACAACGTTACAGCCGGGAAAACGCAGCAGTGGGGAACGTAACAGCGGGGTTCCACTGTATTTATGAATCTTGAAACTGCCAGTTTCTCTTCTTTCTGCAATGAACCAGCCAATTGCCAAATGATGTGATGCAAATATATAATGGTGCACCCATACATAAACCCACGAGCGTGACATGAGCACTTTTACGACGTGACAATTGTTCAAGATGGATACAATCAAGCAAAAGTTGAACTCGACAAACCGTATAGCCTTTAACGCAAGACATTGAACAAGGCTCACCTGTCCCAGATAGTTGAGTCTTAGCTGCCGCAATCCGGAGCACCTCGACAGGTGGTTCAACGCAACATCAGTGATGCCCTGACTGCAGGCAGTGAGGTCCAGAAACCTGCATTACGTGTGTCGCATGTCAATAAACCACTAGATTATTAACAGTGCCTTTCATACTGGAAATCCAACATGTCACATTTAAATAAAGGGTAGAAAGACGTTTGTACAGAAGAAATGTGAACTGGCACATGTTCTACACGCACTTTGATAAAACATGCAAGTATCTACATTATGTAATGTCACTATTAAAGTCACGGCTAAAATGCACCAATGTTGCTTGTGAAATATGCTCTTCGTTTTGACAGCTGCACGTGCAGACTATTTTTCTTGAATGCAAACTAGATGACTGCAAATCTCGACATGGGTTCAGCTAGCCAACCTGGGTACGGCAGCTGGAATTATCACTGGCTGAAATAAATGCATACAGGTTAAATAACTACCGTATTTACTCGCATAATAGGCGCACTCACATAATAGGCGCACCCCCCAGTTTGGTCGCGAGAAATCAGTTTTTTTTTATTTCCGCGCATAATAGGCGCACCCCGAACTTGGCCGTGATCAGTAGTTCTGTACCGCATTTGCACGGTTGCAATTCGACCTCTCATGTTAACTGGAGCGAGCAAAAAGAAAATAAGAAAGACCGCGGCAGTGCTGCGCCAGCTGCGCGGGCCCGCAGAGTGAGGAAGAAGGGTGGTTGCCTGGGCGTCGGAGTAACCTTTGCACCGGCGTGGCGCCAGCCCCTTGTCGGCCGAGCGCACTCCCGCGTGGAACGTGCGATCGCGTCCTTATCAT
Organism: Rhipicephalus appendiculatus; assembly: GCA_030522465.1. Lineage (NCBI taxonomy): Eukaryota > Metazoa > Arthropoda > Arachnida > Ixodida > Ixodidae > Rhipicephalus > Rhipicephalus appendiculatus. The sequence continues at coordinate 29,252 of JALIZH010028112.1, forward strand.
GTGCGCTTCGAGTTTCCTATTGGGAAAAGCGTCGTCACGCGTTTGCTACCTCGTCTGCAAATTTAAAAGCTTTTTGGCTTTCCGACGCGAGCTTTCACCTTTGCTGCCAATACGCAGACTTGCACAAGCTCGGCGGACTTTTGTCGCCGCTGATTTCCCGGCCGCGAACCTTAACATCGTATCACGCGCCCTGCTCTTGAATCAGTGCTTGAGTGCGATCTTTTCTACGCCCAATCTTCATGTTGTCTTGTACGAACTTCCCGCGACAACATGCCGAACCGCACGCTAGGCCTAATCAGCGTTGGTTGCTTTTCGGTGGCGGTCGCGGGCGATCAAAGTTGCGGTTTTGTACGGAATAAACGTAACTCTTTGCGGTGGCTCTACTTGAAGGAAAGGGGGCATGGGTGACGACTGTAACACTCGAATGGTGGTTCGCGATTCGATGTCTTCGACATGGCGTGCGAGCCCGTGAAATCGAACGATCGGTACCGTTCAGAGCACAAAATTTCGGTCGTGATGAAACGTAATCGGTGAATTTCCGCGATGGCACTTTTTTTTTTCGTACGTTTTTTTTTCCGCATTCATTTTGTAGGCAACGCGGGTCTTTCGATGTCAATTTTTGGAAATTTGAATGCTTGTAAGCACACTGCATCGCATGCCTCCATTCTCGGACACGCGAGACTGCATGCTCAACACGTTTTGCGCTAGTGTAGCCTATGAAGAAGGTTGTTTCGGCTGTAGTGTGGATATTCGTGACTTCGGTGATTTACGTTATTAGCGGTCTAGGCTGTAGTCGGAAATAAAATTTTCGGAAATTTTACCCCGCGTAATAGGCGCACCCCGAACTTGGAGCCAGATTTTCTGGAAAAAAAGTGCGCCTATTATGCGAGTAAATACCGTACATGCACCTATGCAATGAGTTCCCCAGTTGCCCTTCTGAGTTCATATATAGTTTTAACTTCTCACTTGGCAATAAACAACCAATCAGGAGCAATCAGAAGACTGTATCAAGGAACTCTTCCCCACGTATTTCAGCCAGCCGGTATAGTTGCAAAAAGACCGGTACTAAATGCCTCTTCCACGCATTAGCACTATGGATTGCCACATGCCTTGTTTACCAAGGGCATTCGAACTCAAAAACAGGCGAATGTACGAAGTTGTGCAAGTCTAGTGTTCCTACGTGTCAAATGTTCTTGCAAGCCTCACGTTAGATGGAGGCCATGTAATTGCAAGCGTCAGAGACACAGTGGATGTGGGCGGTCCAAGCTGGTTCGTGTTGCCTCGTGCCCAAACCAGAATGCATTTAGAATATCTTTCGGCCTCACATAAATTCACTTTTTCGTGATTTTGCCAATGTTTTGAAGACAAAAATATTTCGTGGTACCCCGTATGACTGAAGCTCCAATGTACAATGCTCATGAAAGAGTCCCCCATTTCAGGGACGTTGCCTACTCACCTCAGCTTTGTGCAGCCCGCACATATGGCTCCAATGACCACGTCGTTGACAACCTTGTTGTGACTCAGGTTTAGCTCCTCCTGCATTTCCAAGGAAAAGAAACAAATCAAGTCAAGAGATGTAACAGTTTAATTTTTTGCTCCTCTTTTTTCTCTGGGTATGCACAGTACAAACTTAACATCTCCCAAAAGCCAGTTGTTGCATGTGCATGAATATCAGAATTAATTGATGGCTGTAAAAAATAAAGTAAATGAGGTAGAAAAAAAAAGATACAACGAAAACATTTAGAAAGAAACAGGCTGCTATAAAAAAAAAACATGAGTTTGTATCATGCATGTAGTTATGATAAGAAGTTGCTGCATGAAAACTATACATAAAGGACAGAAGCAATACTAAGCAGGAAAACACTTTCTTTTCATTTACTTTTGGCAAGAAATAAATTGTTTATCAAAGCCACGGTCCAGCGGTCAACTTACTAAGAGGGGCAAATGGCCAATGGCACCAATACTGTCACCAGTCACTGCAGAGGCAAAAAAGAAAAAAAAAAGCAGCAGGTCAGCTACCATAACACTACTATGAACTCTAATACAGAGTACTGAGGAAGATCATAGACAAGACCATTCAAAGAACAATTAAAAAAAGCCTGCTTACAATTGAGGAATGATCCTGATAGGTGGAACACCCTTAGCGCCCCTCAGGTTCTGGTTTCAGAAAAATGAAAAAGAGACAGTAGGAAAGACATTATAGATACCACCTTTACCTCAGTCAAAAAAAAAAGATTTTAGCATCCGCAAATACAACACAATATTACACAACACGCAAGCAGTGCACAAGGTGCGATATATTTTGAACTAGAACCAATCTAATTGAAGTTTATGCTGCAAACACATCCTAAATGAACGCAAGGTGTGTAGGTGCATACGAGTCCACTAAAATGTGGCATCTCTAAAGGCATGTGTGAAGTCCTGCGCCTTGCAACAAAAATGCCACATTTTTCACCATACACAATGCTTTGTTCACAACAATGCGCATGCCAAGACCCAATGAAATGCAACCCAGCATAAAGGAAGATCTTTTTATTATTATTACTTTCGCCACATAGCAATAGCTAGCTTAGTTTTAAAATGAAATTGGGACAAAAGAATAAGTTGTCACACTACATATGTACAATCCATGCCTCTGACTTCAAAAAAATATTTTGAAAAGCACCCACTTACGAAGCATCTCATTGGGCAAAGCAATGGTTTATGTTTCATGGTTGCTGAACCTGAAGAGCGAGTTTGTGAACATTCACGAAAGTCCCAAAAGCCGAAGCAGTGTAGGCACATGTTCCGTGATCTCATTGACCATGCAGATGCACTATTTTCACTGGTTTTAGATTCAAGCAAGTACTCTGCAAGCTAGGCAGTTGAGCCATGTTGACACATTCCCAGCTGACAAAGTATTTTAATAGCTTACGAGGGAGTCCCGCATATATTAGGTAAACAGTAACAGTGGAGCACTGCCTGCCACGTTCAATTGTGGATGCTGAGCTGCGTGGCAAGTTGACATGTCTAACAAATTTTTTTTACTTCTTTGACATCATTGAGAGTGGAGTTCATTGTGCTATCAGAACAAACCCCAGTGCAAAGAAGTGGGAAATGACTGCATGGCACTGTTTTGCTTTCACGTTTGCATGTGTTTGTAACCTGCACTTAGTATCTGGGGTTTCACGCACCAAAACCCCAATACAATTATGAGGGATGCTGTAGTAGAGGGGTCCGGAAATTTGGAACATCTGGTGTTCTTTAACGTGCACTGACATCGCACAGTACACAGGCCTCTACCATTTTGCCTCCATCGAAATGCAATCGTCGCGGCCGGGATCGAACCCGCGACCTTCGGGTCAGCAGCTGAGCACTGCAACCGCTACACCACCGCGGCGTACCGTCACCTGCACTTAGATTAGGCGAAGCTTGAGACGACATTACGCCTAGAAATCGGTGCGAAAGGATTCTAGTTTGTATTTCAGTTCAGGCTTTGGTACAAGTTGTCTACAATACTACATGATAACTTGATAAAATATTCACATCACGATCATATCTCTCAAGTCAAAGAATTTTCGAAATGTAATGCGTTTTTCACCCCATTCATTATATCTTATTTTCAGGTACTCAAAAGCAAGATGCCTGCACATTCGGCTGCAGCTGCTGCAACCAGCGACACTAGGCCAGACCTCCGTTCGACAGACATCAAAGACAGGGCAACTGACTGCACCTGACACAACAGGAGGAGGTCGTGGTCCGAGATCTGGAGGCAGTCGCTCAGCGTCAGCTCCGACAGGAAGCAGCACTTGGTGGCCACCTTGGAGAGGCCCGTCGCAGTCAAACCCGAACAGCCACGAAGCACAAGGCGACGCAACCGAACTCCAGCCATGTGGAAACACTGCATGCGGCAGAAACAGGAACACACGCAATTTCCTTCAGAACGCAGTGGCAATGCCCATGAATGCAGGCAAATCCAGTCCGTGCTAGTGCACCAAGGTGCAACAAGTCCTTACGCGCAACTGCTAGCAAATACCGACAATGACAGCCGTGCATGCAACTAGAATTCGAGGATTCAAGTCCGTTGGCTCAATTTCTGTTGCGTTCCACTGTTGAGCGTAAAGTTGTGGGTTTGATTCCAGAGATGGCATTACGAGTAATCCTTTTTTCTCTGATATAGTCACTTCCTCAAAATTTCTTCACAACCGGACACATCACAGTAAATGGCTGACAGCTTATATTTTACATGACCTGTGTTGAGTCACATAAAACTTTGCAAAAAGTGACCCTACCACCACAAAAGTGATCACTCGGGAGCAACACCCCTGATTGTGGCAATTGCATACCTTCTGACACTGAATGGATACAGTCGAACCCACTTATAACAATACTCAAGTACCACAAAAATTCCATTATTATAACCGATAACAGCTATAAACGGGTTGCATGAAAAAAAAAAAGTCACAGTTTCACCACAAGGGTGAAGCAATGAATGCGATAGCAACCAATTCTAATGTTATTCAAACTGAGGCTGGCAGCTAACTCTTTTGGATCCGATCTCACGCAACTCTACAAAATGCTTGTTTAAGAGCATACGGCCGCTCCCAGGAACACTGTTCGTCGCCCGCTGTCGGCTGCTGATTGCGAGACGACCGCGCTCGTAAAACCAAAGGTCGCAGTGGCTGCATGAGGGACCCCCCCCCCCTCGCGTCTTTCCGCGCTTGTTAAAGACGCGCGGGGCATTTCCTCTCTTTTTTGAGCATTTCCCGGCTGGCCGAACAGGTGAGGGGGATCTTATCACATACGCCTCGGAGCAACGTAGATGGGCCGGGTCGTTTGATGTCCGCTTCAGCCGCGTTTGTCGCCCCCGCTCCTGCGCTGTTACCCACGGGTTGAACGTACGATGCGCTGGGGGATCTATTAATCTGGACTTTATATGCGAAATGACGACAATGGCGCCGGCGCCGGCAAAAATCCGTCGAGACTGTCCATATAATTGCTATTGCAAAAAAAGCAAAATAGGGGGGACAGCAGGCTGTTGTGAGAAAAGTAAAATATCGGATGGCGTATGCCCACAAACATCAGTGATAAAGATGAAAAAGCTGCTGATTCGGACACTTTCATGGGACCGCCACAAGCCTCATAGAACCAATATACAACAACGTCTGAAGTGTTGGACGCTGAAACTCTTCCAAGTGTCAACTTTTACTCAAACAACAGAGCACTGCCTACCATTGTCAATTGGTAGACATCCGTAAGTGCATTACCAGGAGCCACCACTGCTCTGGTGCTGATGCGGATTTCAAGAGTCAGCTTTGCCGCAATGCCGTACCGCAATGCGGCGAAATGTACCGTGAATCCGGAGGGGGCGCACACGCCTGACAATGCCAAGAAGGCTACAAAACAAGTCTCATTGTTTGAGCACGTGGTAGACATTGGGGTTGTGGGCGGGAGTTCAGCAGCTTGAATTTCTCGTTTTCTGCTTTCTTTTCAAGGATTTCACGTCCCATTATCTTTCAGAATGGACACCCAGCAGCCATAATTCCTTGTTACAACCGATAATTCGGCGTGAGGGCATTGTTGTGAGCATGTTATTTCCCCAAAGAAAACCTACAAAAGCTTGACGGTGCAGCAGCTTCTCATTGTTATAACCGATATATTGTTAAAACCAGTATCATTATAAGTGGCTTCGACTGTACATCCTAGAACATAAAGGTTCAGGAAAACTTGTGTTTGCAGTCGTAGCTTGCTGCGTTTTCTTGAAGCCTTAGATCTAGGCTTGTGCGAATATTCGAATTCGGTTCGAATATTCGAACGAATATTGCAGCATTCGAATTCACTTCGATTCGAATTTAAATTATCGAAAATTTTGAAGTATTCGAAACAAACGAACAGATCCAAGTTAGTCCGCGTGTAACCCCCTGTAAAGGTGGTTTGACTGCAGTGGAGGCGTGCTAAGCCGTAAAAGCACCTAAGTGTATATTAATCCGCATGTAACACCCTGTGAAGGTGGTTTCACTGCAGTGAAGTGATGCTAAGCCGTGAAAACACGTATCTAGGGGAAATCCGCACTGCCGCGAAGCTCCCCTTCATGTTTAAATGAAGAGATTACTCTCACATTGATTCATTTTTTAAGTTTAAAACCTTGTTATATCCGGCTTATATGTTCTAAGTAAAGTAAATTTTAAAACGTAACATATTTTATATGTTATCAGTTGCACTCTACCGAAAGGCAAATCCTGCTACTATTCAAAGTTGTTTCCACTTCCTGTGAAGCAAAAAAAAAAATGGCATTTGCACTGGCCTTGTTTCAATGTTTTAAAAATATTGTGCAGGTTGGTTAGGTCATGACAAATATGCCCATTTTTCTTTACAGTATGTTATATATACTATTCAAATTCGATTCGAAATTATTTGACCAAAATCACTATTCACTTCGAACCTAAAATTCACTATTCGCACAAGCCTACTTAGATCCCATCAAAGCAGTAAAGTGGATCAATAAGTCTGTTAGGAATTCGAGGACGTGCATCTCCAACTTGCTGAAACACTGCTTGTTCCAATTTCAATGTTAAAAAAAGAGTTTTGAGAGCACCTGAGTAACACATAATAGTAAAATAAGTTTCCTACCTGACCAGATAACTTGTGTAATTCCGTCAAGTCCAATTGTTCTAAATACTTGCACAGATGAAGAAGCCACCAAAGCCTGAAAAAAACAAAAACAAAAAAGTACCTGAAGTACACTGTTTAACTGTTGAATGCAGTAAGGAGTTATTTATGGAAATGTACACACACCATGCCCAAAAACAGCATCCAAGTTCATATAAATAAAATTAATATGAATCAGCGAAGAGCTACGAAATCTAGCGTAGCAACTTTCAGAACTGTTTTCAGAACAATACAAGCAAAAGGAAAGAAGCAGCAGCTGATGCAAGGGTGATCACTGTGGAGGTGTACTGAAAGACTCACCCTTTCTCGCCAACGTCGCTACACCTTTTCAGCAACACCGTCTGAAAAAAGTCACCAAAGACAAGGCAATTTATTACCGTATTTACTCGCATAATAGGCGCACTCCCGCATAATAGGCGCACCCCCCAGTTTGGTCGCGAGAAATCAGTTTTTTTTTATTTCCGCGCATAATAGGCGCACCCCCGAACTTGGGCGTGATCAGTAGTTCTGTACCGTATTTGCACGGTTGCAATTCGACGCCCCTCTCATGTTAACTGGAGCGAGGAAAAAGAAATAAGGAAGACCGCGGCAGCGCTGCGCCAGCTGCGCGGGCCCGCCGAGTGAGGAAGAAGGGCGGTTGCCTGGGCGTCGGAGTAACCTTTGCACCGGCGTGGCGCCGGCCGCTTGCCGGCCGAGCGCGCACCACGTGGAACATGCGATCGCGTCCTTATCAAGTGCGCTTCGAGTTTCTTGTTGGGAAAAGCGTCGTCGCGCGTTTGCTACCTCGTCCGCAAATTTAAAAGCTTTTCGGCTTTCCGGACGCGAGCTTTACGCCTTTGCTCCATATACGCGGACTTGCACAAGCTCGGCGGACTTTTGTCGCCGCTGATTTCCCTGCCGCGAGCCTTAACATTGTATCACGCGCGCTGCTCTTGAATCAGTGCTTGAGTGCGATCTTTTCTACGCCCAATCTTCATGTTGTCTTGTACGAACTTCCCGCGACATGCCAAACCGTACGCTAGGCCTAATCAGCGTTGGTTGCTTTTCGGTGGCGGTCGCGGGCGATCAAAGTTGAGGTTTTGTACAGAATAAACGTAACTCTTTGCGGTGGCTCTAATTGAAGGAAAGGGAGCATGGGTGGCGACTGTAACACTCGAATGGTGGTTCGCGATTCGATGTCTTCGACATGGGGTGCGAGCCCGTGAAATCGAACCATCGGTACCGTTCAGAGCACAAAATTTCGGTCGTGATGAAACGTAATCGGTGAATTTCCGCGATGGCGCTTTCTTTTCGTACTTTTTTTTTTTTCCGCATTCATTTTGTAGGCAACGCGGGTCTTTCGATGTTAATTTTTGGAAATTTGAATGCTTGTAAGCACACCGCATCACACGCCTCGATTCTCGGACACGCGAGACTGCATGCTCAACACGTTTCGCGCTAGTATAGCCTATGAAGAAGGTTGTTTCGGCTGTAGTGCGGATATTTGTGACTTCGGTGATTTGCGTTATCAGCGGTCTAGGCTGTAGTCGGAAATAAAATTTTCGGAAATTTTACCCTACGTAATAGGCGCACCCGAACTTGGAGCTGGATTTTCTGGAAAAAAAGTGCGCCTATTATGCGAGTAAATACGGTAGTTCAGCCAGCCTAGTATAAATGACAAGACAAAATTACAGCATCAATTTTTACAGCAATGGATCCAAATTATGAATGAGCTCATATATACTGCACTCTTGCAAATGTTATAGACTAGGCTTGTGCGAATAGTGAATTTTAGGTCCGAAGCGAATTCGAAGCGAATAGTGATTTTGGTCGAATAATTTCGAATCGAATTCGAATAGTATATATCACATATTATAAATAAAAATGGGCATATTTGTAATGAACCAACTAACCTGCACAGTATTTTTTTTTAATTGAAACAAAGCCTGTCAAAATGCCATTCTTTTTGGTTCAAAGGAAGTGGAAACAACTTTGAATAGCAGCAGGATTTGACTTTCAGAAGGATGCAAGTGATAACCTGTAAAATATGTTACATTTTAAAACTTACTATACTTAGAGCATATAAGACGGTATAACAAGTTTTTAAACTTAAAAAATGATGAATCTATGTGAGGGTAATATGTTCATTTAACCTTAAAGTGGGACTTCGCGGCACTGCGGATTTCCCCTGGATAGGTGTTTTCACGGCTTAGCACCCCTTTACTGCAGTGAAACCACCTTTACAGGGGGTTACATGCAGACCAATATACATTTATTCGTTCATTTCGAATACTTCGAAATTTTCAACAATTTAAATTCGAATCGAAGTGAATTCGAATACAGCAATATTCGTTCGAATATTCGAAGCATTCGAATATTAGCACAAGCCTATTATAGACCCTTTTCATAAACCGCAAGTGCGCTTCCCTGTGCTGCATCTTCGCCCTACTAATGTTGGCACCTGTCGTCCTTCAATTGGAGGGCAGGTGCTATTGGAACGTGCCATGGCTTTTCTATCATGTGTGTTTATATCAAGGGAGCCCAGTGAACATTTTCCGCGCCATAGGGCAAGCAAACTGCACTTGAACACGCTGTTTGCAGTAAGTGACCTAGCCACCATTAGTAGGGCAAACTGCATTGCAGGAAAGCTAGCTTTACAATTATGAAAAGGGTCTATAGTACAACCACAAATATAATGTCCAGGACGGACTAATGAACCAGAGATACGTATAACCTCTTGAGTCCCCATGACCCCATTTGGGGCCATTAGTTCAGCAAGTGCAGCTAATACTGAAGCAAATATTTTTTTTTACCTTCAACTTGAATTTCTCGCGGTGAGAGCACCTGTGACAAATGTCAACTTTTTCATCCTTGCGGCAAGTAGTAATTAGATTTTTCTTGAGGTTCTCATGGTTTATTTTTACCCAGTGTGTGTGACAGCACTACTTTAAGGGTTTCCAATCAAGACGTAATCAATTTCGGTGTTGTAAATTGCGGTTAACAGGTGTTTAAACCAATTCCATTAAATTTTGATTAATTGAACTCAATTAATATAATTAATGATATTTCGCCAGTTTTTTTTCATTATTCATCAGAAACAAATTTTTTCACGTCTTCTTGTACGGCTCAAGAGCACAATAAAGTAGTTTGAAACAAATTGACCTGGAATTTCCTTCTTGTGACTGAGGAGGATAAGCCATGATAAAAAGTCAAACCTTCATGTAGTGAACACAGACATAACAAAATTACAGTGGAACCTGGATTACACGTTCCCCGGTTTTGCGACAACCATCCGAATTTATGACATAATGGCTTGGTTCCGGCAAAACTCTCATAGCAACAATGCATTAAAAATCTCCGTTATACGAAGCAATTTTAAGCATACCCCGCATCTTATGATGACCCCCCCGATACCATTCGAGAAAAAAAAAATCCCCTTTTTTACTCAAGTCTAACACCTACCATATATTTGCAGGTGCAATATAAAAGCTTATGTGCCCCTATGTTGACCATGATCCAGTGTTTCTGGCTTTAAGATCACTTCCAGATATGCCTCGATCGCATGTGTGTCCAGGGGTTACCTAGACAAGCTATAAGCACACAGAGTAGCTTCAGCTAGTCATAGGAAATTTCGTCTTTGAGATCCGGATATTTTCACGTTTTTGGCACGTGGAAACTTTTCCTCACTGACATAGAGCTGAAGATGTCCCTTAGTTTGCTGTACTCGGTAACAGCTCTCGAGCACGCAGAAAGAACGCGACACAGTACTTCACCGTGCAAAGTAACGTCTCCTTGACGTGAGTGTTCATAATAAGAGCGACACATCACCAGTGGCACTTCACAAAGGGAAAATATACGACGCACACAGTTCAGTCGGGCACGAAAGCGTGCATCCCACGCGAGCTCGCAATAAAGTGTGCTCCGTCACCGTTACGTGATGGTGATGACACTGTATGTGACTCTTCTGATGGGAAGCTGTTGGCGACTCGGTTTCGGTTTCGTTTTTATGCCAGGGAATTTTCGGACTCTATCGGAAAAAAAGATGGGTGTTGGATTCAGTTTTTCAGATGCGAAGCATCTTATGCTCGGGGCTATGTCCGTCCCGCGTCCTGCCACTTTCATGAAGTAGGGAAGCACCCATTATGCGAACCAGAACACTGTAGTAATATGAAGGCCGTCAACCACTACCCCAGTCATCAGAGTCATGGCCGAGAGCACAGAGAGGCTGCTTAGCAATGGCTAGGCAGGTGCTGTGTGTCGCCCAGGTTGACTCCATTCCTTGATCTTGCTTGCATGTGTTTGGGGTTAGCATGTGTTTGCATGCGCGTCCCCTCCCCCTCTATCTCTCTCTCTCCTGTCCTATGCTCACCCCCTTTCTCTCCTCTAGGAATACCTCTACTCTACGGAGCGGCGCCCGCATCCGACATCCCCACAGCGCATGCGCGTCCTCTCCCCCCTCTCTCCTACGCTCACCCCCTTTCTCTGCTGTAGGAATCCTCTACTCTACGGAGCGGCGCCCGCGTCCGACATCCCCACAGCGCATGCGCGTCCTCTCCCCCCTCTCTCCTACGCTCACCCCCTTTCTCTACTCTAGGAATCCTCAACTCTACGGAGCGGATCCAGTGTCCCACAGCGCATGCGTGTCCCCTCCCCCCTTTCTCTCCTCTCCTACGGTCCCCGCGTTCTCTCCTCTAGGAATCCTCTACGGAGCGGCGCGCGACAGGTGGTGCGACAGCTGCATACTCCGCTGAAGCACCACTGTAGTTCCGCGGTATAAAAATGACGGAGCGCGCCTCATTCTCTCTCCTGTGCAGCGCCGCGATGAGCGCCCGGGCCACTGCCGCGAAACGAGAGCGGCGACTTTTCTCCCGCTCAAGCTAACCATCTGCCCGCTGCTTCGCATCCACACATGGTTCCCTTTAGCGGGAGATGGGGAATTTTTTTTTTAAATAATTTTGTCAACCTTCTTTGGAGAAGTGCAGGGTCGTACCGCGGGCTTATTTAGGTGGCCTGTGCCCGTTTTTTGGGGCAAGGCTGAGCGCGTCATTGCCCATATTCTTAGTTTTTCGATTATATGATGCCCCGATTGTATGACGGTTTTGCTGGTCCCCTCAAAGTCGTATTATCGGGGTTCCACTGTAACGGATATAACAAAGCAAATATAACATTAAAACTCTGATTTCACAATAAAACGCCAGTGCTACTTTTTTTACCTATGCCTTGTTTTGAATCACACAGTACTTTGACATGGCTTTATTTGTGCTGTTAAATGATTGGCTGGTTGGCTTTGTTCGTTTAAGCTCTCATGGCTCTCATGACTCTGATGTTCAGCATCTCTGCACGGCAGCCACAAGATCGCGGAAGCTGGCGCCGTAGTTACATAACTGCCATGAGAGATGCCTCTCTTTGCCATCCTCCAATAAGAATATGAGAAGTGCGATATCCAACTTGAGAACGGCTATAAAAAGACCAATCTTCATTTGGAAGTGGGTCAAGATGTAAACTTCATAGACAACAAATTTTGTAATGTGGTCATTGACCAATTCTTTTCAGTATCTCAATTTTTGGACATCCACATGGCCCTGACATTAATGCCTAGCACTAGAATAGGCAAAATTCTGGTTACCACACGAAATTTCAGGCATGAACCATGCATGGCAAGGTAAAACACTGATGGGTAATCACTAACCAGGATCTGAAAGCACCTCTCGCTTGCCCGTCACAGGCCCTTCAATATTACTTATTTTGCAAAGACCCGATCAAAATTTTTTTTTTCTTGCCGATACACACGTATGCTCAAAATAAATACTAAATTTTAAAATGAGGTTCAACACAAAGCTATGCTATTTTTAAAATGGTCTTGCACAGATCAACACTTGCTCTGTGCAAGAACACTCATGAATGTTTCCAATTGGTACAATTACAAAAAAAAAAAGAAAGAAAGTTCTCAAATTCTAACCAGAACTTAGCTCCAAGCAAACTTTACCCAAGATGCTTCGATAAAATGGCAATTTAAAAAAAGTTTACGTGCTGTACAACTCAATGCTTGACCAACCTTGAGCTTAGGGCACTTTTGGGCGAGCTGCTGGACAGACACATTGGTCAGCTGCACACCAGACGCATCCAGGTACTCCAGGTTGGGGCAAAGCATGCCTGCACGGTTGAGTGACACATTTCACTGAAAGTGTACTTCGTTTTCCTAATGACTCACAAGCTATAACTATGTACCGTATTCACAACTTTATCATGAACAGAATGAGCAATCTTTATTTTGCTCTTGAATTCAATGATATTTGACAAGTGCATTTGTCTGATGACCTCGTGTGCAGTGAACACCATAAACCTACTTTTCCTTGAAGCTAGAAACAAAGCGGTGTACCAGGAAAAGAAGGATCTGGACTAGTTTGGACCACAATGGTTGCCCAGCAAATGACAATGCCATACACTGCCCTATGGAAGCTACAGCAATCTCATTAACTTTGTGCACTGCAGTAAAAACTAGGAGTGCCTTCAGTCTCAGATGAATGGGAAGTAACACAATCTCGTTCACTGTCTGCCATTATCTTAAAATGTGCAAAATACTGGGTGGATAGAATGATGTTTAAGGTTCAGCAATGCACCGTGGCTTGCGCAGTTAGATTTGAAGTTATTTATAATTCCTGATTTGCTAACGTGCTCCAAAGCTTACACTGCACTACACAGACATGAGCCAAAGCACGGGCCCGCTCAGTTGCACCCTCTCTGCCCACTCAGTTGAACATGGCAGGCATGCCAAAGTACAGAAAACTTGTGCTAAAGACTCGTGCACCGGTTTTTAGCACCTGAAAGGACACACTTACTGATGGCCTCAGCTGCCTTGTAGTCGAGGGCGTGTGAAGCCGAGGCCAAGTCCAGGCTACGCAAGGACTCACCGCAGCGAACCAGGAGGGCTCGCAGAATGCTCACGGTTAACGCTGCAGAAACAAGGCATGATGTAATTAATGCAAACCACTCTCAAAGTGCCTACAAAAAGTAGCCATTGACACACAGGCACGCGCATTGGAGTATCTCTTTGGAAGCTCCCATGTTTAAGGTTTTTCTTTTTCAGGACAATTTTCAAATAATTTGTGCATATCAACTCGATTACTTGGCTCTCCTGCAATGGGCACAAAAACGTAAAAAAACTAGGCCCAGTCACAGAAATTGAGAATGCAGCATCAAAAAATAAAGTCATCTACACTGCGAGCTTTAAATTATGATATGACCATGAATGGCTAGGACATCCTCAATAATGAATGATGCTGCCCATGATGTAACTGTCCACCTAGAGCCATTCAGGGCATGTGATATGACAAATGGAAATTGCACTTACACCGTGTTGTTGTGACTGCCACAACACATGAACCTGTATTATAGTAGTGACAAAACTTTGTTTGTAATCTGTCAGGAGGTGCAGTCTGGTAGGCTTGACAGAGAAAGAAAGCCTGTGTGGTGCATAACTAATACAGTCGACGTCCGATTTCCCGGACCCTCAAGGGACCGCGAAAACATCCGGAAAATCGAGCAGTCCGGAAAAACGAATGCACGCGAAAACGCACTTTTTTTCTAAGGTATTTTTTCTCTGACGGAGAAGGTCACGGCCGGAGTACTGGATTCCCATTGCAATTCAGTGAATGCATTGTTTAGGTGGCTCTAAAAAGACCCGTTTATATATATATACATAAAAAAAAAAAATCCGACGTAGCCGGCGCTACCTCATTGGTCAACACTTTGACGCAATGAAGTCGCTTATTTTCTCTTTTGCATGGCGCTCCGCTAGCCCGCGATGATGTCTGCCCCAATTTCAGCTAACGTCACGTTGTCTCATCGATGACAGTGTCATCAGTGCTCGTGTCAACTCCGAGCTCGTCGGCTGTGTAGGCGCTGCCTCGTCGTTCTCGGTGTCGGAGTTATCGGAATCCTCCGTAATTTGAACGATTTCGTCATCAGTCAATTCCGCACACAGCTCGTGGTCTTCGTGAGCGTCGGCGAAGCCCTCAAAGGTTATCCCGGCTGGAATCTAAACGCCGGCAGCGCGCAGATCATCAAAGGCAACGTCCGCGAAAACAGTTCCGGAGAGTCTCTTGCATTACGAGGGGGATTTGTGCGCTTCGAAGGCGCGGACGAAGACGAAGGAGCAGTCGGTGCCATCGCTGTCAATGGCGAATGCTGAAGATCGGGAAACGCGAACGCTGAAGATAGCGCGCAGCAGCACACGATCTACCGCAGAGCTTACAAACAAAACAATACGTGAATGAACACCGTGAAGTTTGGCTAAGCTACGGCTGGCAATGGATTGGCATGTGCTAGATTGTAGTGAGGGTACGGTAGCCGCGGTGCGGTGCGGCTGGCCACACCTGTTCCGGTGCGAGCATGGCCTCCAAGACAGCGCGCTGGCGCTTTTTCCGGAGGCCATCGTGCGAGTATGGGGGGTTTCGAGGATACGAGAAAAACAAAATGGCAGCACTGAGTCAGCGGTTAGCGGTAAAAAGTCCGTAAAATCGGACGGCGGAGGCTATAAGCGTCCGAAATTTCGGACTTTTTAATACATTGCCTCTATGGGGAACTTGACGGTGCCGCAGATGAGTCCGGGAAATCGGGCATGTCCGGAATTTCAGGCGTCCGAGAAATCGGACGTCGACTGTAACAAGCTTTTGTACATCCATTTCCACATACCATATTTACACGATTGTAAGTCGACGAATGTAGGTCGACCCCCTAACATCGCACGGCAAAATAAGAAAAAAAAAAAAACGCCAGGCCTGTGCAGAAGGCGCAGCACAGCCACAGTGAAAGCTGGGAGAGCGGCCTTTAGCCTTTTTTTAAACACTCTTGGGACAACTACTACAAGCCCACTTGCATGGTACCCACTACGCTATAAATCATCATAATTTTTGTGTAGTGGGGAAGCGTCTACTGTGCCATTCTTCGTCATTCTTCAGAAAAGCGCGGTGCCCGCTACACTCTTGTAACGCATATGTGCACTTTGTTGATGCTGTGGCTGACGACGATGAAGAATTATGCCTCAGGCTTTTGTAATGGGTTGGAGCATTGAACGACCCACTCGTTACGCAATTCGCATTATGTGACGCCTGGTTCTTACTTTACTGCTCTAAAACGCTTTACAACACACGTTAACGCGATTCCTTACCCGATATGAAGCCTGCCTAGGGTCAGTTTGCACCGCACTTTCAAGCAGTGGCGTAGCTCAGTGGTAGAGTGCTGGGCTGCCACGCAGAGCACCCGGGTTCGATTCCCATTCTGTCACAGGTGTTTTTTTATTTAGTTTTTTCTTATTTCGTGCGATATTGGTTACGGACACCGGCGGCGGCGGCGGCGGACAACTACGGCGCAGAAACGACCCTTGTTGTGATCTCATAACAGCTTTCGCTATAAAAGAGCATGAGCACATTTCATTAAAAAAAAATTATTTACGATGTCTCCGAAGGAAACGAAGTCGAATTCTGGTCTGCCAAGGTGGCTTCACGGCAGTGCTTGAAAGCTGTGCAGGAAAGCTAGCTTCGCGGCAATACGCGGATCATTTGCAGAAAGACTTTACAACCGAAACTAGTTTTCGATTCTAGGTCGACCCCCCCAACTTCGGATTTCACATTAAGACAAAATGGGTCGACCTACAATCGTGTAAATACGGTACTATGCAAAGTGTGAATGGAAAACGATTGAGTGTCTTTATCAGCTCTCAAAAATAAGACAGTAAATCGACAACTGGGACAGGCTTAAACATATCAATACAACCAAAGCTGCCTACCACACTTCTTTTTGCTAGGCTTGTGCGAATAGTGAATTTTAGGGTCGAAGCGAATTCGAAGCGAATAGCAATTTTGGTCGAATAATTTCGAATCGAATTCGAATAGTATGTGTCACATATTATAAAGAAAAATGGGCATATTTGTCATGACCCAACAAACCTGCACAATATTTTTTTAAAAATTGAAAGAAGGCGTGTGCAAATGCCATTCTTTTTGGTTCAAAGGAAGTCGAAACAACTTTGAATAGTAGCAGGATTTGACTTTTGGTGGAATACAAGTGATAACCTGTACAATATGTTATGTTTTAAACTTTACTATACTTAGAGCATGTAAGCCGGTATAACATGCCTTTGAACTTAAAAAAATGATGAATCGATGTGAGGGTAATATGTTCATTTAACCTTGAAGTAGGGCTTCGCGGCTGTGCGGATTTGTCCTGGGTAGATGTTTTCACGGCTCAGCACCCCTTCACTGCAGTGAAACCACCTTTACAGGGGGTTACATGCGGACTAATATACACCTGGATAGGTGCTTTCACGGCTTAGCACCCCTCCACTGCAGTGAAACCAGCTTTACAGGAGATTACATGAGGACTAATATACATCTATTCGTTCATTTCGAATACTTCGAAATTTTCAACAATTTAAATTCGAATCGAAGCGAATTCGAATACGGTAATATTCGTTCGAATATTTGCAGCATTCGAATATTCGCACAAGCCTACTTTTTGCCACATTTCTGCGGCACTGCACATACCAGCATGCTTCCAGCAGGCCCAACAAGCTGCTTGCTTTTGTTTTGCACAAGGCACGTGCAAGTGTGAGCTTCCAAACGTCTTGGGCATATACAATAAGCCCAAGTAGCTAACCTCTTCGAGCAGCACCCCCTTACTTCTGGTTTACCAACCAGAAACTAATTTAACACCCACCTACCAACATAAGCGTTTTGAGATGCCAGTGCATGACACTGCACCCACAATACCGTCTGCAGGAAAATCGAGGTCTCAGATATAGTTGAGTGCATCACCGTTGACACTGAAACTACGCTGCACGACTGATGTGGAGAACCTTTCCTGGTGGGTCTGGTGTAGCTGCATCTAGTGACTGCTCCAGAGGAGTCGTAGTAGATTTTTGGCTCGCAGAATGCACTGTAAGCCATGTCGAGTAATGTATCCTGTGTCCGTTGTGACATGTCCCAAAAGTGTAGTCCAGATGTCTTTCACAACAAACTCCAAGTCGAAATGAACAATGGCCAACTCACGCCTTCCGTCGCCAACCGAGAAAACGCCCGAGAAAGACAGCTTGTCCTGGGACCTCCAGAGACGGAGTGCCAGTCGCCGCCAGCGCTGGCAAACTGCAAGCAGGATGGGCAGATGTGTGAATTAAAAAAAATGTCATTGCATGCCAAAAAACAATCGCTGAAACACCAATAGGCCCTCCATTCCTTGTACGAAACTAATACGTACAAGCTGCTACCATATAACTACAAGTCAAGATTTTCGTCTTTTCTTTCGGGGTTCATTACCCTGGCAAATCGGTCTTTACCGATACTGTAGATAAATTCTTCCCATCTAGTTTACTAGTCTGTTTTCAGTGACTATGTGGTTTGATAATTTCCTCAACGTTGTAATGCGATCCTGTGCAAGACTGTAGCTTTACCTAATATATAGAATAATTTTCCAGCAATAGTACACAAATGGTACAATGGAATTAAGTCATGCGAACTGTACAGAAATGAGGTATATGGGGCCCTCAAACACAAATGCTGTTGATAAGATTACTCAATTACAGAGTACCAAATTATAATAAAGAAAAAATATTGTCCCCCTGTCATTGGATACGAACAGCGCAACAGACAAAGACGGTGTGTTGTTACCTTCTTCCGTCTTTGTCTGTTGCGCCGTTCGTATATTCAATCATTGAATTGCAATAGGTTTCATGGATGTTAGTGCAGACAGAAATGAACCTGGTGGACCACATCACGGGAAAACAAAATGTGTCAGTAAGGAAGAAAAAGTAAGGATTACTTGGCCAGCAAGCTAATGCAGAACCATGACCTCGCCATGTTCCCAGCATTTCAGTGTACTAAATGAGCGAACACCAAGGAATTGACAGTGTTGCAGAAGTCAAAGCTAAACAAGCCCTGCAGTAGATTATATTTAATATGTAACAATGATTACACACAAGAATTAACATACCTCAGTTATAAGTAAATGCAGAAAAAAAAGAAAGATTGCAAGAACAAATAAAACGAAGTCAAGACTATGTCAAGACTACAAGAGAAATTTTATGAAAACAAATTGCCAATGTCTTGGTACAACATACTGTTAAAGAACTACCTCGCAAAGTGCCAAAAGCACCTGCAAACTGTCAAAAATATAACAGCAGCAGTATGTTTTCTGCAACATTAGCTGAGGGTGGCACCTCTCTCAATGCGGATGCGTGACTTGATGTCGAGCCAGGCGAGCACCAAAAGCAGGGCGTCGTCCGGCAGGTCGTCCACGTGGTCCACCGACCGACGAGGGGAGGGAGGAGGGGTCGCTGGGGTCACGTCCGCCTCCATGTCTGATGACTCTTCATCACCGTCCAGTTCCCTCTGCACAAGTTCCAATGTAGACTTTAGGACAACAATAGTTGCTGGGGGAGTTTTACGTCCCAAAACCACGGTTTGATTATGAGAGACACTGTAGCGGGGAGGAGCTCCAGAAGTTTCGACCACTTGAGGTTCTTTAATGTGCACGCAGGGCTTCTAGGATTTCACCACCATCGAAATGCAACGGCGGCGGCCGGGATTTGATCCCTTCGGCTCAGCAGTTGAGTAACATTACCACTAGACCGCCATGGCGGAACCTTCAGGCCACCCCACAATTGAACGCACCCTTATTACACCCTTTCAGACAAGGAAAACCCTTTTTTTAGGGTGCAAAAAGTTAATAAGTATGAAGGTGATTGCTCAGAGCTCACTGTCATCTCTTTCTTTGTGCATTGAATACGTTTTCCTTTTCTGAAAGGTGCATCCCTAAAGCAGACGAGAGACTGGTTAGCTGGTTGACCAAATGAATCCAGCAGACTCAGGCCAAAGAAAGCATAGGGTACATAAATTGTTGTCTTTTAGCTGCACTGCAGTAATTATTAGGTAAGTTGAAAGGAATTAAAGCGGACGAAAAATCACCCTTTCCCCTAAGTTAATGGGAACTAACAGACAATTGGCATCATTGTCTGTTAGTTCTCATTAATATTGTGTTAACAAACCAAACGAGCACTTAAATTTACACTTCTTTCCTTTTTCTAAGTGAGAATCAAACCCACAACCTTTGAATTACACATCCAATGCTCCACCGACTGAGCTACGATGAAGATGCTAGCCAACACACCCAGGGATTACGCATACAGAAATACCCAACCAAAATGGACGAGGAGGCGCCTTCTGTCGTAGCTCAATTAGTAGAGCAATGGACGCGTAACTCGAAGGTTGTGGATTCAGATCCCACCGACGGAGAGCGCGATTTTTCATCACTTTAATTATTTTCAGTTTACGTAATAATTTCTACACTACAGTTAAAAGACAATTATAGTGCACCCTATGTTTACTTTGGCCAAATAGTCTGTCAAACAAAGAAATGAACCCCTAAGGAAAAAAAACAATTTTCCTTTCTCTCATTCATTCGTGGGCGACTTGGTACTGCATATCTTGTGCCTTAGCACTACGAAATAATTCAGGACAACACAAGAGATGAGGGCACAGCACTGTGTCCTTTTGTCTTCTGTTGTCCTGCATCGCTTCTTTGCATTAAACCGCAAAGTATGTATCACCAACCGACTTAATCTTTGCTTATTACACACCCTATGTGAAAGTCGTCGTTGAACTCCTCGTGACAGTTGGATCGTTAACAGAGTAGACCATGCTCGACGTGGGAAAGATTAATTGACAAATGAACCTTTCGGCCATGAAATAGCCATGCAGTCAAATACTTGCCAGCTCGATTGGTTCCATGGTCATCTGTAGTACATAATTAAAAAAGACTTAACGAAATATACTAAACTCTCACATTGCAAGACATGAGAGAAAAGAAAAAGTCAGTGTGATTCATAATGGTTTATACTAAATGAAGAACGCGAACCCAAGCTAACACTTTTCAACAAACAAATGCAACTTAGATGGCGACTCACAGCAAGGGCTCTTCGCTCGGCTGCCACTTGGGCATCTTTTCGAATTTTGGAAACCCTTGTCTTGTTGGCTGGAAGCAGCCGCAACTGCCTGCATGCACATACACGTACAAGAGTCAATGTCAAGAGATTAATGAACATGGCGTTTCTATGCCCATTGTATTTTTTCCACCATAAACAACAATTAATGACTAGAAATAATAACTTCAAAGCAAGAGAAGATTTGAGCAACTTTTAACCAACATCAAAATGTGTTGCATATCATTAGGTGTCAAATGAGACATATATTTCCAGGTGAAGAAAAGTGAATGCTCAACATCTAGGCCTCTACAAGACAGAAGTGTGAGGGTATAAAAGGTGTACAACAAGCTAAGACAGAGAAGACTCTCTTACCCTAAGTTTATATCCCACATGGTAACAAAATATTTAGCTCCTCAGTTTTCCTGCATGTTCACTGCTTGCTGGTGGTCTTGATTCGGAGAGCTTTAAATGTACAACACGGTTCAAAGCAAAAGCATCAGGTCAGTAGCCCGGTCAGAACTTTCATAAAACTTAATTCATACAATCTAACTGCTCTAATAACAAGCAAGTGTAGATTGCCACTGAAGTAGCACCAAAATTCAAATTCGATCTTTCGCATGAATAACAAAAGATCTCACGAATGTAATTCGCCTGGTATGCACATTGTGGGCATTAGTTTCCGAGTGCTTTCCTTTTTTTTTTTTTTTTTCTCTCTTAATTGGCTTTCCCAGAAAATTATCTTTCTGTGTTCTCAACCCTTATATTTTATGTCTAAGGTTGGCTTTAAAACTGTCACACCTTAGGGTGGCGCATTTTACCCCATGTTATTTTTAATAGCTTTTCACTGCCAGGGAACAAAGCTTAGAGTTTGACCGTGGTACTTGCATAACGTGTGGGACGTGGTACTTACATAATGCAACAGAAGAAGCTATGTGCAACTGTCATGTGTGATTGAGAGTTCGCATGTTGCAGTCTGGCCAAGCTACACAAGTACTTGTTGTGAAATAGCTCTGTCCAGCGCCTGCTTGATAGACAGATAGTGCCAAGCTTAATCCAAATTATATTTATTGTCATAACATTGACTTCAGAAGAATCAAGAAAAAAAACTTTTACTACTTGATTTTTGTCATCACTCTCCCAACATTTCACGCACAAGAGAACATAGGACTTCAAATTTCAAGAGCCAGCGCATTCAGGTCTGGAAGCTTACCTGCCATCAAGCTCCAACTGGTCGGGGGGAGAATTCCTAGCTTTTTCGGCCTCTTCGACCTTGGAAAATGTCACAAAACCATACCTGCATGCCAAAGGGTGACAGTGGATCGTGTCAAAGTTGGGTAACTTAAATGAAGGAGGACATTGAACTGAAAACTCGCAAATTATATACAAAGCCATGTTTTACGAAGCGCCGCTCATGGCATACATTGGCAGAGGTGCAAAATCTTGAATATTACTGAAGCACTGAAGTGAAGAACTGTGTTCACTGAAGGGTACAAATCAAAATCTATGAAAAGCGCTGGAGTACAATCAATATCAATAGAGTACAAATCAAAATCCATGAAAAGCGCTTTCCAAATCCCAATTACCACTCTCCCCTACCCCCGACTCAGATTCCTCCTCACAATTTTCAAGGTCGTGGTTTGGCATGCTGCCAGCACTGGACGTCTTGTCATCACTTCTGTTCGACAAACAGGATTAGCGTAAAGTTAAGAAAGAATGTTTCCAAGCACTACTGCAGTATACTATAATCCAGTTTCTCCGTTGATCTGCATTTGTAAAAGTGGCCAAATTCAGAACTGAAAACATACACTTGGAACAACTCCATGCTTATTTATAAACACACTACAGAGTGGATTACATGGCACTTTACCATGTAATTGCGCAGAATGAACCTTCAGATGTTTCACTTCCTGTCCACACTTTAATTTGTCCTGATCGTACATCAATTGTGGCTCTGTTTTAAAAAAGTAATCACACTTTAACCTCTTCTAAATGAATGTCACAACCTCAACTGCAAGTTCTAAGCTGCTGAACCAGGATTGGGGTGCTGAAGTGTGGGGGAAAAAAAAAAAAACAGGCGTTTTCGTGCACTTGTCTCACAAGTGCATATGTGTGTCTGTAACAATCTTAAATGTCAAAAAATAAGTGCCTAAACACAGCTTCCAACTATATTGAATAGTGAAATAACCGTTTGCGCCGCACGTGCTTCCCGTTTACAGGCTCAGCCAAATTTAGGGGAGACAAACATACTAACAGGTGTTCCAAGAACAGATGTCTGGCATAACATTTGAAAAGCCGGTCTTTCATTTATTGATATAATTAAATGTCACATAGGATGTGTGCTTCCAGGTGAAAAAAAGTGAATGTTCAATATCTACCACCTCACACACTCATGATGTATTTCCCCTTAAATGTGTGCAACCCTGCACACAAATTGAAGGCTTCACATTGGTGATACCAACTGTTTTATAAGACGCGATAAGATGCGAGACGATTTTGCTTTTTTCAACTGAAAGAGCATGGTGCAAAAGACATGAAGCACATGTCCATGCATATCCCTGTAACGTGCATGTATTTTCTGTTTTTTGCGCTAATAACAAATTTCTCACTGAGGAAACAAAATGATGTGAAAATAACATTGCGTTTCTTGAGAATTAATACAGGCACTTCAACTTCCACCTTTTCTTTGCACAAAAAAATGAAACTACAACAAAAAAGAGTAACAAGCCTTGGGGTACCCTAACTAGTCTACTATGATGGCTTTTTCACAGCTAGTTTCAGTTGTGTTGTCAGTAGATGCAAGGCTGATTACGTGTTTTCAATTAACTCAGTTGTAAGTCTACGCATGTCTATCACACTTCTTTTTCTCATGTCCTGACGCGCAGCTTGACTGAAGCCTGCAGGTCAGGTTAGGCTAGTTTTGTTTAGGTGAGGAAGAAGGCCATCGTAATGTATTTGTACGTGCTCCTGCTTTCTCAGTCACCTGCTGCTCTGCTACATCAAGCTGTACAACAAGCAGCCACTCAGCAAATAAATGAGTTGGCCGAAGCGAATGTCAAGACACTGCAGCGTTCTGCTCCCCTGTAACCACCTTGCACAATTAAGTCCAAACAAGACAGAAGTTCAGGGAAAAATGAGGCTTATTGTTATGACACATCATCGACCGAGCTGGAGCCAACTTTTTTTACAAGACTCGCTTGTAGCCCCTCGTCAAAATATCGACTCCAGCGGCATTCCTCATTCGACGGCTTATCATACATTTCCCATTATGACATGTACAAATTCTGGGTAACCAAAACTGGTTTATAAGAAAGCTATTACAGTAATATACTTGGAGTGCCTTGAAATGTGCCAAAACATTTCACAGGGCTTGCAAGAGGTCCAGTGTCAAAAGCCCAAGACAGCGCTATATGACGTTTCACACATCAGCTGCGACACTGCTGAAGCTATGCACAAAGTTCAGTCAGCAAAATGTATAACTCTGTGTGTCTCGTGGTCAGTTTTCCCGGTTGTAAATGTTCATATGAGCCTACACATGAGGTGTCATGACTGGCTGCAAATGAAATACCAGATTACGAAAACAAAATGTTAAGTGACGTGGATTGACATACTGATAGCCATATAACGAAGTTTCTTTACTTCTAAGGCACAAAACATCATCATGCACAAGTCAGCCTACAAAAGAAAAAGAAATCCTATCCTGGGCGGTAAAAATGTTGAGCTATTTGCTGGTGCGAACGAATTTACTGCAACAAGTCTTGCTAGCTTCTATGGTGTTGCACCTGATGTATGAAACGGAGCATAGAAATGGGGACAAGACAGATGTAAGCATACTGGTTGCTCTGCCTTGCCTCAGTCTACAGTGCTGTCAAGTGCTTTCACTATGTGCTAACAGCTAGGTCAATTCAAGTTACCGTTTAGGTATGTCAAATTTTTTGAACAGGTTGAAAATTGAAAGTCATGCTGGCACTCCTCTGAAGTGAAATATTCACCCTGTGTGAAAATGCTCAGGTCGTAAGAGGCTTAACATACTTTTAAATCAAAATTAAACTGTCTCCAATTGTATGTAGTCAAAACTGTCCTCTAAAATCCAGTTACACCAAACCGGACTTTTCAACGGAAGGCACAAAAGAAATGAAACGACAAAGAGTTTTACTGGTAACTCAGATATTAGGTATTGTAGGCGGTGCATGAGCAGTAAATGTAGAATAGCGCAGACAAGGCAAGGACAAGCAAATGTCCTCATTTACAACATGCTACGTTTGCACCTCCTTATTGAATTAATACTGCTCTTCAAATGCAGTGAAGGTGGTGGTATGTTTAAAAACCTGGCTTCACTATAGAGAAGCAAAAATGAGCTTAAGCAACAGATAGTCAAACAAGAAGGAATTGCTTACACAGGCAGACCTGTTGTAAAAAAAGAATTATCCTAATTTGGTCAATGTAATCGAAACTCTAGAGAATAATCGTTATTGAAGCTGCACACTTGAGAAGGCTCGGAATAAAACTGACCCTTGAAGTGCCTTCATTCAATGCCACACTACATTTTGAATAAAGTATCAATTTTCCAAAGTACATCTAGCGATTGCTCAACCTGTCAAAAGTCCTGCATAGATTCCATTGTCACAGGTACTGCGGCTTACCTGTCCATAATATCAGCAGCTGGTAACTGCTGCCATCTGCATATTATTGTCTGCCTGTCCACATTATCAGCTGTATATATGCCTTCCTCACACAAGAAAGAACACCGTCTACACAATTAGTTTGTAGGCTATGCCACTAAACCTACGGCCATTCAGAGCAAGACTTTTGAGGCACAGCAAACTGTGTTTTACTTCCAAAAGCTAGTGACGCACATTTGAACGCATCAATGAGCGTGATATCATCAAACCTGCCTGGACACCACTGAGAAATGCTTACAATGAGTGTTTACCAATTAATGATCTGTCATAAACTATGGTCTTTTTTTCCATCTTGGGCCATACTTTTTTTTTATATATAGAACAAGACATTGCACACACCTCTTACATTTGATAAATTATAGAAGGTGTACGTGATGACACAAGGTCTAACGATAAGTAACGTAAGCAAAAAGGTATGAAAACAAAATACCTTAATAGGACACCCTGAGCATGCAGGCCTCTCAGTGCTGCTATTAACATGAATCATACAATATTTAAACGAGTAATTTAGCACACAATTAACAACAAATCAGAACCAAAATGTAAGAATAATAATAATAATAATGCACGCACACTGATTAAACGGTGCATGATACCAAAGCTATCTTAAACAACATATCCATTGCATGAAACAGTTACTGTACTCAGTTACTTCAGCACACTGCATTTAATGATGTCCCAACTACTTTCATTCTATTAACAATTTATGAAAAAATAAAAATCCCTTACCCTTTGGGCCATCGTTTGATGTGGTCCTGCACAATGGTGCAGTCCACAACTTTCCCAAACTTGCTTAAGAAGTTAGCCAGCTGACGCTTCGTAACCTGAAGCCAGGAAAAGATGGAAAAAAAAAATCGCAATCTCATTCACAGTAAATAACGTCATTAGGAACTGCCGGACACAATGCTGAGCCGTGTTTACACAAAACGAACCACCGATTAACACGAGAGGTACAACAGCCTTTTAAACACACGACAGCACTCGTGGGCTATCAGTCTCGCTGATGTGCCACTTTTGTCTTAACTAAACAGTAGATGTCTGGCAAGCAAGCGCAGACCTTTCGCGCCGTTGCGTCAACATTTGCGGTCACTGACAACTCGAGCGGCCAACAAACTCACGGCAAAAAGACACAACAGGAAGAGAACAGGAGAAAGAGGACAGGTGAAAGGAGCGTGGAAACAGCTTTTTTTATCGACAGTCTTTTATCGGCGTTTACGTAATCTGTGCAACGGTGGCGCGCATCCCCATCCCCGCAAAACGTGTCGCCAGCAATGGATGAAGGGGTCTCGCTTGCCGTGGTTTCGCGTTAAAGAACGTAAACGTTATCGGCTGAAGACAACACCGACGACATTACCCTTAATTCGAACACAGCCAGAGACCAACACAAGCGCGCTTCTTTCGAAACGCACACTACGTGAGTGAAGGACACGTTTGGTTTCCTAGACTACATTCGAACACAGGCCGGCTGTCTTGCGGGCACTTAGGGCAAGTACTACAATGCAACCGAAACACGAGAAACCTGTCAGAGGGATCAAAAACAAAAGATTAAAATAGCAGCACGTGGTTTCGAAATCGGCAAAAGAAGAAAGATGCGTTTGGCAAACTTCCAAGCGAGCGTAAACATCAACAAAAAGTTTACGGGGGGGGGTGGGCCAACAAAACAAGGCGCTTGGGTGCCAGCCCAGGGTCGCCACTCACCCGATAACTGATGTTGCCAACGAAAAGTTTCTTCTGGTAGAAGGTCTCGTTCTCCTTGACGCTGTCCGCGTCCTCGGGGCTCGTTTCGTCCGACTTGTCGTCTTCCATGGCGGTCTCCATCTTCCGGCGAGCCGAGTCGAGCCACTCGTTGTCGAAGCTGTTGAGGCCGGACTCGGAGCGCCTAGGGTCGAAGAAGCGACACTTTCTAGGGGAAGGGGTCTTGCAGAGCCGATCGCGAAGCTGCTGCTCCGAGAAGATCCAGCTCTCGCGGATCGGCGTCGACACGGGCGTCGCTGGAAGGCTCGATCGGTAGACGGCGCCGGCGGGCAGGCAGTCCGGCAGGCACACGGCGTTCAGACCCATGAACGCTTCCGAATGCAGTTTCTGCAGGCACCGTATTCGGTACGCGTACGAGAACATGACGAACGCGCGCTGCCGAGCCTTCGGAGAGGAACGCGGCGACGATAAACCCAGCGACGCTTGCTCCGCTAGCGGATCGTCATCACACCATCTCCCGATGGATAACTGCTGTTCTCACTACGCTGGTGGCGGCTTCGCACCTCTCGTCACTGCGCACTGCATGGCCGCCGACGCTCACGTGGTGTTGTCGCGATCGCTGGGCCGAGCGACGTGCATGCTTTAGTTACGCTCCGAAAAACTGCTACCTCTACCGTTATGAAAGACCTACAGAGGTGCGGAAACTGTGCCGAACGGGGACAACAAACAACTCGCCATCTTCTTTTCCTTCTCTGGATTTGGATATGAACGGCTTGAAGTGTGGCTGCGTGGCCGCCGTGTGGCTTGGTGTTGCGCAGCCGTTATCCGCGCAGCTGGCGGTAGCCAATGGCAACGCTGGCGTGTTGTAGGTCCATTGACTGAGGCAGCTGGCTGTGCCACTGTGCCAACAATAATGTCACCCCCGACGCTACCGACGGTGTGTATGGACCGATGGGCCAATAACTTACGTGTATATTTACGCGAAAGGCACTCTCGCCAATTTTCTTGCGCCATCATCCAGTGGTCATTTAAAACAAGTTTCTTCGTTATTCGCGGTGTTCGTTGTAACGAGCTCGCGTTCAGCTTATTAATGGCATTTGTTGTTCCTTACACGGAGATAGTCGAAGTTTCCGAAATGAAAAGTGACAAGCATTCAGGTGACCGAAATTCTTCATCCTAGTGACTTCATCATTTTCCGAATTAGGTGAATGATGAGACCATCTTGGGGAAGTATGCAATCCACAACCTGGCTCAAAGAAGGATGCATTGGTGGCAACATTTTCTAGCTCACTATGTGCTCCAACTTCAATGGTTGTGGCTGTGTGATTCGCAAGTGTAACACAAAGTCAGCACATAATGTTTTCAAATCAGTTTAATTACTCTCAGTGAACGCATCATGGTGAACATACCAATTGGAAAACTATGAAACACACATCATCTCGATGCATAAAGTCCTCCCAATAAATACTCTCGAAAGCTACGAAAGAAAAAAGCTTGCCTATGACGCAACAATTACCAAAATAGTACAGCCTTCACTGCCTCAATGAGTGTGGCAGCATTTAATTTTGGGGCATAAGTGGAGTCAGTCTTTTACAAATTCAAAATAATGACCTTTTCGAAGAAATTCTAGAAACGGTTTTCACACCTCAACTACAGCAGCCTGAATTGCAGACCTCTGCATCTCAAGTGCTGCTAAAGACGAGGGTTAACGATTGAAGAATAAAAAAAATTTATGCGAGTGCGTAATTCATGGGCACTCCTTTATAGCTGCTAGTGCAAATAAAGTGCACACATGCATCAGTAATGATGCAACTTATGCACTTAAGAGCTGTAAAGGTTGTACGAACAGGAATAGGTGCCTCAGACATTGTGTTTCCATCCATCGGCTCCTTCCTTTACTTTGGACTTCTATGCACTTAGAATGTATGTTGAAATGCCCAAAAGTACACGTGCCTCAGAAGTAGCCATTAAAAGTATGACAGGCACATATATTCATAAATGCAAATGCACTCCATTTAAAAAAATCTGTATGAAAGTGAGTTTATTTCCATATCAGAAAATACCGAAGTGCATGTGTTCGAGCAATGTTGAAAGTTTACTGACATATGGGAGAGATGCAGCAATGTGTGCACAGGTGCCTCGTTAGCAAGTGAAGCACAGGATTTGCTGCATTCATCACACCAAACCATCAGTAAAGAATCCACTTTCTAGAGTTTTGCACAATGTCTGTAGCACCCCAGTGGCAGAATTCGGCATTTAAATAGTGTTTCTAAAGTGGGACAGCAACATGTGCGCATGTGTTAAGAAGGCACCAAAAGAATGGTTTGTGATTTCACACTTCCCTCAGCATCGCTTCGAAACTACAGAAAGGTGTTCCAAGAACACTACTGCAGCTGTGTTAGGGCCAGACATCAAACCACAACTCTTCATATGGCATCAGTGATAGCACACACAATGAAGTAAGTCAACAGAGTAAATATGCCCCAGCCAGTGAATAAGAAAAAATGGTGGATGCCATATATGCCTCTTCAAAAAAAAAAAAAACAAATCGAGCGAAGAGGGCTGACATCAAAATTTAAAACAAGAAACCAAAAGTTTGCACACATTCTGGGCCTACCCTGCCAAGAGAGATCTCAAAAGATGTAGCAATGATGGTCAGATCTGGTGACATATTTAAATGAGATACGTAAAGACACGCTTTCGTGACATGACCACTGATGACAAGAGTAGACAAAAAACTGACTGCAGCAGCACCATCACACGGGAAGAAAAAAGCGTGGTACTGCCACACTATACTAGGAACAAAAGCTTCCCACGGTTTCGGCACTAATGAACAATAGTACATAGCAAGAGGAATGCATCTACGCTTGAACACAAACCAAGTAGTAAGAAGAGGACCAAGAAGCACTTGACAGCAGCTTGCAATATTGCCACCACATGCACACGCCCACTTTCACAGTGTCAGTCTTGTGGAAAGTTGCACAGCTAACACTACACATGAAAACAGCAAAATCAATCTCAATGCACAATATCAGTACGCTCCATGCACACTTCGCCGAGTAGGTGGAGAGATCACCACATATCACTTTGGTAATTTGATTTGCTAATGCGGTCCCTATCACGGTGCTAAGTACTACATGATGCCAAGTAGGGCCTTGGTATTGAAGAGACAGGTCCGTCAGTTTAGAGCGCACCTACAGTTAATATCGATGTTGTTCGACCTGTTCCAACACAAAAGGCTCACTTTTGCAACTGTTTTTTATTGCAAGCAACAATATCTGGCACATCAACTAATGCAGGCAATACCACAGAACTACCAGTCCCAGAAAAGCCTTACTTTTATTTTAGTGTCAGCACATGATGCAAGTGTGCACATCGTGACAACTGCTAGGTTTGACAATTAAAATCTTGGAAAGCTTTGAACGTCTTTAAGACAAACCAACAAAATTCACAAAACATGTCATGCTTGCCTGCGATGATGCAAGCGTAGCGGATATACAATAATAACCATGTGCTGTGTAACCAAGATTACTGAATAGGCAAAGAATATTGCATAACATTTGCAATCACAGCATGATGGTGCGAACTGGCTAGTAACTATCACCCATTTCCTTGGATGGATATTCCACAATACTGAAAGTTTTACATAAATGTACAAAAGGCAAGCAATGAAGTGTGTCTGTGGATCATTTTCGTGTGTCATCAAGTGCCTAGATAAGTAGAGAAGAGAAAGCCTCAGGAAAATACCAGTGCTTCAGCTTTCAACAGTGATAATCTTAAAAGCATTAACACGGGCAAACATGGCTTAGTGCAAAAAGACCACTCAATAAGGTTGCACTGCCGCTGACATTAAAGAAAAGGGAATGAACCACAGTCTACCTGTACCCTAATATGTAAATTGCAAGGATATGAAGTTTTGTAGCTTAGTCTTACTTTGGTTTCTGATTGAACAGAGCTTTCTAAATGCAAGAGCGGCAACATTTTAAGAAAACCTTACTTTGCTTGGCACAGCTTTGTATAACAAGACATAATGTTTACATTGAGAAGTGCAACGCTGACATTTAGCTCTGGCTGTTCAACACAGAGAAATACCATCAACCACCTTAAGTAAACCATGCCTGAACATTTAAAAGCAGAGCTTCCCAAGAAACATTGCACGACAAGCTGTATTCACAGGACTTCGCATTCTCAAAGCGAAGCACTGACAGCTGAAACCCCTCTAAAAAGAGACACTGGATGTAACAGACTGCTGGGTATAAAAAGACACCAGTGTGCCTACATCGAAATAGGGGATGGAAAATGTGAATATGTTACCCTGCATATAAAAGACGCCTCGTATAAGGGACAAGAACTGCTCCCAGTGCGCGTATCTGATAAAGGGGTTCCACTGTATATGGACTGTCTACATCACGACCTGCCATGGAGACACATGCAGACTCGTGTTTGAAAGTAGGACACTGTCATGGTATAAACCACTCTTAAAGACTAAAACATGCTATCCATATCATTTGGTTTTATCGTCTCCTAAGGTATGCAAACATTGCTGAGAGCCACGTCAGTTGGAGATCATAAGTAGTATGGATCTCTATTTGTCCCTGCCCCATGTTTAGCACTGTTCTCTCCACAAAGAGAGGCAAGCATATTCAACGGCAAATAAGGCAGAAGCTCAGGGGTACATGAAAGCTTGAAGAGATGGAAAATTCTCGGACGTGGGGTGTCACTGGAACCAACGTTTCAACAAGTACTCTTGTCTCTTCCAACACCACTTGTCAAAACGTTGGCTCTAGGGACAGCCAATGTTCAAGGACTTTCCATATTTTAAATAGCAGTATCATACTATATCTACATCCTGTTCTAGATGCATGGACCATGCTGCTCACAAGTAAATAACATATGCAAGTTACAAAAAAAAAAAAGCCATGTTAGTTAAATTAACATACGAAACAGCATGCATAGAACAAGTTCACATCCGAAACAACACTAAAGACATGAATTAGTCAGTTACACATTTTTACAACAAGAGCCTTAAACTTTAGGAAGATGCCTATTTTTCAGTTCTTGCTTCAATATCAAGCTTCTTCTATAAAAAAGCATGAACTGTGTGTTAAAAAGGCATTTAGTACAATTTTTCATGCCTACATACAGCTAATTCGGGCTTTGGTGGCCACAAATGCCCATTTGCAACATCAATGCCTACATGGACTGGTTCCATGCATCATTGCTGAGCAGTGGCATAGCCAGGGAGTGGCACACCGGGCACATGCCCCCCCCCCCTGAAATTTTTTTTCGCTATGGCATACATAGCGAAAAATGGCCATTTCAGGGAGGTGCCCCCTCCGAAATCAAGGAGGTGCCCCCCCCCCCCCCGAAAAAAATTTCTGGCTACGCCCCTGTTGCTGAGCACTGTAGAGTTCCAACTTAGCTTAGTTGCCATTTACAACATGGGACAGATGCCCAAAAGCTTTCTGTTCATATGCCATTGGTTGGTTGGTTCCACTAACAGTACATCGAGCATCAGGATTGCCTCAAATTTTCTTTTATGAACAATTGCAATACAAATTTTTTTTTTAGGCCCTTGGGCTCATATTCATGAAAACCTAAAAAAAATTGTTGCTGATCCTTATAGGGGGCATATTATTAGCAACGAAGACTGGCAAGAAAAACAAAGCACTAACAACAAGCTTTCCATTTTTGGCTTGGGATTTTCACCCACATTATGGGGCAACAATGAGTGTTCTGAACTCTACAATGCTCAGCAATGATGCATGGAACCAGACCATCATGTTATTGCTCTTGTGGTTGTACAGCAGTCTAGCAACCTGCTCTGTGATGCTAAGCCATGTCTAAAGGAAAGGGCATGTTGATTTGGCAGTGAACACTCAGGCTACCCGTACTACACGCTACAAACACAGACACCAAGTTCTGCCAAACCTGAGGCAGAGTTATGGAACAAAAGAATGGCTACACTCGGCCACTGGCGCCTTTTCGCCATCACAAATAATCGCATTACTACTTTTCTGCTCACAGTTTTAGGTCGTGCACTTCTTAGTTTGAAATTATTTGCCCTGTCAAAATTTACAGTGCCTATTATTTACAATGTTGGACACTTAGAACGTTGTTTTGCCTGCCTATTTTAGGCCCCTAAAACACACTTCTTTTAATGCCCAACAGCCTCTTAGGACACTTTCTTCCCAAAGAATTGAACAAACTGCCACCAGATTCGGAATCGCACTGATTCCATGGTAGCTGAAATGTGCAGCTGAGAGGCCTCACTTAGCTTTCTTAAGTGCAAGGATACTTTTTTGCAAAGGAAAAACTGAAAGGTGTCGTGTAACAACAAATGCAAAACGTGGCATTTAAAAGCACACCCTTGAGCATATCGAGTCTCTTTAGGCATGGTTATGGAGAAGCAAGAGGTTAGGCCAGTGGCATGTCCAGGGGATGGCATACCGCGCACGTGCCCCTTCCAAAATTTCTTTCTGCCAAGGGGTACAGAGCACAAAATGACACTCGGCCACACTTGCCTGCCCAGCCCTTACTTCTGATCAAGGACGTGCCCTCACCGAAACAAATTTTTGCCTGTGCCACTGGGTTGGACAACCAAGATGGTTACAGATCAACCGTGGCAAAGGGTTTCTTTTATGCGAAAAATGGGCAAGCAACAGCTCAGGCTCACTCGGTCCACATAACCTATATACCGCAGAGCTGGTGTCAACTACCTCAGTGCAACAGAACTCAGCTGTCCCAGTGCCTCAATCGCCTCAGTTCCACAATAAGCTGCGTGACTTACTTAAGCCACGCATGTGAATGCCGCCTAAAGAAGTATGTGTGATGTCGTGACACCTTGGCGTTTCAGCACTGCAGGCTCACAACCTACAAGTGTGCATAAACAAGTGAAAACAGGTGTTCCCACAACAGTACATAAAGTGATCAAAAGTTAAAGTGGAACAAGTTAACAAACTCAAATCAGCCAACTGAGCTTTACCGACGTGGTATTTGGCCTCAAGAAAAGCTCAATGCAATATCTACATACTACATACACAAATCAACGAAGGAAAAGCAGTCCTGTAACACTCAGAACGTCCATCAATTCAGTTCATAACGTTCAATCGTAATTGCTCTAAATGTACAACCGTTTTGGTTTTCCTTAATCACCCTGTTGTAGGAATCACTCAACATTCCTTCCCCCCTGCAGACTTTGCACAAACGAGTGCAAACCCTTTCAGAACACAGGAGGTGCAAAATATTTTTCGTTTTCCTCACAGCTTGGCACTGTAGTTGTATGCAGTACAACGTCCACAGTCACGGAGGAAAACCTACTGATTGCTCTTTTTACATTGATTACGCTTGATGGCACTGTGAGAGAAACAAAAAAGTAACTTCTTTTCAAAATTCCTGTGTTCTTAAAAAAAAAAAAAAAAAGAGGCTTTCGCGGTTGATGATACACCATGCAGTGACGACAAGATCACTCAATCACGACACTGTCAGTAACTGCAGGTGTATCTAGTGCAGCCAGTGCAGGCCAAATCGAATCGACCCACAGTGAGAAAAGCTCTAGCACTCAAACACACGACGAGAGGGAGCTCCGGTCAAGAGAAAATTTCGTCCACGACTGTGCGCTGAACAGCGGCACCACAGATCGCTGTTTCCTGGGGGGAACGTTCGACGCTGTTTCGCACCATCATGGGCCCTGAACATTCCTTCTGGCGCAGGATGTCGGCCACTTCGTTCCGGTACAGGCCGGCAAAGTACTGCGCCTCCTTCTGCTTCAGTTTCTCAGCGTCTGTGATGGAAGGCATGCCGTCACTCGGCTGCTGCTGCTGCAACAGGCGGTGTCGGTTGTTGAAGATCCACTTGCGGATTTTCTTTACAAACGGCATCACCATGAAGAAGGCGTTGGCATTCAGTCCCAGAGCGCTCAGGGGTGACTGGTCGCGCTTGCTGGCCGGTAAGTCGGCAATGGCGAACCACTCGATGCTTCGTATTTCTTTGCGCGTCCGCGGGCTGAACTGCGTGTTCATGGGAACGCCGGCTATGATGTAGAGACGCGTCACCTGGTCGTGGATCTGGCGCTCAATGAATTCATTCTTGGAGAGAAGCGGGGTTATGTCATAACCGGTCTCTTCCAGCACTTCACGTGCCGCGCAGATGTGCGGTTCCTCTTCTTCGTTCACCTGCAACGATGAGAGAGTGTAACAAGAAGTAATGAAATGGCCGCGAGATCAGGGAGACGTAAGCGGATTACAGACAATGATCATCATCAGCCTGACTGCGCGCATGCAGGGCAAAGGCCTCTCCCATGTTCCGCCAATCAATCCGGTCCTGTGCTTTCTGCTGCCACGTCATCTGCCCACCCAACTTTGTGTCTCCCCCCTCGCGCGCTTGGAATCCAGTCTGTTACTCTTCATGACCAGCGGTTATCTTGCCAACGCGTTATGTGCGCTGTCCTGCCCGTGAACCAAAGCGCCGTTGGTTCGCCAAGAAATACTTCGCATTTAGAAATCACAAGACACCCGCCATTTCTTAGGAAGCGACGCAAATGGCTTTGTTTTATAAAAGCTCGTCCTGAGGGGAAATCGTAACTATAATGAAAAACCGCGTCTGCGAATTCGTAGGAATGACAACGCAGAATCCAATCGAGACAGAAGTCCAGGGAGAAATTGAGGCCCGAACATTGAACAAAAAATGTCAATTGACATGGTGGCAGAACAGCGCAGAAAACGGAACGAAGAGCACACAGGACACAGCGCTGCCTGTGAGCTCTTCGTTAATGAGTCAACAATGTTCATGAACCAACTAGCCCACCTAAGAACTCTTCTTAATGCCACTGGAGCCTGCGCTTCGCCAAGGGGACCTTCCTTCGTCAAAGCAGCGGCTGACGAAGTCCCTTTGTCGATACGTCGGATCCAGCAACATTACTTGTTCAGCGACTACGACTGCGCGTAGGAAAGCCCAATCTTGCGTCGTACCTTGCCTTTAGGGAATCCCCAGGTCGCCCTGGCCCAGTAGGACTGCACTAAGAGGACGTTCTCGAGACTTTCGTCAATCAGTATAGCGCCGAAAGTCGGAACAGCCATTTTGTACTCTTTCCATCCGTTGAGGATAGCGTCCAGATTGGGCAGGTGTTCCTGCAGCGAAGGCACGTGATGGAATATCATCTGCGTGAACTCCCGCATGCTGCACTGCGGGTACATGGGGTTCTCGGGGCAGTAGAAGTCGAGGTAGAACCAGTAGGCGAGCTCCACTTGAAAGCATAGCCGAATCGGGTCCTTGCGCTCTTCCTCGGGTATGTTGATGATGAAGCGAGAACACAGGTCGTCCAGTATCTCCAACGGAGCCTGTCGGGGCAGCATGGTGAGCGAAATTTTATACCATCGAACGATTGATTAACACGGCATCTCGAACAAAAACGGTCGCATGTCAAACTGAGGTCGCGGTGGATGTAAACAGACACATAGCTGACACACAGCAGTGCAACCGGTGCAACGAACGGGAACGGTTTCACGTGTCTCACTGCGCAGTTTGTAACACTACGCGTTGCTGCTGGAAGCTCGCCTAGAGTGTTTATGACTCGAGAATTTGATAAAAATGCTTATAAAGCTTAGTTTAACATTATGCTCACGTTTCATTGCTATCGGTAGCGTTTCTACAAAACAAGCTCGAATATTCTTACGAACTATATCTTGTTTCTTGCGCGATGACGTGAAGTTGTGCGCATGCTCAGTTTATTTGTTTTGATCATGTGATGATTGCCGCCTTTAGCGCTGGCCGATGCGACCACGTGTATGAGGTTTGGGTTGGTGAAGTTTCTCGTCTCTCTCAGGCTGTTCTACGAAAAAAGGTCGTGCGTATTGGCGATATGACAGGTAGATGATATCCGGGTAAAACTGATCTTCAAATAGCGGCCTACGTGCGATCGGGGTGACTTCTTGTAGTGGTCGGCTGCAACATACTCCGTGATAGCTCGCCGAACTTGAGCAAGATGAAGCGAAAGCGAGGTAAGACTTCTTCGATTCACGGTTCAGACGCTTTGATAGGCGTAGTCATAGAGAGACCACGTTCTTAATCTGCAGATCAACAGCCGGAGCCGAAGCTGACGGTCGAGCGAGTCTTGGCCCAGTTCAAATCAGAGTCTGGGGAAAATGCCGGAGCGCCGTTCGACCTGCCTGTCGGACGTCACGGTGGAAAAGCTTCAGCTCCTCTGCAACGCCTTTTTTGGAAACTGTGAGTTCACCGACAACAGTTTCGTGTTGTAGCTCCGTTCGAACGCGCTTTGCGTGCGTGACATTTCGCGATGGTCGGAGATGCAGCATGCGCTACACGATCGCGACAGCTGTTCCCATCATTAGTCAATAGATGATCATCATCTAATGTATGACTGCAGAATCTCATGCTTGTGTAAACAGTAGTTCGCATTACGAACACGAGCGTTTAATTCATTCATTTACTCTTACACTTTCGTGAAAGTAAGAATGAATACTTGCAAAGTGGAGGGGTAACAACACATATTTATATTGACAGTTTATTTGAAGCTTCTAGGATAATTTGTAGCAGCAGTGGTGGCGGGGAGAGGGCATAAACAAGTCCTTGTATATGGAACTGCAGCATCAGGTGCAAACAACTTTAGTGAGATGATTCGTCCAAGGGGGTAACAACTATGATAGCTGAAAAAAAAGCAGGTTGTCTTTGAGGGGCTCATCGGCGTGGAAGGTTTGCTGGAACGAGGTCCAATTAAGGTACTTTCGTTTATGTGTAATGCCGGCTGTCACCAAAGGTTTCGTTTCATTGACGAAAACACCGGAGTGAGAAAAAATAGTCTGACAGGTTATAGCGGCCACTGCTGTTTTGAATAGATTCATGGCGGTTCATTAGTGGGAAGAGCTTGATGTGGGCGAGTTGGTGTAATGTACTTAATCAAAACGCATAGGGTTTCACACAATCTTAAGAAAGTTGCTCAGAGACATGACATTAATCTTGTTTTCAGTAACTTGTCCGAGCTCATCTTTTAACTGAATAGGGCGTGCCAATACCAACTAGCCCAATTAGCCGTGCTACTGCAACTTGTCCGAGATTTGCCCAATGTTGGACTAAGTATAAACAAACCCTTGCACCAAGAAACACGCTGGTACAGTACCTTTAGTGCAAAAAAGATGTTGGCTATGAAGCTCCCCTGAAGTTGCAACAAGGTGCATATAGGACAAACAGGGTGGTGCTACGATGACAGGTGCGAGAGCAGAACTGGGCAGTAAACAACAATGCAGGCGGGCATATGGCAGAACACTGTAAAGGCCTGACCACATCTATGTGTTGCAGAGCATCAGCGCGTGGCTTGTAGACTCGATGCTGCGCCCTCTCCTTATAGGAGGTATTCACATGACGCCATTCACAAGGGGCGCAGCGCTGCGCCGCCATATTGTGGTCTCGCACGTGAATGTCATCGTCGAACCACAACCAAAATTCTCTGCAGCACGTGTTATGTTCATATTTTTCTAAGAAAACAGGTTAGTGAGGTGTAGCACCACCAAACATCAGGCTGTCATATGCGGGATCGCTGACGGACCACATGTATGGCGGCGCACTCGCTAGCACCGCTTGGCGAGAACATCTTAGTGAATACCTCCTATAAGAGAGGGCGTACAGGCCTTGTGTAGCCGCTCGCCCCTCTCCCTTCATAGGGAGAGGAGAGGACACAATGCCGAGTCTACACGCCACATGCTGACGCTCTGCAATGTGTATGTGTGGTACAACTGCCATCCAATCCTTAGTCGGACCAAATTTTTGGCATGATCCAGGGATAGATTAAAGAGCGAAAATCCTCGAAGCCTTTTACATTGCAAGTGCAGAAGACACATGCATTAGCTGCGCATCAGTGGTACCTGCGAAAAAAGAGATCGCCTTTATGTCGTGTTAGAGGGTTCGTAACATCGTAATGGTGATATAGGTTTTTTACATATATAAGTACTCATGTTTCTTCAAATAAAATTCAGTTGATAGTTTCCATCTGTCTGTTGCAAGTGCTTTCCTTCTGGTCCTTGTGTTTTTTGAGCAGCGTTCTCATTAAGTAGGTTTACTTAATGTTGCTTGAGCAGTGTGCTAAAGTTGCGGGTGTTATGCACCTGATGTATTGCAGGAGTGGTAGCCAGTGTGAGATGTCACATACCTGGTGCAAAAGGTAAACCTGTGCCTGGAAATTGGCCGTTCTTTTTTCTTCACGAAGGAGGAAAAGGTGCCGTACCTGTTCTTCGTGGACGGTGTCGAGATCAGGGAGTCCTTGGCCAAGACACTGCTCGCAAAGACCGAACCTCTAGAGCCTGAGAAGGTCGTGGAAATTGTGTACGCACCGCAGGCATTATTCAAGGTGCAGGCAGTTACCCGCTGCACTGCCTCAATCCCTGGACACGAAGAAGCTGTGCTCGTGACGGCCTTCAGTCCCGATGGGAGGTGAGAGCCCCATCAAGCTTGGATCGTCCTTATTTATTTGTTGCAAGATTATAACTTATTTTGTGTGCACACATATTAGTAACTGCTTGTGGTCATCTGTTTACAAGTTTCTATCTTCAAGATGGAACAAACATTGTCTTTGGACCTGTTGTCAGCGTTATGTCTTAATGCAGAAAGCATTCGTTTGAAAATACAGTGTAAGAAAAATTAATTCTGGGGGTTTTACCTACCATAGTGACAATGTGACTGTGAGAGTTGGTGGAGTTGGGGTGTACTAGATTAATTTACAATACCTGGGGTTCTTTAATGTGTGCCTACATTTAAGTACTCTGGCATTTTAAAATTTCGTCCTCATCTAAATGTAACTGCAGTGGTTGGGAATTGAACTCGCACTGTCTTGCTTAGCAATGCAATGCCATAGCCGCTAACATACAACGGAGGGTAAAATTACGTAACAATTACCCCTTGAGAAAGTTTCATTATAATTAAAATAATCTTTTGGAGTCATTCTGGCTTCTTCATTAAGGTTGGCCTTGGGAGGGCGTAGAAGCCGTTTATATTGCGGCCTGTTCAATGGTTCTCAAGGGAAACAGGGCATAACTTGACACTAAAAACCTCCCCAAACAGCTGAGACATCACAGACACAAGTGCCATTGCTCTGACTGCCAGTGCAGTGCTGTGGCTGAACACCATGAAACATCGGACAACATTACTGATAATGTGTTTCCAATGTTTTGCAGCCATCTCTTGTCGTAGTATGTAATACACCAACATGGGCTATCAGTTTGTTATAGAGGTAGCATAGAAACATACATACAAATGGTGTCATGGCAGGTTACTTAACTGGATCGATTTGCAGGGATTACACAGTGTCGTTTAATCTCATGCTAGTGCATGTTTTGGTCAACAGACATTTGGCAAGTGGCTCTGGTGACACAACTGTACGATTCTGGGATCTCAACACACAGACTCCACATCATACCTGCAAAGGTACATGCATGCTTCCATATGTTGCAAACTTTAAGCTTTCTTCTTCAATTATGGCATTAAAGCAGCTATTTTCTTTTTATTTTTTTCTCTCAGCACACAAGAACTGGGTTCTCTGTGTCACTTGGGCACCAGACGGAAAGAAGCTGGCATCTGGATGCAAAAATGGCCAGGTTTGTGGCATTCTGCACACGTTATGTAGAATGAGTGATTGCATGCGAAAGGGAACATGCAAACCTAGCCACTGGTGTTGGGGTGGCATTTACCGCTTTCCACACTCTTTGAAAAACCTACACCTTTGCTTGGCATGAAAACCTTATGGACCACAAAATCTGCAAAAATGTTGAATTTTCTGGCACCTCACTGGCCATTATGAGTGAAACCATACAATACGTGGTTGTTCACATGTTGAAGCGGTAGTAATACGAACTAGAAGTGTGAATACCAGGCTGCTGCAGAGTTGTTCAGGAAAAAAGTAGAGCTGTGCGAATAGCGAAATTTTGAGTGTGAAGCGAATTTGAAAATAAAGTGTAAGTGCGAATCAAATATTTTTCAAATATTTTTTTAATACTTCGAAGTGAAACTCGGGAAAAAAGGTTGCATGGGATCCCTAAGCATACTCTAGTAAAATAGGAACATGAAAGCGTTTCTTTTGGCTATGTTGGTGAAGCGCTGGAAGGGTGGTGTTCCTTAGTTGTCTTATTAAGAATGAGACAATGTGGAGGCCGAATCGTATTTATTTACATGATTTGGTGCAACCAATGTGATGTCGACAACACTTTACACCTGAAAGGAAAACTATTTCCTCAACCTCTCCTCCTCCTTGAACATCTGTGGAGGCCCAACAGATATGGCAGGACAAGGGCGCGCTTGCTGCGAGTCCGGAGTTCCTTTATCTGCCCCTATAGATGTCAATGTATAAGAACATCTGAAATTTTGGATGCTGAGAATCCTTCAACGTCCGATTTTTCAGACTTTCTGCCCAAATTTCAGGTCCAAAACAGTATTAATTAAAGCACCCCCTGTGCCACGTCTATCATCTCGTAGGTTCGAACCAGCATGAGTCGATCCGTTTGTGGCCGTAGCAGAGTCCGAAAGGCCACTTTGCCGCAATTCCACAGTGTGATGCAGGTGAAGCATATTGAAAACCTGAAGGGGCCAGTGTTGCAGTGCGATAACTTTACAGATAAGCACCTGAAATGCACGGGGGCGTGATGGCGGCAGGCGGCAAATGCGCCAGTATGGCTTAATCGCTGACAACCCTTCTGATAAGCATCTTCAGCTAACTGCTAAGTAGTGCATGTAGCCTAGTGCAGTCACCACCAGTCATGCTACTTTTTTCTGCGAGACCACTAAGTGTGCCACTGAAACACATTGCCTTCACGAATGTAAGCAGATCACCGTCGCCGTGCGCGTGTGCGGTCAGGAAGGGAGAGTGGGCATCATGAACACTTCATGACAAATGCATGCGTACAGTACGGCTCCCGCGCCGCGGCAGTGTCAGCGTCAGCTTAGTTGGTGATGTGCTGCGCACAACTAGGAACGATCGGCTTCACGCGGCAGTAAATGCTGCGTATACGCGGAGATTCGACGATGCATGTGCATCGCCAAATCTCCGCGCCGCCAATACGCAGTATTTACGTGCGCACACGCATTTGGGGAAAGCCGGACAAGTCGTTTGCTCTTCCACCACCATCCTTATGTGTTCCACATCATCGTTTCCCAACGCTCCGTGTGAGAGAACTGCAATCTATTCCGCGCTTTGCTGCTATCGGCTGCGCTCAACCATGAGACACAAAATTCGCAATTGGCGGTTGGCATGTATTTGAGCAGGGTTTGCAACAGGTACCATATGTATTCACGAGAGCCTGGGCACGCACCAAAATGCCTGATAAGTGCAATGGGAGGACATTAAAGCTATTTCGGACGTGGCTGTGGTGATCAAACCACTTGAGCAGAAGTTCGAATACTTTGAATAGTCAAATTCCGGTGCGAATCAAATTCGAATAGCAATCGTTATTCGAAAAATATTCAAAAGTTTGAATATTCGCACACCCCTAAAAAAAGCCTTTTCTCTAGAAATGTGCGAATATTCGAGTTTCGAATTAGAATTGAATAATACCTAATCGAATAATTCGATTCAACTTTCGAATAGCTAGTATTCAAAGTTCCAAATTATTCGACAGGATGAATATCTAAAACGCGACGAAGGCCAATGGTGCACCGTGGCCTTCGTCGACAAAAGAAAATCCTTCCGAACAAGCGCATAATAAAGATTTCACCACTCCTTAACGGGATTACGTTGCATTTCACTTTTTTATTGCCTTTGTTTCAATTTCCAATGAAATATTCTGTATTTGATATGCGATTCAAGATGAAATTTCACTATTCGCACACCCCTACTTTTCTCTTTTAAGTGCAAAATCAGTATTCTCTTCTTTAAACGTTTGGGGTAGAAAACTGCAGCCAATTCACTTGTTGGCGCTTCAGAGTATTGAAAGCGTGCATTTGCTTGCCTCGTGCAGATATTTCTTTGGGATCCAGAGTCTGGAAAGCAACTCGGACGACCCCTGGCTGGGCACAAAAAATGGATTACCTGCCTCTGTTGGGAACCTTTGCACTTGTGAGGCCCACCCCTGACTACATCATTATTCTTGCATCATTGTGTTTGGCTGTACCTATTTGGCACGAATCGGTACGAAGTGGCGGCACACATACATTCCTCAGTCGACAACTTCATAACCACTGGAGCCTCTGTCTTGAGAATTAGTCTTCTTTTGAAGCTAGTACTATGTTTGACACTTTATTTCTGGGAGGCAAATGGAAAAGAGAGAAAAAAGGCGGGGGGGGGTTCATTCGATGTAGCCTGGCAGCTGGGAAACTTGCAGAGCAGTCTAGAAACAATGAGCCCACCCTGTGCATTGTCTTCATCTCTTTTCTTCAGAATTTTTTTGTTTCCTTTCTCAGCGCTAAAAAATGTCCTGGAAACATTCGCTTTGTGCCACCTTTGATAGTGAGGGCGCGATGAAAAAGCAAGAATGTAATAATCT
The DNA here is from genome assembly GCA_030522465.1 of Rhipicephalus appendiculatus. Taxonomy (NCBI): domain Eukaryota; kingdom Metazoa; phylum Arthropoda; class Arachnida; order Ixodida; family Ixodidae; genus Rhipicephalus; species Rhipicephalus appendiculatus. The sequence goes on from JALIZH010028112.1 coordinate 72,706, forward strand.
GCTTATGAAGTTTTATTCCGTGAGTGATTTTCTTTTTACAGCCCTAGTTCTATGACAACCTAATAGCAAAATATATTTTTCCTACACGGTAGCTGTGTTGAGTGACAGTTGTGTGTTGTAATTGCTCATCTGTGTTGCATTCCGATACTGTGGTACTTATATAACACAGATTTGATTTTCACCTTAACGAGAACTCTTGAATTCTCCACCGTGCAGGAATGCAGAATGCCGTGCCCTGGCCAGCAGTAGCAAAGATGGCACTGTGCGCATCTGGGATACAACGCTGGCACAGACAAGGTTAACCCTTTCAGGCCACGTCCAGTCGGTAACCTGTGTTCGGTGGGGTGGCACGGGGCTCATCTACACCGCTTCCCAGGACTGCACGATCAAAGTCTGGAGGGCCGACACTGTGAGTGGTTCAGGCACAATCATACCTTTAGGCTGCATGAGAGTCTAGGACTGTCATCCGTAAGGATGAAGTCCGCCAGCTGTGTCGAGAGCAGCTACGATACACGCGCACATTTCCTCAGGAATTTCATAAAGCTCGGTTGCACTCTGCATCTCAGAGAACAGACATTCCCTGACAAGATGCTTCATGCGTAGCTCTTTAGGAGCCCGGCTTGTCATCTGTCCACTGTCTCATGTCGCATGGTCACGCTGTGGTCAATACAGTCCTAAAACAAGGCTAACAATGCTCAAAACCAGTACAAAATAAACTAGGAAGGTCTAAAATAGCATAAACTACAGAAATAACCAAGAATTAATCCCAATAATTTACCTAAAATCTGCATTAGGCACAGGATTTAGAACTACAGCAAGACCTGCATGAGAACGACATTAGTGCAGAATTTAGAACTACGCCAAGAACTACATTAGCGCCACATTTTTTTATGATACACTCAAACCTCATTATAACCTCCTGAGACCGAGAGTGAATTTAGGGGTCATGGATTTTTGTTAAACTTTCAGAACTGCTTTTTCTGAATGCAAAGGTGAAAAGTGACACGTAGTTTTTCAATATATTATGTTACTTGGCCGCAGCACGTTGTCCATTATATTGGACATTGGGACTCTAGGGGGACTTTTTTTGGGGAATAGAGAGTATGGCGTAGTTGAGGCCAGTGACCGAAAAAAAGGCATCTCGCAACACAAATTATTTTATTTGCTGCTTCCAAACCAAGATTCTCCAAAATTTTCTCAGCCGCGGCATCACTCACAGGGGGGCCTATTACCTACAAAGTAAAATACGTAAAGTTTAAACGTAATAAAGAGAGTACTGCAGCGAAAAACGTTTTTCTCTCTGTAGAGCGCCAAGAGAGCGCACGAGCATACTGCCGTGTTTTTGTAGTCATTGAGACCCAATGTCCATTATATTAGACATTGTCAAATATGCAACGCATGCAAAAAAAACTACCGCATTTTCTGCTCAAATATGAATTTCTTTGTGTGCTTTAACCTCTTATGAACACAAATCAATGCTTAAATACGCTTTAAGACCACTTACTTCTTAGGCGGCAGCCGTAAAAGCCGTTCGCGCTCAGCCGCCATTTCGAGTGCTCCTCAGAGGCGGGAAACACACCGACTTTGACCATATTCACTAGATCACAGCACAGGTCCCACAAGCAGCCGAGAAAACGCTTTCCCAGAGGAGGCAAGCGCTTTGAAAGCCGTGGTGCGGTGTGTTACAATGTCCAATATATTGGACAAATGTTCCATTGCCGGGTCTCAGGAGGATAACAAACTTGCAATCTTACACGAAAATAAGTTTGTTAATCCGAAAATTCGTTATAAAGGTTTATTCCTAACACTATACCTATTGGAAAACTATTCTTCATTTACTTCGTTATAACCGATATTTCGTTATATCCGGGTTCGTTATATCGAGGTTGGAGTGTAGTTAGGCTGTGGCACTAGCCCTTTCATCTGGGTTGTCTTGTAAAATTTTTGTGGTTCAACTTATGACGATGGCATGCAGTGCACATCTTGCGACACTGTCGCACGTTGTGTGGTTCACATTCTGGCATGTTGTTGTAAGGTGCCACTAGTTGACGACATACTTGTGTAACATTTGCTCCAAGAACATGTTCCACAGGAAATTATAAAAGATTGTTGATGTCGTTTTTTTTTTCCCACTAAACATGCTTTAGCATTCAACATTCATGAGATCAAGTGTAGCACAAACTGCCTTATACTGCCATCCTTGAATGAGTAAACAGCATGAAAGAAAACGTGGACGAGCAGAGGAACGACAGATGGACTTTTGCAGTATTCATTGTCGCAAAAGTGCATGTAATCGAAGTTTTGATAGTACGGAAATCTTGCATCACCACAGAGATCAACGCACACGAGAAATCATGGAAGCGTTTTACATGTCACTGGAAGGTCACATATGCATCAGTCAGCCTTCGTTAGCATTATCACAGGCAGAAGTGTCATACCTCAGGGATTGTTTGCATTATTTTCATGTCTAATCAGACACTTAAGCTTCTTTTGTTACTTTTTGTCACCTTGTGCATGCGTGATGGTAGTTTGTTTTCATGCTTTTCCAGATGCTATTTATTCTGCTTCGTTTCGAAATAAAATTTTTAGTTGCGAGTCAGCGCTGTTGTCTGCCGTTCCTCTGCTCGTCCACGTTTTCTTTCGCACTATTAGTTCAAGATGGGAGCACACCAGTTTGCCCAGTTAACCATTCTGATGCCTTATGTACTGATATGTGTGCTCCCCTTTTGGTCCCCCATAGGGTATCCTGTGCAGGGACGTTGCAGTGCCACGGACACTGGGTCAACGTGCTGGCACTGAATACGGACTACGTGATGAGAACGGGGGCATTCGATCCGCGCAAGCAGCAAGGCATTTTTGCCTGTTCAAGAGGTGACACCTGCATTCCTTCTTGCTTTAGAATTGCATGAGGCATGCAATGCAGTAAATATACACCCTACAACACAGGAGCATGATCCAAAATTGTATGTTGTGTTGGTTCTCATGTTACTGCTAGTTTTGCCCTGCCGCAGCACTGTGGCAAATTAGGTGGTAGTAATGAAGTAATAAAAAAAGTCTTCATGCTGATACAAACATATAAGCTTACAGTGAATGTCACGTTTTAACTAAGGTATTTTCACATTGGATGACACTGCTTTAGTGTTTATATAGTCACTCCCCATTTCAACAAAGTCTCATCTAATGCAAAAATTTGTGTTATATTTGTCATTCATTATAGACTTATAGTAGTATGCACTCATGTCAGCAATAAGAGTTCTTCATTTACTTTGTTATATCAACTAACTTGTAATATCTGCACTAGTTATGCCACGGTTCTACAGCACATTTGTCATGTACACACATTCACTGACCTTTGACCGAAAGCCAATGGACGTTGAAAGAACAACCAAGTTTGCTAGCTCGCATTGGGGCTGATACATTTGATTGATCATTGATTTCATTGGCAACGCATGCTACAGGGCTCTAGGCATAATGAGGTTTAACAGAATGAGGTTTTAACAGAAATTTTGCGAACATTGTGTTCTGCTGTGCAGGCAGTGTTCATTTTCTGAACATTTCTTTCTCTTCGCAACAACCTAGAGGAGCTTCAGCGCCGTGCCGAGCAGCGCTACAAGGAGGCTCGAGGCAGTGAGCCCGAGAGGCTGGCCTCGGGCTCGGACGATTTCACGCTGGCACTGTGGCTGCCAGAGACAAGCAAGAAGCCAGCAGCGCACATGACGGGCCACCAGAGGGTGGTCAACGACGTTCGCTTCTCCCCCGACATGCGACTCCTGGCCAGTGCCTCTTTCGACAAGTCCCTAAAACTGTGGGATGGCCGAACGGGCAAGTGAGTAGATCTTTGTCACAGTGTCATTGTCTGAACATTATTGTATAACACAGTGCGAAAACGAGGCACACTGGGTTATGGACAAGTTTGCTTTTGTGTGCGAGCTGCTTGCTTATTCTGATTAGTGTACCATCATAGCATTGCTCAACTGTTTACAATGTTTCTTATGCTGGCACTCAAGCCTTTCTCAATGTCTTCCGTGTGTGTGGTGGGGAATTCTGAAGATAATGTTGGCTTCTCCAGACATGTAGGGGGGACTGATGGCTCATAATTACTGCTCACGGCAGGCAAGAAAATGAGAGATCACAGTTGCCAGACTGCATTTCTTTCTTAAATTCCAAGAACACGGCTTGTCATGGTTGTCAATCACTGCAGTGCGTCGATGATGGACCTTGGGGATGTGGCACGAGAGGCATTTGACTGTAACTTGCAAAACCTCACATGTTCAGCTTAAGAGGACCATGCAGCTCTTTTTCAAGTAATCATCTACTGACTTCATTAATGGAATTCATTGCCTCACGAATCGACTGCCGCAGATATTTTTAGAATCCGTCGAGTACGAGTGGAGTTACAGGGTTTTGTAGCACGCTTCAAGCGCTTTCTCGCTCCTTTTGTACCAGTGTTCGTGCTGAAAGTAAGCAGGGAGGCATGACAAGGCGGCAAGAAGCTACCGTGTTTACACGATTGTAGGTCAACCCATTTTATCTAAATTTGAAATCTGAAGTTGGGGGGGTCAACTTACAATCAAAACCAAAACTAGAGCTATTTTTTTTTTCCCCCGAGCGATTTTAGGGGGTCGATCTGCATTGGGGGGTCGACTTACAAATCGTGTAAATAGGGTACGTCTGTTCGTCAGCACCTGTCATGACTTTCAACACTTTTTTTTCTTTTTTTTTTCTTTGAATGCGCGGCTTGCTTTTATTGTGCAGCAAGGGCACATCATGGAATCCCGTTACGCAGCTCACTATGCTCAAATCAGCCAATGACCGCGGACTTTGCGCTTAAGACGCAGCCATTTTGGATTATGACATCATTTTTCTAGATAAGAGCAAGTGATTGAAGATTAATTGTAAATTCCAGGCAGTTGGCTTGGAATAATGTTTACTTGGAATGTTTGGCTCACATGTTCTCAGGAGCCTCGACTACCGATCAGCGGCATTTTCCTGACCATGCTCAAAAAGTGTTGCCAGGCCCCGTTAATTGTGCTGGTTTAATTCTAAGCTGCTCCTGAGGCACTTTTTTCTGTCAGGGATCACTGTTACTTTAATAATAGAGAATTCTTGTCAAATCTGCTCATAGTTAAGTCAAAACTGCTTTGGTTTTTCAAAGTAGTCTGTCAGTTTGCCTGATCTGATGTGAACATTATAATAACTCAGTTCTGCCTAGTCTGTTTATATCACCATTAGCAGCTGTCATACATACACTGTTGCACATATCTAAAACATTTACATTTTCATACATTTTATGTAGGTGCGTTCATGATATAACAAGTGATTTTTGAAGCAACATGAAGTAGCAAGCGTAGTACAGCCACAAAAAAAAAAAAAAGATATCAAGAGCTTCATGTGATGCTGGAGAGATTGGTATGAAGCAGGCAATCTTATTGAATACAGAACCAAAACTCATTGCTATCCATAATTGCAATTAAGCAATGAATGTGTGATGAACATGTGGACTGTCATGTTATTATTGTGGGCAGATGAGAATGAATGTGTGCTGAGAAAAAAACCTAGGCTTGTGCGAATATTCTAGCACTTGAATATTCAACGAACATTACAGTATTCGAATTCGTTCAATTTGAATCTAAATTATTGGAAATTTCTAAGTACATATATATTCGAATGAACGAATAGGTGTATATTAGTCTACATGTAACCCCCTGTAAAGGTGGTTTCACTGCAGTGGAGGAATGCTATACCGCGATTACGCCTATCCATGGAAAACTAAGCACTGCCGCAAAGCCCTACATTCAAGGTTAAATGAACATATTAACCTCACACGATTCGTAATTTTTTAAGCTTAAAAGCTTGTTATACTGGCTTATATGCTCTAAGCATAGTAAATTTTTAAATGTAACATACTTTACAGGTTATCATTTGCATTGTACCGAAAGTCAAATCCTGCTACTATTCAAAGTTCGTTTCCACTTCCTTGGAACCAAAAAGAATGACATCTGCACATTTCTTGCTTCACTTAAAAAAAAATATTGTGCAGGTTAGTTGGGCCATGACAAAATATGCTCATTTTTCTTTATAATATGTGATACATACTATTCGAATTCAAATTCGAAATTATTCGATCAAATCACTATTCGCTTCGAACCTAAAATTTACTATTCGCACAAGCCTAAAAAAAAGAAGGATTTAGTTTTCACTTGGCTTAGGTTTTGCTTGAGGATGGTGGTTCGATTCCTATCCATGGAAGCTGTATTTCGATGGGAGGTGTTCTTGCTCTCAAAAACTGGTCATACCAAAACTGCATTAAAAACTACTTTGGTAAACTGAGAGAAAATATACTAAAAAGTGTTTCAACCGAAGCAAAAAAAAAAACGGAATTGAAGAAAGGTTTGTTACATTGTATATTTAACAATTTCATATCAAGGTTCATTAGATGGAGGTTCGACTGAAGTTCCAAGACTTGCGCAGCTTGTGAAAGACGTGGTGACCCTTTTTTTTTCCTGAGCAATATTGGGTTTCTTGTTTCTCGAATTGTAATATGTATAATTAGGAAGTTCTGGTCACTCTCACAAAAGGTCTGCCCTCTCTGTAAGCGACAGTAGTTTTGCTACTACTATATAAAATTAATCTTACGATTTTTTTTGTTTTTTCCTCCAAGGTTCCTTGCTGCACTGCGTGGCCACGTCAGCTGTGTCTACCAGCTGGCCTGGTCAGCCGACAGCCGGCTCATAGTCAGCGGCAGTTCCTGATTCCACGCTCAAGCTTTGGGACGTGTCGACTGGAAAGCTCGCGGGGGACCTCCCAGGACATGCTGACGAGGTACAGGGCATTGCCATCCCAGCCCCCCCCCTATGTTTAGGCTTTCATTAAGACAGACCGTGCTAGGCGTGTCCACTCAGATGAACTTAACTTAAAAAGGAACAGTGACATGGCATTTCCGACTTGATTTTTCAAAATGGAAGTCCAAGCCTCCTAAGCAAAGACAAGTTTTCTGATGAGCCTAACAGTGTGGGGACTTCAGTTCCATTTCCCACAGTTCACTGTCCTCTGCCAGCCTAGTCTCCTCTATGGAGCTTCCATTCAGCTTGCTACGTGCACCCATTGTTTGCCAAAGTAGTAACCCAGTACAGTAGAACCTCGTTGATACGTTCCCGCTTAATACGATTTCCCAGGCTCCTACGATTGCAGTCGCGAAAATTAAATTAACCCGATTCGGATCGTATTATTCGGATCATACGTTTTCCCGGATCGTACGTTTATTTTCCGCGTTTTTTTTCGGAAACGTATCAACAAGGTTCTACTGTATTCGCCATCCCAACACCGCAAGCTGCATCTCTTTTCATCTACAGTGGCACAGGCACCCATTTCGCAACCTCACTGCTTTCGGTACTGCCTGGAAGAGGGTTTATGTCCCAGGACACCGTCGGTGTTGTAATGGTGTCAAGTGTTGAGGCCACCAGGGTTGAAGCAGGCTGTGTGCTTTGCTTCTAAATTGAAATTATGCTTTACCGTGTAATCGTTTGTGCTGAGTTGAAGGTATAATTAACAGGTGCGTGGGAATTGACCAGTATAAGCCTCGTTACAATTTTTACGAGAGTGTTGTAGAAAGGCAAGTTTGGTTGCACATGTCTTTGAGATCAAATCTCTTCTGCTCTATGTTGCACAGGTGTATGCCGTTGATTGGAGCCCAGATGGATCACAGGTCGTTAGTGGAGGCAAGGACAAAGTGCTGCGGCTGTGAGTCTCAACTTTACCGATTAGCATTTGATTTGCATGTGGTTTACAACTAGTGTGCAAAAAAAGCCTGCACGTTTATGCTGCATGAGGGAGTTTCATTCTATGTAGATGATGGCCAAATTACCCCTTCAACATTTTACATGTTATACCTCATAAGGTGGACTGTACTATAGTGCTCCCCTGGTAGCCGTACAGAACCCTTAACTGTACCAGTACGCTTGTATAATAAACTAGACTGTGCATCTATGCAGTGTAAATGCCAAGGTTATGTTTTGCCCCACAAGCAGCATAATTAAAATGGCAGTGCAGTAAAATGTCACTTTAGATCTCAAAACCACCTCTCCAAAATTAAGGCTTGCAAAATTGCTACTGGAAACCTTGACAGAGGCATCCTTTATGACTTACAGAGACACAGTTTAGTTAATAGTGATCAAATTGCTGACAAATACTGCGACATGTGAGCATCAAAGTGAGTCAGCAATGCTGCAGCAGATGCCCATCATTATCACCTGCACCCCATGTATTGTTATGCTCTTGTTGTGCAATGAACCAACCATATGACACAGGCCAATGAACACAAAGTTCGGGCTTGTCAAAGGGTAAAATATGGTTTTTATTCAATAAATTTGGCTCCACTAAAATTCCATAAAACACATTATAAAACTTGCTGTACATTGTGTTCTGAAAGAAATCAATATAATTGCCTGACTTTATTTGCAAGTCAGGTGCTTGTAAATAATTCGGCAACCAAAAAAAGTATGCCTCAGTGCTTGGGCATTACAACCTTTCATTTTTTTTTTTCCAGATGGCGAAAGTAAGACTGTTCGGTGCAAGACGGCATCCAGTGAAAAAAGCTTCCCGGAGGTTTGTACAATCTAAAACACGTAAAAATATACACATATATATATAAATGCAATAAAAATGTGACGTGTGAACCGGAGGAAGGAGTTGTGACCTTGTCTCCTATCACAATCATCGTATGTGTGTTTGTGCACACTAGTGTATTTGGCCACCGGCTGCAACATGTGCGTGGTACAGCTTCACTCTTCCAGTGCCTCGACCACGGACGACGTGAAGGAAAATTGCATCTCGTCACTCTCGCCAGCTTCGCTGTTCTCCTCCAGGCTGCTGCACAGCAGAAGACAAAAGAAAAAAAAAGTTCTGAAGCCCTTGTCCTATCGAGACATGCAACTTTTTTTCCTTTCTATCTGTCTATCGCATTGTGCAATGCTCCTTCTTTACTGTTTCATCCCTCCATGCTTGCAGCAATTGGACCATCATCCGTGCACTTAGCAAAGCACCACTTCTGTTGCTACAGGCAATGGCAACAGTTAAACGTTCAGGCAACAATGAAACGACAAGTCACCTCGATGAAATATCAGATTGCCATATCAGAAACAGCTGATCACTTACAAGCGCACAATTGAGAGAGCATAAATTATTGGAAAGTGTATCCAAGTACGTACAACCTTCAAGGGATTGGACTGGATTGGAATAAACTTTATTTTTCAAGGGACAAATTTTTTTTTGCGCTTGTCGACATCTACAATGCCAACAATACCTGTGAGGCAATACAAGCTTCACTTGAATATGTTTATAGATAATGAATAGCCTCTTTGGCCATCGTGGAAACCAAGTTGCCACCCAATTCTGGCACACAAAAGGACAGCTAACAAGCGCAAACATTGGGAGATGCCAGACATTTTAATTTGACACTAAAGTGCAACTTCGACATTAGCATGGCGTCGTGATATGCCAACAGTTAATAAGGCCAGGTACAACAACATTGCTCATGGAAAGAACAAAGCACTTGGCAAAGAACACTGCAATGAAACCTCCTCTTCAGGCAGGTTACATGTGGTAAAATACCACTACTATTCATTTGTTTCAAAATTCTCAAATACATATTCTAAATTTAGGGGTGTGTGAATATCCGAAATTTCGAATATTTTTCGAATACCGTATTTACTCGCGTAATGAACGCACTCGCATAATAAACACACCCCCCAACTTCAGTCAAAATTAGGATTTTTTGTTTCTCCCGTGTAATAAACGCACCCCCTACATTCATCCGCTGCAGTCCCGCGAACCGACACGACGTGGCGCCTCCTTGCCCGTTGATCTTTTCCGTTTTTTATTATGCCGATCCCCCCTCAGTTCGCTCCCCCCCCTCTTCGCCCGCTGCCGCGCACGCAGTTCTTTGTTTTTCTTTCTATATGTGCGCGGCTCGTCCCCCGTGTTTTTGAATTATCCGTGTGCCACAGCGGGATTCACAAACGGTGCGAGTGTAGAGACATCGCGGCTCACAAGCACACAGCGAGCGAAGGTCACGAAACTGCCCACGCCCACCAACGGTCGCTTCCTGCAAATACGAAACTTTAAAGGGGTACTGACACAAAATTTCGCGGCCGAGATAGCCTGCTGGATCGATTCCCGTGTACATGCGTGTACCATCTGCAAAATATCGACAGCGAATAAAGCTTGGAAGGTATTTTATATGAATTTTGAAGTTCGCGTGCGCGATCCAGCATTATAGGCCGCACCTGGCGGCATTGACACCCTCGGAGGTGACCCGAGGTGACCCCCCTACTAACAAGTTATGATGACGTCGTAGCCGCCATTTCTGTTTTGACGCGCTCGCCGCTGCATACCGCTGCGCTGTTGGTGACTGCTCGGCGGCTGCTCGCGAGTGTGTGGCCGCGGCCAAGAGGAGGGCGCTGCCGCGCACGCGTTGAAAGCTTTGTGTTTGGCGACACTACAGCTTTCCCGTTTCCTGCTCCCAAGGACTTCTTGATTTCCCTGTGCTGCCTGGTCTGCAGTGACAGTCTGCGCTGTTTCCTTCTGCACGTCGAAGTCGGGATCAGGCGTATCGCTGCATACGTTTCCCCGCGACGAACCTCGGCGGCAGAAGTGGATCGAGTTCGTGTGCGCTTGTGGACGTCAGGAGTATCAGGACTGGTCCCCCGTGCAGAACAGTCGCGTTCGCGGGCTCCATTTCGAGGCGCATTGCTTTAACACAAAGGCGCCGGATTTGGCGCGTACATGGGTCTTCCGACTCGACCCTGTGCATCGCTCACGTCTGGTGCTGTGGTGTAGCTTTTTTCGGCACCAGCAACTTGAAGGGCATCACAATGTTATCAGGTCATTTAATCGAATATTGAACGTAGAAAAAGCAAACGTCCTGCAGAACATTTGTGCACGAATGTGTCGGGTATTACCATTGCACATTGCCGACGCGAGGTTCATCGTGGTCGTCGTCGCTGGTATCGCTGCCGCTTCCCGACAAAGCACTCCTCGCCAGCGGGTCAAACCTGAAGTGATTCGCCACGTCGAAAATTCCTTCCATCCCCGCCGCAAGAAAATCGTCGCCATCAGACGACGACAGCGAGGACGATAACGGCGACGACATCACGCAGCGTGTGTAACAAGCGAATGCAAGCAGACGATGCAGACCGCGCGGAAGTGCGTCACTGTTCTGTGCTCACGCGACCGAGCGTTTCACTCGCTAGGTGGTGATAGTTGCACCCGGCGGCTTGTCGTTTTTGGAGCTCTGTCAAACCGAAACTGAGGCTGTGTCGGTAATGAGGAGCTTGTAATTAATTATGTGTCGCGCGCTGCAGCAAACGATGTGCCGTGTTATGACTAAAAGGCCCCCAGCAACACATTGCAGCAAAAAAACGCGGGCCGAAAATTTTTGTGTCAGGACTCCTTTAAGGCCCAACCACATGCATGCACGCGATTTTCGAGCGACGGCGACAGCATTTGCTGTCGCGAAGGTCCATCCGTCGCCGTCGCGTCACAGGCATGTCGCAGGTTTCTGAAAAACCAGAAAAAAATCACTTGTCGCCCAGAAAAGAGCGTGACGATTTGCGTAACGCGGTAGCACCCCTGATCTTCGCTTCGGTTGCAATTTGCACTTCATGCTTGTTATCCGCGCGTACTTCAAGGAACGCAAGATATAGGCTACCTTTTTTACAGTCACATCCCACGCGGAGAGCGCAGGCAGCGGCCGTATTTTGTTGGTAATCGTGTTATCGACGGTTTGTTTTGATGCTTCGGTGGTAGCTTGATGCAATTGTGGTTGCTTGGTGCAATGTCAACGTCGTCATCATACGAGTTCGCCAGTTCGCCGCGGAGGCCACGGAGTTTGCAAAGGGCGTCGTCGGCGTCGTAGCGTACGCTTCCGGGCGCCCCTCGATATCACAGCAGATACCACTGTCGCGGTTAGACAAAAGATCGCGAAAAAAGAAAGCCGCGAAACGCTTTTATGGAGTGCGCGGGAACAGCTTGCAGAAGAAGGCGCCATCAACGACCGAAGATGAGTGAAGTGCAATAAAGAAGCTGTTTCCAAACAGTGTACGCGTATAATAATTGCGGAAAATTGAGCTACCTAACTTTTTTTTTTTTTTTGCATTACCGCGTTTCTCCTCATCTCGAAAAAGTTTTCGTAAAATTTACCCCGCATAATAAACGCACCCCCCAACTTTGCTTCGATTTTTCGGGAAAAAAAGTGCGTTCATTACGCGAGTATATACGGTAGTGTTTGCTATTCGAGTCGCACTGAAATTTTCCTATTTGGCCTATTCGAACTTCCCAAAGACAAATATGGTCAACGTCCAATTGGAAGTGAGCCCTTCAGATTTTTAATATGCTTCACCTCGTCACACTCTCATATTGCGGCAAAGCTGTCTTTCAGGTCGCAAATGTATCAACGCAGGTCCTAACTGGAGACGATGTGGCAGAGGTGTTTTAGACCTGTAATTTGGGCAGGAAATTCGAAAAATTAGACGCCGAAGATTTTTAGCATCCAAAATTTCAGATGGTTCTAATGTATTGCCACCTACGAGGCAGATTTGTAACTTCCGGACTCGAAGGGAGCACACCCTTGTATGCCACATCAGTTGGGCGTCAACAGAAGAAGAAATGAGGAGAGGCTGAGGAAACAGCATCTTTTTGCCTTTCACATGTAAGGTGTTGTCGGCAACACTTTGGTAGCACCAAATCATGTACATGAATACAATTCAGCCTCTGCATTGCCTCTTTATTGATAAGACAACTATGAAACACCACCCCACCAGCACTTCATCAAGCTAGCCAAAAGAAACTTTCATGGCGCCATCACATAAGAATATGCTTAGGAATCCTCTCCAACTTCACTTCGAAGTATTTAAAAAATATTCGATTCGATTCGCACTCACACTTCAATATTCGAATTCCGCTTCGCACCCAAAATTTTGCTATTCGCACAGCTCTAGTATTCTTCAATTCAAATTCAAAACTCAAATATTTGCACACCCCTAGTTTTGCATCTTAGTATTTTCGTCAACTGAAGAGAAATATATAGTGAAATGTTTATTTTTATCTTGGATGAGTGTAAAAAATGTTTGAATCAATCAAAAATCTAAAGAAATGTGCTTAACCCATTAAGGACCACAAAAGAACTACTGGTCCGATTTTATTGACATTTTGCTTATTTAATTAACCACAACAGATAACCACTCGTGCAAATTTTCATAAGAGTTACGTGTGTTTCTTCAGGAGTTATGATTAGAGGCCGGATTTTTAGGCACTTAAAAAGCGCGTTTTAGGTGCCAAAAATAGGCAGGCAAAACACAGTTTTAGGCTTCCAAAATCGTAAATATAGGCACAATAAATTGTTACATAAATTCAAAATATTTCAAACAAAGACGTGCGCGACCTGTATTTACGACAGAAAAGCAAGGAATGTTATTGTTCAGGATGACACAAAGGCGCCAGCAGTTGAACATAGCCACGCAATGGTCCTTTTTGCCCCACGGTTCGTAGAACACAGTCTCTCCTTTTATTCTCTATCATGGTGAGTAAAGTGCCCACCGTGGAATCGACACAGTCGTGGATCTCTTTATTTTCGGCATGCACAGAAACAGGTAGTTAGACCGCCAAAAAACCAGAAGGGAGGGATGCCTCGTGTTGGCCGGGACTAATCGCGTAGGGTCAGTTGCTACTCTGACGATGAACACCTTTAAAGGGCCCCTCACCAGGTCTGAGCATTTTGAACTGACAAGTGTTTTGCATGAACTGGGCGCTCACGATCACGTCTGCCAAGATTTGCAACGTTACGCGCCGCGGAAAAACGTGAAATTTCAAAATGAACACCGCTTGCCCTTCTCGCAGGCACGCGACTCAAGATGGAGGGGTTGACGTACAACAAGGAATGCTCCTGTGTAGTTATCTGAGCTCTAACGTCGCTCCTCTAAGTAGACATTGGTGCTCTGACATCGCTCCCAGTAGCACGTGACACTGCGAGAATTATTCGAGGCGACATGTATAATTTCTGTTAATATGTTGCTTAAATAGATGAATGATAGTTGAGAGAAATAATAAAACACAAGCGGAATGTGTTTCCATTTTTATTTTTTATTTCTTACTTCGAAATGCAGCGAGATGTGAGACTAATCTGCCTCCATTTCGTATGTGTTTTCGCCGTGCCCGCGTCGCGCCGGCATGAACCCTAACAATGCTTGGCGCGATTTTGGTGCATTGCCCCTAACAACAGTTCCAGCTGTGCGACGCGGTGTGTCGCGGTAAGGATACATGATTCCATGCCAGCCTCTCCAAACGTGCGCGCACTGAGATCCATCCCAAAGAAATAGGCAGTACACTACAGAGAACGCCGAAATGACACAACACCGCTCGCGTGCACGACCTGGCTCAGGCACGTCATGCGCACGTGACCTTGCATGCGCATGACGCCTCATTGCATAATGGTTTCGTGGCTCGTAATGAACCAACTTGAAAAATTATTGTGGTCCAACGCTCTTCATTAAGCATGCATCAATAACAAAACCAAACCCGCGTGCACATCACATTTTTCGTACTTTTGATCTACATTCTCCTTTCCCCTGACAGCACTCCATGGTTTCGCATTCTTCCGTCACCTTCCCGCAGGCTGCACAGAGGGACCTCCTATTTCTTGCCCACTGCCACACTTCATGTCTTCAAAGTGGTTCACTTCCTTGAGGACACTGGAATGGACAAAGGGCTCTAGAAGCCAACCACCGCGTCCTCGACCATGGACGCCACTCTCCCTTCTTCTCATCTCATCTTCCCATGTTTATTTGCCTCTCCCCATTCTATAGTAGACGTTGACTTGCTCCCATTTAGGGTTGCAGAAACAGCATCTTTTCCTCCCCTGAACCTCTCCTCCTTTAGCCGTTCTCGACATCTCAGCGTGTTGGCGTAAGATGGCCGGCGCGTCCTATTTTACGGCTGCTAGCGCTTGTTTTCCAGAAATTGGTTGAACTAGAAGGCTAGTTTGAACCGCCTAGTATTCCTAAAGGTCGATGTTGCCTGGTAACGTGAATAACGGTCTCAAACTGCACTCGAAAGCGAAATTTCGGGTTAAATAGTGTTCATATAGGCACCCATTTGGAAAATAGGCATTTATTGGCACTTATAGGCGTTTAGGCACGATCACCAAAAATAGGCATTTATAGGCACTATAAAAAACACTATAAAAGCCCTTCTTAACCTCTAATTCGTGCCTCATATATCAATGTGGCACGATAGGAACGCAAGGAACAAAATAGGCATTTGCCTATAATCCGGTCTCTAGTTATGATACTGTACTATAAAAAGTACGCTGGGCCTTCAAGATAGCAACGGGCAATGTGACTTGATATCAGAATTAGCAACGGGCAATGTGACTTGATATCAGAATTAGCAACGGGCAATGCGACTTGATACAAGAATGGCGAGTACGCTGGGCCCTTGCGAAAACGAATAACAAAGTCATCTTGGCCCATGCAACTTAATCAAAGACCAGTGCTTTAGGGAAAGCGTAAAGTCACGCTTTTCGCCACAGCATTTCGATGCATTTTGGCAGAATTCAACTGTTTTGCCGGCTTCTTGTGAAAATGTCCGTATGGATAGAGGGTAATAGCAAGCACAGTGAATCTGGAGAGCTTTGATACTTCTCTTGGGTACAACAAAGTGTTTTGCTGTTATGCGACTAAAGGACAATATTCAACGCGTAGAGGGTCTGCTAAAGCCTACAATGTGGTAGCAGACCCTTTATGCATTGTCTGCGGCTATTTCGATCATTTGGGTATGTAGGGGCTGGTACCACTTTTTCTCAGGGATGAAAATTCTCTAGTCATTCGCAGCTTGATCGTAGAGCTCACAGCCCCTCATGGCATTGTTACTGCGGATGAAGGAGGAGGACAATGGCACTATGTTTTTTTTTTTTCTTTTCAGTGAATGGCCACCACGATACAGACCATAGTGACTCAACTGTGTAGTCTTTCGTCAGCTTAGCAATTATGCTGTTGTCTGCCATTTTCGAAACAAAGCTGCTTTCCCTGAGTCAAAACAGAAGTTATCTTACCCACGTTCCTTTCGTTCCATGTTTTTTTTTTATCGTTACAGAGAGCATCCATTCGTACCGTCGTCATTCCCCTCCTCCTCCTAAGTTCCCATGTTAGGGTCAGAATCGCCAATTAGAACATCAAGAGGCTCTCGTATATTCACAGCAACATTTTTCGCAGCCTCATGAGTCTGAGATAACCGAAAAAACGGCATTCATAACAAAAAAAAAAAAAGCCTGTTGAATCTATGATGCAACGCACAACAAGAGTTACATGTATGCTCCCACGAAGTCCCAGTGTACTAAATAAAGTACAGCAACATTTGATTACTCCTCACAGCAAAACTATGCACTCTATAGGCTTCTCACGCTTTGCAGGGATTGAATTGCTCTTCCTGAAGCAGAAGCAGTCCATTTTTTCAACATATAAAATGTGAAACTTCAAATTAATTTAGAAAAAGTAGTACTGACCACGTGCGTTTAACAGGCTCTCATTTTCCTAAAGTTTGACGACTCATAAAACAGAAAAAAAATAACCGAGTCAATATTCCAAATTAGGATTTTCTTGCTGCAACCTTTGGCATCAGAAATTGTAATGAGCAAGATCAGAATATTCTGTTTTGTATTTTCTAGGCCCGAAAAAGGCAGTGTACTTTTTAAAGTACAGTGGGCCCTAATGGGTTAATACATAACATGCTGTTTACCGCAAAATGCCGAGCAAGCGTCCCCCTTTCTTTTTCTGGAGATCTGAAATAAGCGCCAAATAAGCGCCAATGACCGGTCCGGGGCCGGGCAAGCGCCCCCCACCCAAATCTGGTCGGATTATCCTTCACCATTGGGGGCCGCTTGCTCGGCATTTTACGGTAGTGAAGAAACCCTCAAGTCCATTATGGCAAACTTTTAATAGCCAAAAAAAATTATTATTCTTGCCACTTCGTGAATTGTGACAGATAAGCTCTTCTCTCATAAGTTCGCTCGTAATGCGACACAAAATGCAAATCATCCGAGTGGACATGCTCTTTAGCGCTGGGAGCACAACCTAGCCAGAAAGCTGGCCTAACAACTTCAATGTGATGTTGGTGGATTTAATGCCAGTGCTGCACCACAGACTTTCTATGCTCAACGGTTTTCACCGCATTTGTAATTGTGAACCAGCAATCAGTGCCATAGCTCATTAAGTTTGAGCTCACAGTCGACGGTACTCCTTCGAGCACTGTGGATGAACCAGCTAAGTGAAACAAGTATACCTGTATACAGAACTGTAGCATGGCTCACCTCGAAGGCAGCTGCATCTGATCGGTGTGGCCGTTGGCAGTGGCGTTCACCGAGATGACCTCCAGCTGTCCGCTGTGGAACGATGCCAGGTACATGGAGCCCACCGAGGAGAGGCCCAGGAATCGAGGGTTGCTCACCAGCACAATGCGATGCAACCCGCTGAAACACAATGGGTCAGTCAGAACTTTGGGCTGCCAATAGTCTCAAGGAAACGGAATGGGAAGGGCATATGCATGTATGTACAGAGCTCAGGGATTGAGACACAACATCAAAACCTAGAATAACTCGGTGCAACATACATACGGCAGAAATTCAAGGAAGATTGAAGCTTCAAGAGATGAAAAATCCTTGATCATGGATTGTCACTGGAGCCAACATTTTGCCAAGTGGTCTTGTCTTCTTGACAAGTTGCTGCCTTGAAGAAGCAGCAACTTATCAAGAGCACAAGGCCACTTGTCAAAATGTTGGCTCCAGCGACACTCCATGTTCAAGGGATTTTTCATCTTAAAAAGCAAAAAAGCTGGGGCGCACTACGGAACAGGGACAAGAGGCAGAAGACGACAACACAGGCGCACTGTGTTGTCGCACCCCTCTCTTGGTGTACTGTAATAGAATGTTAGTACACTAAAGACTGGTGTGAGCAATGGTTTGAGATAACCAGAGTCATGTCATTATGAATATGGCCGCTAAAGTTAATGTTGCCTCTCACGTATATGATCAAGTCGAAGTCGTGCCAATGTTATATGAACTAAATATGGTGGAAGCAAAAGTATGCGCACTACGTAGCCCTACATTGTCACATTTCAACCTGTGAGCACTTGTACAGAAATGGAGTTGCACTAATCTTCATTACAGAGGAAATACAAGTTGATTATTGACAAAGCATTCTTTCAAGACTATCTTCATTGATTCTACTGTTACAAACAGATTGTCGAAAGAAAATAAGAACCAAGCATTTTATTTAATGCCAACACCTCCACACTGATACGTCGGTGATTGTGGGAATATTTTAAAATTGCCTATCTTCTGATATTTGTCCAAGGTGGCACAGTAAAAGTTCTTGGGAACTAGTTAAGTTCATTTTCTGCATCATTTATAAAATGGTATAGTTACTCTCGCATAGCTCATTCATACTAATAGGCAGCTAAACATGCCTGAGCAGACATCAAATTTCATATCATGGCAACATGTTCCAGCTTGGTTGTATATATAGAACATGAAAGATTAATTTCAACATCCCAAGTTCCTTCAGTGCTCACCTA
This sequence comes from Rhipicephalus appendiculatus, assembly GCA_030522465.1. Lineage (NCBI taxonomy): Eukaryota > Metazoa > Arthropoda > Arachnida > Ixodida > Ixodidae > Rhipicephalus > Rhipicephalus appendiculatus. Next base: position 91,327 of record JALIZH010028112.1, read on the forward strand.
CATCAGAGTAAAAAAAGAGATAATAATAATAAAGCGAGAAATAATAAAAAATGTAGACTTTAATGGGTCACTAAAGTGAGTTCTAAGTTTGTTTAGACTGATTAATTATTCTTTGAAAACTTTATTATCGTTAATTTCTCTATCATAAGAGAAAGCCAAGGTCAAAGTATTGTTTTATCACTTAATTTTTTTTTTAAATTTTATCATGTTCATATATACATTTTTAAAACTCATGCCGAAATTACAAATCTCTGAATGAATATCAGTGTGAGATTGTAGATTTCAAAGTTTTCTTTTCATTTTGTATTTTGATGACAATGGCTCCATAAAACTTCCTGAAACATGCTGCGTTAAGTCCTTGGCTCCCTTCCTTTGAAAATAATGCAGTTAATTTTTGTTGATACAGAGTTACGCAGGCCCAGGCAGATACCATCAAAATCTATGAAGTCATAGAGAGTTGGAACGAGAACTTCCAAGGCATCGTCATCGCCTGCATCTTCACTTTGCGCATTTCCCGACTTACCAAGGGTTTTTTTACGGCTAGAGGGGTGCTTTTAGGTATAGTATTGTGTGACGATAATTTACTATTACAAAAGAAAGTCCTCTCTTTAGTGTCCCTTTAATGAAAGTTTACGTAGACAGCTATGTACTTTGTTGTCTGTCAGCATGTGGCTTCATTTGCCAGAAGCCTCGGATAAGTCTCGTTGCATTCAAATCAAGTTGTTTAGCACTACACGATGAGATGCACTATGCATACAGTTAGAGCTCCGATGTATGCTAACACTCTGCTTCAAGAAAGAAGATGCTTTATTAGAAGTGATCAAAAGGTACCTCTCTTTGGCACCCCTGGCTTTGATCTCCAGGATCTCTATTGAGTTGAGATGCTGGATGAACAGGTGCGGTGACTTGTATGCTGTAAAACACAGGAAAGTACACACACAAGGGCAACTGAGACTTGCACATAATGAAAATGAGCCTGCTTAGGCACATGAAGTGCAAGTTACACAACAAAAAGCCCTCGCATGAAACCATGGTGGCGAACTCAACTACACTGAAAGCCATGTTATAAGCATTGAAACTTGTGTAGTGGTGGTATATGCTAATTGAAACACTCCTGAGCAAGCACAATTCAGAAATGTGTTCGGTAAACACATCGGGAAAAATGTCAAAAACTGCGCTCGTGTGTCCACCGAGATGACAGCGGTGAAATAATAAAGGCACGCAATTTGCCTCATGCACAATGCCTTCAGAGTAAAATATTTCTTGCTGTCCTGCTGAATGTCTAGAAAGCATAAACTTACCAAAGGCAAGAGGAAGCCTGGACCACTTCAGGTCACCACGCGTACGCCTGCCATCAGCGTCGACAAACACTCCCAGTTCTGCAAAATCAACGTGCAAAAAATTAGCACTTGAAATGCACAGGCAGGTGCACTTAGGTACGTTCACTTGATGACTCAGAGCAGCAGAGTATGCACGAAAGTTTCGCAAAGAAGCCGATACACTATGTCGTGATGAAGCAGCAGATGGCATCTTCGACAAATTGCATCAGTGCGCACCGTGGTGCCCAGGCTCTACGACGATTGGACAAAACTGCGCACCAGGGCACCCCAGTGAACACCGGTGCAATATGTATAAGATGTAGGCTTGTGCGAATAGTGAATTTTAGGTTCGAAGCGAATAGTGATTTTGGTCGAATAATTTCGAATCAAATTCGAATAGCATATAATATCACATATTATAAAGAAAAATGTGCATATTTGTCATAACCCAACTAACCTGCACAATATTCTTTAAAAATTGAAACAAGGCCTGTGCAAATGCCATTTTTTTCTTCAAAAATGAGGTGAAAACAACTTTGAATCGTAGCAGTATTTGACTTTCGGTAGAATGCAAGTGATAACCTGTAAAATATGTTACGTTTTAAAATTTACTATACTTGGAGCATATAAGTCGGTATAACAAGCTTTTAAACTTAAAAAATGAATCGATGTGATGGTAAAATCTTCATTTAACCTTGAAGTGGGGCTTGGCGGCAGTGCTAATTTCCCCTGGATACGTGTTTTCACGGCCTCGCACCACTTCACTGCAGCGAAATCACCTTTACAGGAGATTACATGCGGACTAATGTAAACCTGTATAGGTGCTTTCATGGTTTAGCATCCCTCCACAGCAGTGAAACAACCTTTGGAGGGGGTTACATGCAAACTAATGTACACCTATTCGTTCATTTCGAATACTTCCAAATTTTCAATAAGTTAAATTCGAATCGAAGCGAATTCGAATACTGTAATATTCATTCGGAGATTCGATGCATTCAAATATTCGCGCAAGCCTAAGATGATGTCATTTTTTCTAGCCAGTGGTTGGCACAAATATTCGCAGAATGTGGCAAGCAATCCCTTTTCAAAATGAATGTTATTAAAACACTAGTTTAGGTCTTTACCTCCCATTTTAAGCACCCCTCCCTCATGCAGCGTCAAAGCGAATAGGGTAGCGAGCTCATAATAGATTATCGTTGCAAAACCAACTCACCGTGGAAGCAAAGCAGGTACTCGGGGTTGTACTCCGGTGGCGCCACCTGCAGCACCGACACCGGAAAGCTGCGCAGCTGCGTTGCGCTGTACGTCAAGAAGGACAGCGTATGGTCCGTGGGGTCCAGGAATTCTGAGAAGGGGCACGGCGAGCGTGCATGCCACGATTACATCAAAGGCACTAGAAAGCACGTCAAGCACATCATGCCTGACAAAGGTGCTTCAGCGTAACATGTGCAAAACTTTGAGAACGCTTGAGCTTCGCCTTCAAGAGTGGAACACGATAGCGTAATTGGGCCCCATTCGCATCTTCCTCTATTTAACTTACCACTTGTCACTTGTCAACCGGGCCGCGAGGAAAGGAACGTCTGTGCACGTAACATCGGCCATTTTAAACTCTTCTAGGATGACTACTGCAAGTACCATTGCGGAGTGCCTACTACACCATATTTCATCGTTTTATGAATTAAAGGAGTGCTTACTACACATCGGTAAGGCAATAAGTGCACTTTGTGTTGTGCCTGATTATCAGTTATCTTTGAGCATATATGTAATGGGTGGGCCTTTAAACCAACCCACTCGCTGTGCTATGCTTCTGCCACACAACATTCAAAGTGTTAATGAAACTCCTTGCACTATATGACGCCTGTGTAGGTTTTTTTTTTTTTCTGAAGCAGTTTTAAACACTGGCGTAGTAGCTCCGTAGCATAACAGCTAACTCAAACCGCTGATTTTCATTCTTTGCATAGGCCGTCATTTTGCACTCACGAACAAGGCCAATTTTTGGCTCACAACGAAAGCCACCGACACTGGAATATCTGTGAAACGGGCTTGTTGGTACTGCATTAAGGTATGTCGCCACCTTTTTGGAAATTTTTTTAAATTTTGATTCTAAACTGATTGCGTTGTGTTTGCCATAAGAAAGGACGTTTAAAAAGACCCTTCAAATATGTTAGGCAAAAAAATTGAAATCCGGTCAGCATTTAATTACTGTAATTACCCAAAATGTGACCATCACGCGAATGGTGATAAGTCGTGATCTGGTGACACTAAACGAAAATGGCTTGGCAGCACTATAACTATACACGTAGGCTGTGCAATGAACAAGAATATTTGCGCTATCTGCAAAATTAGGTTTTGTATAGCCGAAAAACCGAAAAATACATAATTTCAGGTGGTTGCATTTCATTCGAAGTCTTATAACATCAAAACTTCTTCATGGATTTCAATTATCCTAGTTCATTGCACAGAATAGTGTTCAAGAAATAATCATGGCAAGTTTCATAGAGAAATACTGGTTTATTCTAAAGTTACGACCTTGGCGCAAAAAAGAAACAAATGAAAATGGAGTTTTGAGAAAATCAACAATAAAGTTTTCCAAACGTGCTATCTACATCATGATAGTCATGGGAGGTTAAAAACCGCCAGGCTCATAGCTGGGTCCTTCCTTGGCTGCTACAAGTTCACTGTGCGAACGTTTAGCGGCTCGTCGTTTTTTCGTGGGCCGTTGACTGGCGTTTGGTGCTCCTCAAGCGTGCTCGGTCCCTGCTGAGGCAACCTAGTGTGGTGTAGTAGCCAGGGTCAACACCAACCTGGCTTAAGATGTCTAGCGGGCCACTATTTCCATTGTTGAAGTCACATACACAGTCGTATAGGCCAAACAAAACAGTACGCAGGCCTACGCGGACATCTTTAGGGATACGCTGCCAGAGCATCCCATTGAAGCACTCGTTCGCGTCTTGCATTTTTCCGTGAAGACATTTCATCAAAAGTTCGTCTGAACAAAGGTCTGCATACACCGGCTTCACTTTGTTCAGTATGTCATTCGAAAAGCCTCCCCTATGCTTGTAATGTCCTGTGCCTAAAGCTTTCACCCTGTTGTAGGCACACCAACTTTTCGCTCCTAAAGGACACAGGCCGTGCCTAGGAGTTTCCATCAGTTGAACTACAATGAAACAGACTTGCTAGTGTGGCCTGCTTCATTGCTTGGAGGTTCCCCACATTGGCTCTGATTGCAATGCCATAATAATTTTGCAATCGATCGATCATGACATCTGTCAACTTCCCTTTACCTCCTAGTCCACGAGTTGTCTTTTTCAGTTTTCTCAGTCGGCATCCCACGCGCTTTTGAACATGCCCAATACACTCAAGTTTGCGCACAGAGCCAGTTCCGTACACATCTTTGACAGCTGCATGGCTTTTCGAGTCGCCGTCTCCATAAAAATCAGTGTACTTCAAATCGCGCGTATTTTCGGACCACTCGAACATACGGTACAGTCCTACCGCCTCCATGCTACCAGCACTGCCTTTGTGGTTGGCTTGGCAGTCAGTGTGGTTCGCCTTCCATTCTTCGAACTCGATGCTTGAGGAACATTTCTTCATAGTTTCACATGCCCTGCACTTTGTAGACATTGCTTCCACATCGATCACCTTTCCAGTGTCCACGGATATTAGAGAGACACAACCATTCAAAGACGAGTGTCCGCGCTTTTGCCAAGTGCCATCACCCGATACGCCGCACTCATTACTGCCTACAACCTGGCGCACTTCTGAAGCAGCATCAGTCATGGACGTTGACGCTACAACTTTCGCGGCCTCACAGAGCTTTGAAGAAACCTTGTCATAGGCAGAATGACAGAGTGGCTGTGGCATGTTCATAACCTTTGAGAATGTTACAGCACCAGTATGTCCTTTCCCCAGCTGGCGCATAGCGTAGACATGCCGAATGTTGTTTTCAGCTGCGCTTGCTGTTTTTTTTTATGAGGAAAAAAAATGTTCATGCACACATGAAGTGCATACTACGGCGTAGGCAAAACATACCCCTTGGCGCGAACGCTCCTCAAGCTTCAATGAAATGTTTCTGCATTCCGGGCACGCCAGCGACGCAAAAACTGAGGAAAGAAATTCGACATCTATAATCCTATTCCCCGGCAGCACAAAATCTTCTGATGTCAGTTCACAGTTTCTGTCCAAACGGCCCAGTTTCAGTTCACTTGCCGAAACAGCCACGTTCACATCACATTTGGTCGAATCGTTCGTCGTGTATCGATTGCCGAAGAACTTGCGTTTTGGCCTTTGCTGCACTCTAAACTTAGCCATATCTTGCTGTATTCTGTTATACAACAATCTAGGACACCGACATGACAACAAAGTAGCCTTCACAATGGTAGCACAACACGTGGGTGCACTGTGAACACGTTGTCACGTTGTATGCCCCCACGTGGCAAATTGTGCTTTTTGAATAAAAAAGGTCGCAATGACCATTTATCGATGTTATTAACCTTTGAAATACTTTATCACAAACTAATCTAAATTGATCATTCGCATTAAGAAGCAAGAATAAGTTTTTTTAGTGATTGAAGTGTTGGTTTCGTCTTCACAGAATGTCAGTTTCGGTTTCAGAGAGGTCTACCGGTAGTTGTAAAAAACAGCGTAACTTTTGAACCAAACAAGATAGAGACGTAATTTTTGCGGTAGCACAATTCTGAATGTCTGTAGAGTATGAAAATCATGAAAAATAAAATTCGACTTTTTTTTTTTAAAATCATCGTTTTTCAGGGTGGCGACATACCTTAATAAAAGAAGATGTTCAGAAACCTTGGAAGAACCATGTGCTGCTTTCATGATGACGTGTATGCAGCCTGATGTGAGGTCCTAGTATTTTAATCTACGTCGAACCCCTTTATAAGAGGCACTGATATAAGAGACAAATGGGTATAAGAGACACCAGTGTGCCTACAGTAAAATGTGGGTTAATAAGAAAATGCATAAGTGGTACCCTGCTTATAACAGACACCTCATATAAAAGGCAATAATTGGTGCTCGGAGCATGCCTCTTATAAAGGGGTTCAACTGTATATGTAATTCTGGAATCTAACTAGAGCCACAGATGTCTCTTAACATTTTAGAACTGTAACAGAGCCATCTGTACTGGAATTAACCATGATTTCGTTTTCATTTGGTAAAAATTCATTTGAACAGTTCCCACTCTCCTATACGGCACCCAGTTTGTGCTGTGACAAAGCTAAACAATTCAGTGCAGCAAATGACAAGATTAGCACGAAATCAACCTGAAAGAATTCGTGAATTGGTTTCACCTGTGAACTTTGACCTCCGTGACAGAGCTCCGGAGAGTGGATTCTGATTGACATTCGATGCCAATATAATATTTATTTGACAGCTACTCGACGAAAGGATGCGGCAAACACAAAGCCCCAACGTAACAAGCAACACTGCAAGATCTGGAAGCTCTAGTACTCACCCTCAACCGAAAAGTCTTTGGCATCAATCTGATAGAAAATGTCGCAGCCAATCAGGATGGTGTAGGGTGTGAATAATATGCAGCTGCAAGGCTCACTGGTCTTTGCCACCTGCAAAGACACGAGTACACGCAACAACCACTTAGCATAATGACCAGTCTGCCAGCTGGGCACTCAACATTTCTTAGGGTTCATGAGCTGTATGGACGCATAAAAACACTTCAGACAGTTGTGTGCCCCTAATGTAATTTTATGAAAGGGATTTTTTCAAGGTGAGCGTTTTTCAGTCGCACCTTTCCGGCAGGTGTAGTTGGCACGCGAGGCATTCCAGACGTGCACGTAGATGGCTCGGCCCGTCGCCATGCACAGCATGGTGCAATCCTGGGACGTGGCAAACAGGTGGCACTCCTCCGTGTCCTCCACAAGGCGCCACTCCGGTGGATCTGCCGCAACGTCCCTGCCTGCGAGGGACTCGACCCAAGGCTGCATTGCCGTCCAGTCGGTCAGCATCAGCCTGCGCTCCTGACCTGCACAAGGTGATAGCCCAAATGTCGATTACAAGACGGCTAAAGCTGTCGGCACACAAAGGTAATGTTGCTTTGTCGATAAAGTCTCTCTCACAGCAAACAACATAATATAAACATTGAGTACGGCTAATAAGTTACAACTCATCCGATTTTTCAGCACTGCAGATGATTGCGTTACACAGCAGAACCCAGATAATAAGCAGAGAGTTGTGTTTACCAAACCGCGTTTTCAGTCTTACACAGTATACATTACACAAAAGACTGACATTAGGCTCATTACACACATGCATTAGCAGCACTGACTGCAGGTTACTGTGGTCGTATAACATCACATTATATTTTTATCCAAATCCACCGTTCTTTTCTTTTGCTCAACCAACCTCTTGCGCGTTTCTGCCATCTACCATATGATTACTGAATCTTTTTTAAATTCATATCTCGCTGTCTATACTGCGGCATGTCTCCTTTCTGCTTTAGTATGGCCTCTGCATTCTATTTTATTTTATTTTCGTTGCTCACTACTCTCCTTATGATGATGATGATGATATGTGGTGTTTTGTGGCGCAACAGCCAATGATGGCCAAAGAGCGCCAAAACGTATTTGATGTGTAGCATATGACGCGGTCATTGACAATGGCAGTGCGTAACGTTGGCTGTATATGGCCTTAACATTTCTGCATGATTGCTTTGAGGTGGCTGCTTGTGCGAGACCACAACGGCTCTAACGGAGCCACAATGGAGCCTAATAGAGCTAATAATGGAGCCACGATGGCTCTTCCATCTCCAAATATCAGACAAGCTCAGACTTGGAAGCTGACAGCTTATTGTCTGAGGAAAAGGCAACTTCGGCAATATTGTTTCCCGACCCGAACGTGATGGCGCCACTGTGGTATCGTGTACTGAGAATGAATGTTTATTTTTTTCCAGCCTGCTGCTCATTTTATTCTTCTATTAGATAAGGACATCAGGGGCTGACTTACTCTAATTTTGTGTCATTTTTATTTCCTTCATAACCAAAAAATAAACCATCATGATCATTTTGTGCATCCAGTTGTTTTGCAGAACAATTGATGCGGAAAGGCGGTTAGCAACAAATATTATTACCAGTCCCACAGCTCTGCAAAGGTTCGTCCAACATTATATAGCACTAATTGCTCACAGCAAATTTAGCCAAGGCAAAAACTTCTTGCGGCTGGCTCTTGAAGGACTGATAGTTATCCGAGCTTGCTTACCACATATTGCAAGGACCACGCCCAGTTGCGTGCACACGGCAATTTGAAACACTGCAGGAACCTCTGCAACTTGGCGCCGCACGGTTCTTGCTACGAGGTCAACAACATAAAGGCCTTCCATCGCACCGAGGAGAAGGTACTGCAAGTAGAGCAATGCATGCTGAAGTACTACACATTTTGTGCAACATTGCTTGCAAGCCATATTCTGACAAAGCGAACTCTCTTCTATACACATGCATAAGATGTGAAGAAAAAGGACAGCAGCAAATGGAGCCTGCAATGATAGAAGGCTGAGGAAGTTCATGAGCATTTGTCAGGTGAATAATCAGGGTGGAAGAGATGAACACAAAAAGGAACGAAAGGGGGCAGAACTAGTGACAGTGCACTGTCATTTTCGCTCCTGTTGCCTCTGAATCCTCTGTGCCCAACCCTTTCAAACAGCATAAAAAATAGAACACCTAAGAAATATATGCACTGTAGAATGCTCCTATCATAAGATGTTTTTATTCCAGTGGTTCAATGTAAAAGTGTGCAAGGGCATCAATGAAAGTTGGTCTTGAAATTAGCTGCGCTCTTGGAACACACGGACACAGCAGACACCGTCGAGCAACAAACAAAAACACGTGTACATTTGTTAACTGCTTTTACAACGACGAGCTCGCCTGTCGAATCTAACACATAACTAGTAACACGCTAAATAATCAGATACATAATTCCAATACAACACACTCCCAACATAACACGCATAGAAGCAACACAACACACACAATGTACTGCGAATGCGACGTCGCCAACGTTCAACTCACCACAAGGGCCCGTAAGCCCGATCTGTGGAACTGTGCCCACAGACCTCGCCGAAAGCCGTCAGTTCACGCACGCCACCAACCCTAAAGATACGCGCTGCTGTTCCCTGTGCATTGGCGTAACCTCTCTCCCGCCAGGCAGCGCTGCTGGCACTGCCACGCTAACCTTACACCACGCGAGCACTGCGCCACCTCTCGCTTGGCGGCTGTAAGCCAACTGCGACTAGTCCGTGCAATGCATGCATGCCATGAGGCGAAAACTACTTCACAGGAGGGGTGACAGCGCCCCCACGAAATATGGACAAGTGAAAGAAAAGCAGCACAAAATTGCCCGTGGCAGCAAACATACACAGTTTCACAAGCTGCTCACCTCGTAGGATAGTTCGTGGACGCAGTTGACATCTAGGATGTGCTGACCTGCAAGCCTGAGGACTGTATCGCCGACATTGCATTTCTGGAATGTGACGAAAAAGAAAACGACATTGTAACAGTGCTGCGCTCTCTAGCAATGACAGTTCATGCCATTGCCAGCAGTGGCTCCATATGATTTCATCCGTCTGAGGCACTGCAGAATGCAGCTAAACCTAGGTAGTGCTAGTGTTCCTACATTGTACCCATGCTATGATGCAGTCTGCAGGGGCTAGGAATCTTAGATGCAACTTTGTGCCCATCAGCATAATGTAATACTATAGCACTGTATTTCTTCAGTATCAGTACCACTCCATTCTCCTGATGCTTACATAGAAAACAGCTCACTCGCTTGAACTTACCGAAGGGTCAACATTGTGTCCAGCACACATTTCAAGGACAGACACCCACATTTGTTTTTCAGCAAATGTTGGCACCATGATGTATAGGCACCTAGAGAGGAACACAAGGAAAAAAAGAAAGTTATAAACAGTCGTACAGTTAAACCTCGATGTAACTAAGTCAGCAAAATTGACGATTTACTTCACTGTATGAAATTCAGAATTTTATGTAGAGTGCAGTTGCCAATGGATACTTGTTTTAATATGCAAGGTGTTATGTGTTACATGGAAGGTGCTACCTGGCTCATAGCCACCAGGCTGTGAACACCTCTAATATGGGAACATGCATAGTAATTGTAGTATTAAACTCGTCATACATGAAACAAGGGTAACTTTGGGGGGGGGGGGGGAGGCCTTTATTTTGTTAGACACAGCCAATTGAATCCAACCAACAATTATGCCAAGGAAAGCATAGGGGACATTAATTGTTGTCCTTAAATGTAGTATAACAATTAGGACATAAATTGAAATAAATTAAAGAGAAAAAATTCACGCCATATCCACGAAGTGAATGATGATGAGTGGGGCGAAGCTCGATCGTTTTCATCCATGGCAGAAAGAGAATGTGTGGTCTGGAACGCGCTTATACTTCATGGTCATCAGCGTCATCATCATCACGTGTAGTGGGTACAATCCACTATACTGGAATGCGCTTATACTTCATCGTTATCACGTGTAGTGGGTACATTCCACTATACTGCATCATCGTCATCTTTATCACGTGTAGTGGGTACATTCCACTATACTGGAACGCGCTTATACTTCATCGTTATCACGTGTAGTGGGTTCATTCCACTATACTGAGTCATCGTCATCTTTATCACGTGGAGTGGGTACATTCCACTACACGTGGCTACCTACCAACCTATTTACCTACTACTACTACGACAACTACAGAGGAGGGACAGACCCACACCCTAAGGAGCTTCGCCCCTAAAATCACCCTTTCCATCGGTGGGATGCAAACCTGGGGAAACGCCTTTTTGTCGTAACTCAATAGGTAGAGCATCGGACGCTAAAGTTGAAGGCTGCGGGTTAAGATCCCACTGGCGAAAAGGGCGATTTTACGTCATTTCAATTTACACCCTAATTGCTACACTACAGCTTAAGACTGCTTTCCTTGACCTAATTGTCCGCTGGATTCATCTGGCTGCACTTATAACACAGTAACCAATGTTGCTGAGTGTACTAACTTGGGTGGCCAGCACGTTGTGTGTGGCTTGAGCTCCACCTTGAAGGTGTACGGGATGTCGGACTTGGCGGTACCGGTCAGCTCGGTGGCAGCCACGGCACTGCTCACCAGAACCTCGCCGTCCGACGGGGACATCTGTACTCGCTCGTGGCACGCAGACTCGAGCCTCTCTCCGTAGCGATCCTCTACCTCTGCCGCTCGGTCCGTGTCATTTGCCGGCCCAGTGGGCTCCAATGCCTGGTCCAGCAGGTACAGGACACCATGGTAGAGCACCAGATAGCTCTTGTGCCAGCTCTGTTTGCCACCATTGCTCCTGCATTTAAATTGAAACAAAGCAAAAGGAGATGGATGGTTGGTTGATTGGGTTTAACATCCCAAAGCAGCTCGGGCTATGAGAGGTACAATAGTGGAGCACTCCGCATAATTTTGGCTACCTGGGGTTCTTCAACATGCACAGTCATAACACAGTAAATGGGCCTCTAGCATTTCGCTTCCACTGAAATGAGACTGCCGTGGTTGGGATCAAACCTGCATTTTTGGGGTCAGCAGTCAAGCACAATAACCGGTGAGTCACAGCAGCTGCTTAAAAAGGGAGAGAGCTTTGGTTGCTTAGAATCCGCACCAATGCGAGGGTAGTTTGATTAATTTAGTTTACTGACATACTAAAGTAATGCCTTAGCCATGAAAGGCATATTAAGGAGATGGCATATTAACCATTCGACACTATTCTTCGTACACATCTACGTTTAAGTACGAGTGAGTTTACATTCTGGCTTCATTGATATGCTGCCTTTGAATGTGGGACTAGCACACAAAGACAACCTTGCATTGGTCCCTCTGTGCAATCGTCTTAGTTGAATGAATGTAAACATCTTTCATTGCGGCTAATTTAGAAGCATATTAAGTTTCTTGATGCAGAGTTTGAGTTCTGGGCCACGAGAATTGGAGTGGGATGGATCATGTATAGGCTTGTGCGAATAGTGAATTTTAAGTTCGAAGCGAATTCTAAGCGAATAGTGATTTTGGTCGAATAATTTCGAATCGAATTCGAATACTATATATCACATATTATAAAGAAAAATGGGTGTATTTGTCATGACCTAACTAACCTACACAATATTTTTTTTTTAATTTGAAACAAGCCCTGTGCAAATGCCATTCTTCTTGCTTCAAAGAAAGTAGAAAAAACTTTGAATAGTAGCAGAATTTGACTTTCGGTAGAATGTAAGTGATAACCTGTAAAATATGTTATGTTTTTAAATTTACCATAGTTAAAGCATATAAGCCAGTATAACAAGCTTTTAAACTAAAAAAAATGAATCGATGTGAGGGTAATACTTCATTTAACCGTGAAGTGGGGCTTCGCGGCAGTGCGAATTTCCCCTGGATACGTGTTTTCACGGCTTCGCACCACTTCACTGCAGTGAAACCACTTTACAGGAGACTACATTCGAACTAATATACCCCTGAATATGTGCTTTCACGGCTTAGCACCCCTCCACTGCAGTGAAACCACCTTTACAGGGGGTTACATGCGGACTAATATACATCTATTCGTTCGTTTCGATCGAAATTTTCAATAATTTAAATTCGAATCGAAGCGAATTCGAATACTGCAATATTCGCTCGAATATTCGAAGCATTCGAATATTCGCACAAGCCTAGTCATGTAGCATAACTGACGTGTTTTCTATATGTTAAACAAAAGGGCCTTATCATAAAGGTGTCGGGTGAGCTTGAGTTTTGTCCATTGCCCTAGGCTACACATTAAAGAAACATTTTTTTCGAGTAGCATCTCCCCTTAAAAGAATGACATCAGTGCAACTGCTAATGTACAGAATTACACACACACACATAAGTTCATAAAAGACGCTTTTAACTTAAAGACCAATCGGCAGTGTGGGTTTCCGCTAGACGGGCGTATTCACGGCATCGCGGTGACATGCTGCAGTGAAGCCACATTTTCAAGCGGGTGGCTTGGGGCAATATACGTTTACTTGTTCGTTACGAACACTTCAAAATTTCTGAAATTTTAAATTCACGTCGAAATGAATTTCGATACTGCAATTTTCGTTTGAATGTTTGAAGCGCTCGAACATTTACCTGTGCCCACTAATGTGTTGCTTGTTCATATAGTCGAATTTGTCAGAACATTCGCCTCTGCAACCACACATTCAGCCGTGGCCAAATATTCAGGAAAATTCGAATCCGCTTTTTTTTAAACCGAAATAACGAAAATATTAGATAGTTTATTCGAAATTTCGAATATTTGCACACCCCTTGTTTTTACCTAACCAAAACAATGCTGTTTATGCTGTATATTAACGAACAACTAAGGTAAATGGCATTTACAGTTCACATACCTCGAAAAAAAACCAGGAGAATATGTGTGTAAATGAATCAAATAAGAATGAAGCAGAAGGCACAGTTCAAGCTAACAAGTCACAAAACTGAAATGTTTTATGTGTGCTTGCATTTTTCTCTCCTTCTGTTAAGGAGACGTCACTATACAAGGCAATGCACTGCCAAAGCAGATCTCGCAAGCCACGTGCAAAAAAGGGGCGTGATTGAGACCTGCTCCACCAGTAGCAACAACAATGCCAACTACTCACAAGAAAAGTGTCTGCTCTTTTAATGAGCTCATTCAATTAATTTTCATTAATTATCTTGAGAATAAATTGGCGCATAAGTACCTGCATTTTCTGAATATTCATAAAACCACAAGGAAGTGTTCGGAAAAGAAAGAAGAGAGTCACTCGTTGGTCATGTCACTGAAGTAGTTGACAATGACAGGGCTACGTAATTAGGCAACGGTACAATAATTTGCTTCCTCCCTTCGTTATACACGACTTATTTGGTACATTATATTTAGCTATATTTCTAACCTAATGCATGCTTATGAATGTTCAATAAAATACAGTGTTCAAGCGTATGAAACATTGTGAAAACACACATGCTTAGTACTAGTTATTAAGTTAATGAGCATGCATCGCATATATATATACATGCATGCATGTGTGTAAACTAGATTTAGTATAGAAGGTTAAACTAACAGGTGTGTATGCACTAGGGCGTAACATCACACTTTTTAAGTTACTGAGCTAAAAATTAAATTTAATGAGAAACGGCAGATAATGAAGCCAAGGCAGGTAGAGGGAATGTTAATTGTACTGTACTAACTCAGTATTAAGCTAAATTGAGGTCTACTAAGCACAAATCTGAATAGCAATGTTTTTTTCTGCACCAAAGACCAGTGTTGCGTGCAAACAGTTAACACCAACTTGTTCCTTGATCTCTGAAGTTTGAAGGGTGGTTCACACATTTATGCATAACTCTGAATCACACAGAACAAAACAATGAAAATGTGGCCTCAAACGGGGAGAACATAGTACATGACTACAATATTACAAAAAGACAAGCAGCAATTACACCAATCTGACTTTTTGCTGACAAAAGAAGATGCACTGCTTTATTATCAAACAAATAAGCCAAGTGACATCACTTATGATCAACATGTAACATTAATTATAACTACCAACCCGAAGCATAGCTATGCAACCACTCCTACAATGCAAAGCTTAATAATTGACACACAATATACAAAAGAAAAGTAGTTACGGTTGCGGCCTGTAGTTGTCTGAACAACTCGCTGGCTAACTTGTCACGTCAAGTGATCAGGTACTACAAGAGAACCCTTTGAAATGAACTCAACTTAGGACTTGAAATAACACATCATTCGGCTATAAATCTTTGAATACTTTAAACTCAAGCGTCAAATGAAAGGGCAATAAAAAAACTTGCGCTAAAATATGTAAAAAAGAGAAAAATGAACTAATTAACGCAAACCACAATGAGAAAAAGAAATGCATCAATTGGTATCCAGCATGTCATCAGTACGTACAACTGGACGACCACAGCTGCAGCGAACACATGCCTTTCACCAAGAACAAACTTGCAGCACTCGGTGCTGAAAAAATAGTGCAGTGCAACTATCACATCGCATATACTGCATAGATTTTGTATGAACAATTAATAATGCCAAATGGGATGCTTCACTAGGAAAGTCCATCCACATTACAACAATGCAAGTACTACTGTAAAAGCTTTTTCACAGAAGCACAGGGTCAAGGCATGTTATCAGGCATATTGAGGATTCACTCTCCCCGGCAACTTTCAGAGGTCGTGTGACACTCAAGTGTTTCGCAATGTTCTATGCATTGAAGTCGCAAAATGACTTCTCGCAAATAGCTGCAAATGGTCACCTTGTGACATTCTTGGTCACGAGTGGTCAAGTGGTCACTAAAGACCTTTTTTGGTCACGACACTTGTGACCAGCTAGGCTGTACAATCTCTACAAGTTGTCAGTGTGAATAAGCCCTAACAGTACGAACAAACGAACAAATAGACACGATGCATCGTTTCAGGACAGAGAATACGTGAGAGCAGAAACTGAGGCCGTCACATGTGACAAAAAGTACAACAAACATGCTGCGGAGGAGAAGTCCAGAACCGAAGGCAGCGAGGCCATACAGCAGTGAAATAAGCAAGGAATGTGAAAACAAGAGAGCAGCATGCACAGTTGCACGCAACATCAGAGCAAGGCTGGAAAAATGTGGCAGTGCAGGTGTGCAGAAAGTGGTGATGATGATGGCAGTGGAGGCTGATGATGATCACTAGCCTTGGAGAGGGAACGTTTATCACCTGAGCACCTTGACCCAGCCACGGGGCAGCGAGCTGTCAAAGGTCACCTCACACACGTTTGGCGCAAACTTCACGTGCGGGCCGGGGGTGGATGGAGGAGTTGTGCCCGAGGACGAGTGCTCGGTCGCCACGGCGTCCGAAAACTTGCGCACGTACTCGGCGGGAACTCCGCACGTGCTCGGCACAGACGTGGAACACTTGGGGTGGCACACCGCACCACACTCTGCAACGGGAAAAGAAGGAAAAGCAGTAGGAAAAAATAAGTACAGCCAGTTCCCCGCCACAAAAACCGTCGGATAGCTTACCTGTAAGTGCAATACTATGTGATTGGCTAGAGAGGTCACATGTATCATAATCAACATCATCAGGACCATCATTTCACTTTTCACTTTATTTCTTTATTCATTCTCCCCTCTGGTCACGTAACCTGCATGAAAACTACTACTACTACTACTGCTACTACTACAGTAAAGTAGATAGGTGGGCGAGTTGGAACTGATTCATATTGAAAACTTTTCAGCGCGAACGGGACGGAGTACTACTACTACTACTACTACTACTACTACTACTACTACTACTACTACTACTACTACTACAATGACATGATAATGATGGCACAGGACAGATTAAGACAGCTTCGTTGTAAAAGGCGAGTAAGCCATTGTGTTCCTCTCATGGAAAATGTACTTGTGAATGTTCCAGTGCTTTGCCCAAGAAGGAAAAATGATGCCGCTTCCTTGCCGGATGCAGTCAGTCCCTGAAGAGGGGACTGAACCGGTTTTGAAATGTTGGAGTTGAGGGTGTTCTGACACCCCCCTCTAAATTTTTTTCGTGCTTTAACTTCTTGCGTGATAGTAAAGTACTTGCATGCCTTCACATCGACCACCATTTGCCAAAGTTAGCCGTTCTACGCACAAACATCCCCCGAAAAAATTCCCAGGCATGGCCCTGGTTGGGACTAGTATAATGAAACTGAAGTTGGTACCGGTTCTGCATCTAGAATTCTTTCAGCCGGTCAGAACTCTGACGAAGAAGTTCACATTAGAGTATTTTTCTTGGTCCTTCACTTAGCTGTTTCCCTGCTTTCCGAGTGAAACCTACCAGACCAATGTCATCCCTCTTGCAGCACTTGGCAAATCGCTATTCACCTTTCTTGCATTACACAAGTGTCTATAACATTCCAAAGACAACAGCACTGTGGTAGCGCATGATAGCAAGGCTGGTAAAAAGATGACTGCCACTGTTCTCTCTGCCATTGTCCCGCTACATTTTACAACACGACTGCAGTTGTCGATAAGATGTTTAGGATAGCTGAAACAATCCAACACCCAAACCCAAACACTTAAACATGCATGGCACCATGCTGGTATAATAATGTGAAGTAATGTGCGATTTCCAACACAACATGAAGTTGATCAGACACCCATCCCATGCCCTCTGCTTCCATGATTTACACTCATGCAGTTCCCCTATTAGAATAATTGGAATTCAAGAATAATTAATTACTATTTCTGCAAAGTAGTTGCCATGCATGGAAAATTGAGAAAAAAGACTGAAGACCTATCACAAATTGCTTTCCAAGGCAAATAAATATGATAAGCTACATTGACAGCGCCTCTTACAATGTAATGAAAATAATGAACATGACAGGAGCTCAGATATCAGTTTCAGATGACCAGATTACATATTTGTATGTAATAAATTACATGTAATTGCTTGTAATCAGTCAATTACATTTTTGTCAGTTTAGTGGCTTGTGCATTTCTTTTTTCACTCCATAACAGTCATCGTAATTCGAATTATCTTTTTTCCCTAAACAATTACTAGTAAGCAGTTAACTGTACTGCTGAGACAAGCCGTAAAGTGGTGACAGCCTTGAGCACTCAGATTTGGAAAAGTATCAATGAGATTCCTACACTACTGCCCTATCAGTCTTGCAGTAGCTGGGCGCAACTACAACACCAAGCTTCGCTCTGGTAATTTTAGTTCAGAGGCTCAATGAGCCACTATGCCCAAGCCTTTGCACGCACCTTGGCACCGAGATGCGTAGCGGCCAAAGTGGATGGCATCGAGGCAGGCGGCGCACTTGGTGGGGCGCATGCACAGCACCACGTGGAACCGGTGGGGGGATGTTGTGGTGCATGCGTAGAGACGGTGGTGGGAGCACACTGCCCTTCCCCGTTGACGTCACCGACATCCTCTTGAGACACCTGGGCCTTGGCCAACCCCTAGGACATGCGAGGAGGAAGGAAAGCAATGCACACACAACCTGGCAGGGCCACAGAGTTACAGCCAAAGATTATCTATTGATACCACACCTTGATACAGCAGTCATGGACATAACAAGGTAAGCTCGAATGTACTAGTCTATATAATCCAAACATGTGCTCTCGCACATGAAAGTGTTTCATAATGATTGATGGATGGATGCATGGGTGGATGGATGGATAAGGATAAAAAAGGGGGCGCGTTGGATTACGTTCACGGACACTGACAAAACACAGCGCAAAGGTACACAGACAAAAGAGGCATACCAGACGACATGAGCACTTGTGTTGTCTGGTCTCCTCTTTTGTCCTGTGTATTTTTGCGCTGTTAACCATGAATAAATGGATGGATGGATGGATGAATGGATTCAATCAATCAATCAATCAATCAATCAATCAATCAATCATTGAAAAGTGGTATGTACCTGTACGTGCAGCACCACTGACGCTAGGAGAGAGAGTCAGGGCAGTGAGCAGAGCACGGCTCTTGGGAGAAGTCGGGAACTGCAGCCGTCTCGGAGCCCTGGGGGGTGGTTGTGGCGAGATTCGGCTGCTGCCAGTGCATGGTTTCACTGCAGGAAACAAGTATCAAAAAGAAACAATAATGAGAGATACTCAGCATTACTTAAGTGAAGTATGCCACACATTTTCCCGAAGGTACAGTTACCAAAAGTAGAACAGACCTAAGTAGTTTACCAAAGATTCATCTCGTAAAATTCTCATGAGCTGAAAAAATTCCTAATCCAGTAAACATAATTAAAAACGTTAGAAATGGTAAGAGTGTAACACCACAGATAAGACCGAGACTATCGCTTGTCAATCAGCATTCGTCCTCGTGTCTCCGTGTACTATTCCTCAGTTTGTGCTACAGCAATCATCATGTCAATTCCCTTTTAAAGGGACACTAAAGGGCAAAACAATTTTTCGCATATTAGTTAACTACAATTTCACAATCCCAAAAACACAACTCTTACCGCGGCACGACGCTTGGTAAGCAAGAAAACACGCAAAAAGAAAATGCGGGGCGGAGACGCCACCTTGAGATTCCCGCACCAAACACCGTGACGTCATAGATTTTGAAGGCGTCTACGGAGTCCTACGTAGCTTATAATCGATAAAAATGAGGTGCATTGTCATCTGTGGGTGCCATAGACCTAGCATACGAAGTTTCAGAAAATTTCATCGAGCCAATGTCGCGAAAATACAAAAAAATACATTTGGAATTTCTGACGTCACGCACGCAGATATTGGCGCCAAATTTAAAAATAAAACTTCAACCTTGATTTTCTCCGCTAATAATGAACTTATGGTAGAGAAACATATGGCATTAGAGTTCTCAGAGTGCAGTTTGTCAATCTAAACCAAGTCGTCGTTTCACTTTAGTGTCCCTTTAAAGAGATCCTTGCCAGGCCCCATTAGAAATTCTGGTCATACTAGGAAACTGTGCCAGAAAAACTGAGGGAGAATTTCACAAGGTCGAATTGGATTCATTATTAGAAAGGAGATAAGCAAATATTGAACTGTGGCAGTGCCGTGGTGCCAGAATGTGAGCTTTGAACATACAGCTACCTGCTGTTTCCTCGATTAGCATCTGCCAAGTGACATTCCTTCACTGCCTTTTCCCCTGTTTGAACAGAGCAATTTCCACATGTCCAAGGGGCATTTAGTTTAATCTGACCACATAAGAGCAAAAGCTTCCCAAATAGTACTTTCAAATCTTAGCATGTTGCTATATTATGAGAAGCAGATTCGATCTGCCAAAATTACTCATTCTTTGAAACCTCCACGTATTTGTTGCAAAGTGCAATTTCGTACCCAGGCAGCCATGTGCAAAAGCGCACAAGGGATACCTATGGCATCAGACTATGCCAGCCAAAATATATATTACGCCATGTTTTGTATCCAAGAGAGAAAACCTTTCTTTGCAAATACACTCACACCTCAATATAACGAACCCGGATATAACGAAATATCGGTTATAACGAAGTAAATGAAGAATACTCTTGCAACAGGTATAGTGTTAGGAATATACCTTTATAACAAATTTTCGGATATAACGAACTTATTCTTGTGTAATATGCAACTTCGTTATAAAGAGGTTTGAGTGTAGCTCGCGAGCTGGTCCACTTACAATTGAAAGTATCTGCCTGTCATTCAATACATAAGACACACTATAACAAACTTATTTTTGTGTAATATGCAACTTCGTTATAAAGAGGTTTGAGTGTAGCTCGCGAGCTGGTCCACTTACGATTGAAAGTATCTGCCAGTCATTCAATACATAAGACACACTACTTTTAGATCTCATAATGTATACAGTACAATCCCATAGGATTCTCTCTCAAAGGGGGGCTGAAGCAAAAAAAAATAAATGGAACTGTGTTAGTAAAATTATTTCTATAATGCTTCAACGAAGCCACTCCCAGCACAAAGCAAGGCTTGATAAGTAAAAAAAGAATATGCAACAATGAAAGATAGGTGATATACATGCCGCACTACAATCTAGTGGAACTGGACAATCCGAATGGTCTTGCTTACCGCTTTTTTAAAGTAATGGATGCATCACGTTTCAAAAATTTGGCAGAGCCAAAAAGGCAAAACTACGAAGAAAGACATCCTGGTACTATTCACATCACACTGACGTACAGGCTGGTGTTTTGAGATGAAATTCAACAAATCAACTTCTTAAGGCAAAACTAAGGAAAATTGGGGTTTCATAAAATACCCCATCAGTCTCAACTAATTGAAGCATTTCTCAGCGTTACATAAAGTCCTTCACCACTTTTAAAATTAATGATCGAATTGACGTCAGTGGTGGAGTTCTGTGAGTCGATCGCCACAAAAATTTTTCGAATCTGTCAACAATGAGCAGAGTTACCGGCATTTTTCACACGCGCCTTAAGCGCTTTCACTCCTTTCGTCCCGATTAGTGCACTGGAGGCTATGTCACGCGCGCCTTGAGACCTTCAGTGCGTGTCATGCGATGCAAATGCTCTCTCCTGGTGTTACAGACTTCCATCGCGCTATCGTTGCTACTGTGTAATTTTAGCACACTATAGAGCGCGGCATCCGGCACATGGTGGCAACCCATGGCAAGAAGAGCATCCGATATAAACTCCGCCTTTTGTTTATGTCAGCTGTCACATAGTTTCCTACAATATTTACTAGAGGGAACTCTGGCGCTAGTGTCTATGGGAGCTGCAATGCACAGCACTTCAGCCAGCATAGAAATTATGGGTAGTACGCGAATTTGTCTCCGCTTCGTTCTTTCGGCTCCGTTTGGCTCCTTGTGGCCTGCAGCCACCTTGTCGCAAAACGAAGTTCAGCTGATGTTCAGCAGTTCCACTTCACCACCTTAACCTTTTTGGCTCACCAATCAAACCAGCTCACAAAGTTCACAACGATCCATTCCTCTTATCCAAAACACAACAATAAACGAAGCCACAACTGCGTTCGAAGCCGCAAGCATGAAGATTAGGCAAATCCGTGTACTACCCATTATTCTCATGGTGGCTGAACGATCTCAGCGCCAGAGTTCCCTCCATATAATTGTAGGAAACTTTCCGAGCTATCAGGCCAATAGCAGCACTCTGCTGTATGAAGAAACATCTGTTGTACGACAGCCCTCTGAAGAGCATGAGTATGGGCCTTTGTATAAAGGAAGGGTGCTTCGAAAAGTTGCAACTTCGCGCTCTACTAGTTAACGTTAACTCTCCTTGCCACGCACGACTGCAAGATTTGGCTGAGCATTTCACAGCAGTTTTTTTCTTTCCTGAGTATGTTTTTTTTTCACCAAACACGAGGCATGGTCCATGAGCCCTCTAAAGCCAAGGTGTGGCTGCTCACGCTGTTGGCGCAGGCTCATGGCCTCAGAGCGGCTCCGATCCAGGGCGTCCTGCAGCTGACGACACTTGGACTGGTACTTGCTCAAGCTGCTCTCCAGCGTCGATGTCTGTGGTGTGCCGCAGCAGATGCCATCCTTGCTACGACCACCCCACAGCTTCTGCACAGGTCCCGGTGGTAAAAACAAGGGAGACCCCTCTTTTTATAAAGAAGCCCCAAACATGAGCACTTTGTGAAAAAAAAAACAAAAAAAAAACACAGCATATCCACGGAGTGAATGATGATGAGTGGACGAAGCTGCGGAGGTTCATCGGTAAACCGTGAATTTTCCGTGAATTCTGCCCGGTACATCATCACCGACGTGAGATCGGGCGCGTTTATACTAAATGGTCGATGAGAGTTATGGTGACTGAAGCAATCATGGTTACACCGTGAAATCTTCAGTGGTTTCGCCCAGCAGTAATCAAAGCGATAGTGTGTGTGAAATTTTATTCAAACTTCAACGACCGGTCGTCGTCCATGGTCCGCCAAGCAGCACGATCCGGCAAGCGCACTCGTACGGCGGTCCGCGCAATCGGAGAGCAGCTGCACCGCCAACGCCATCTAGCGTACCTTCACCCAACCGCCATATTGTACGCATGTCTATAGGACAGCGCCCTCTCGGAAACGAGACGAGAACTGGAGATGACGGCACCATATCCACGGAGTGAATGATGATGAGTGGACGAAGCTTCGGAGGTGCGTCAGTAAACCGGTAATCTTCCGCAAATTCTGCGCAGTACATCATCAACGACGTGAGATCGGGCGCATTTCTACTAAAGGGTCGATGAGAGTCATGGCGACTCGCAGCTCACTTTAATTTTACAT
Organism: Rhipicephalus appendiculatus; assembly: GCA_030522465.1. Classification (NCBI taxonomy): domain Eukaryota; kingdom Metazoa; phylum Arthropoda; class Arachnida; order Ixodida; family Ixodidae; genus Rhipicephalus; species Rhipicephalus appendiculatus. Next base: position 114,358 of record JALIZH010028112.1, read on the forward strand.
GTACGTTGTGAATTTTTTTATTGTTTAATCACGCACAGGAGACATCTCACACAGGCACTACCTTGGAGGTCGAAATCCAGTGCCTACTGGCTACTCAGAATGCATGGACAACCGAGGACCGCCGAGGTGATGCCGTAAGGAGCTTCGCCCCTAAATATATTCATCATATACAAGTACCGCCATCTAGCGGACATTCCAAGAACTAAACGAGAGGTGGTGTGGAGGTGGCTACCTAATACATACATCGAGGACGCACGACCCACGGCTTAAGGAGCTTCGCCCCTAAAACAAAGGTGCATCAAACAGCATGAAATACTTGACAGTAATGTCACTGACAGAAGTTTAGGCGTAAAAGCTCGGAAGTTCTCATTTCTGTTAATATAATTTTTTTCAATTGAAAGAAGTCTAAATTGAATTCTTCGAGGCAAGTAACCAACAACTTCTCAAACAATCTGCCTGAAGTAGGAGCCAAGGGCAATATTAAACAGTTTATAAAACTGCTTCTAGTCCATTTATTTAGTACATATTTGCACTTGCATTCAAAACGTTTTCTCAAAAAGCTAGCTAAAAGGTACCTCTAATAGCGCTTAAATGTTTGCATCACAGAAATTTAATGTTCTTTCAGGTTCAATAGAGCGAAATAACAGCATATGAAATGGTTGTTCCATATTAAGAATACCTCACAACATGTCTGCCTCGTTCCATATGAAATATGGAACACTTATTCCGTGCTATGAATTCTGTACAAAATGCCCTGTTCCATGCAGAATTGTTATAAATGGAGCACTGTGTAAAACCTTCCATAGAACCCAAAATGTCCAGATGTCCTTTTGCATTTACTTGCTAAGTGACCCCAAAACTTCAATCATATTTTCACCTGCCTTGACAGCTTTCCAGAAAGTGATTGATATGTCCCCCCATTTTCTTATGCCCACCTCATACACAAGCTTACAGAAGTGGTGACACAAAGTGCCGTTCTTGAAGACTCTAAAGTGACCCAAGAAATTGCATGCATTTCAGCAACATCTTCCAGTGCAAATGTGCAGGAGAAGAAATTCATGCACGTAGCCACATGCACAAACACACCATCGTGTGCAAGGGCATCCCACATCTCGAGGGTACGTTGCTGGAAATTGTTCGCACATCAGCTTGGCAATGCTATTATGTTATCCTTAAAATAAAAAGTGAAGTTAACCAGAGGTGGCGGAGTTCAAGAAGAAAGATAAATTCAACGTCCCTTTCACAAAGTCTTTACTGACAATGATATCTTCACTACATCTGATATCATTTTATAAGCGTATGTGTTACATACCGATACAGACAAAAAATATTTTAGCTTTACTTCATTGTAACTTATAATTCATTAGATATATGTATGGATACACTTATGATAAGAATAAATTGCTGCTGTGACTAGGTATAATGTTGGTGTCCAAGTATATACTAGAGCCGCCAACTCTAACTGCTCTGTGACATGCTATGTTTATGTCATCGCATCAGCCAAAGTGCAACGAAAGAGAATGCTGACGAGATTTGCAACAGGACCACCAAGACATGCAACACAGAAATAAAAGAAAATGCAGCATATGCGAGCATATCCTCTGACTGCCTTCTTTGGTGTAGGTGTGGTGTCACACCTCATCTATGCCCCTATTATTGTTGTGATTCAAGTGCGACAGCCAGCCCGTTGGGTGAGTGAATCATGCCCACAAATCTACTTTGTCATCGGGATAACACCAGGCAGCCACTGATATACAACCACTGCAAACTGTGTACAGGCTCTCGTGCATCATCAGAAGCTCTGTGCTTTACGAGTAAGGACTGTTGAAAGTAGTGACAAGGCGTAACAGACGGGCAGAGTGACTAGTTTCCTGCACTGAAGATTTACTTACCCAATTAGCCTGTAAACGGTTGGGAAAGAAGCATGAAAATAAAAGCGTATCATACTTTCTGGCAACTTTAGTCGAACGGCTATGCTTTCTTTTCCTTTTCATTAAAAACAGACAGACATTTAGCAATTTCAGACTAATGCATTTTGGCAGATTCTAGTTGCCAGTGTACTGAGGGTAAAGTGACGCTTCAATAAAGCTACATTCGCTAGCATGGTTGGTTGATAGAGGCTGTGAACCTTGAAGAGATTTTTACTTTAGCATGCCTAGCATACCATTTCAGATGGGCAACACGAAATGAAAAAATGACGTGGTATAGTAGCCGTCCCAGAAATAGAACAGGCCATCCGAGTGGAGATGTTAAATACGGAGGCTCCAGATGGTATTCTTTTAATGTACAAACTCATTTTGACCATCTGATGTTCTTTGTCAAAAACATGAATTTAAGCACACAAGCGGCTTTGCACAAGCGGCTTTGAAGCGAGGCCACCATGGCCAAGAAAGAAGTCATGGCCTTTAGCTCAGCAGTGCAACGTCACCGGTGGTAACCTACCTAGCCAGGTGCTAAGCACAACACCATGCTGTGCAAAAAAATATCACCGTTGTTTTTTATAGCTAGACCACTGTTTCCCAAGCTAAGGCCTAGTATAATGCATGATGAACTTTCACATCTAAAGTAAATATACAAATTTTTATGTCACCTGCCTACAGCAGGACAATGCCACTTTCTAATAAATTCTTGAAGAACTTTTGCAGCTTCTTGAAGATTTCTTTTAAAAAAAAATTGGCTCTCTGTGTCCTTGTAAGATCATCAGGAGTTTAATGTCATAACTTAAAGAATAGTTACCTTTATGCCTAACATACAGAACGCATTGTTTAAGGAGCTAGAAAAATTGGTCAACCTTGACATTGAAAGTGCTCCAATGTGCTCCGACACCGAATGCGAGGCCTCACCTTTTTCTTTTTCTCCATTTCAGTGACCTTGGCTTGGAGGAAGTTGATCAGCTTCGTCTGCTGCGCGATGGTCTGGTTCAGCTTCATGATTTCCGTCTCAGAAAAGCTCTGCAGCATGCAAAGAATGTTTTTGAGCCATGGAGTGCCAGGGCGAGGGGCTAGGGCAGCTACGTCCAGGGTTACAGAAAATGTAACGAAGCCAGAGATATGTTGTACATTGTATTCCACTTTGTTCTGTTGTATGGTCTTAGGGGGCACCCCGCAAGATATGGCCTCAAAGGGCCTCGTGGTACACACTTCACCGCCCCGTTATAAAAGGGACGCTTCATAGCATCCATCCATCCATAAATGCCCTCGCTGCAGCCGAGGGTTAGTTGGGCGCGGTGTCGAACTTGTGTGTGTGGTGTTCCTTCGGATCCACCACGGTGCTTCCCTACGTGAACACTACAAGATATCAAGGACAGGTAGTGTACAACAAGCTTACAATCTCATGCGCATCAAGTGTGGCGTCGTCATCACCTCTCATCACCGTGTGCCATCAATGCATCGTTCATCTTGCTAAGCCCTGTATCACGGCAGGGCTGATCACTGCATCCACCATCCCACTCACCACTTACCTATCGCCTTGCCACATTGGTTAGCCACACTGCTTACTTTCACATCATTTCTTAAACATGATGCATGTGTGGTAACATGGTGAGTCATCGTGGCATATAAAGATGAGCAAGAACAAGAGGTGAGGATGTCTGTGTGCTCTCAATTATGCTGCTGTCCCGTCTTCACACTATTAGTTCATCATGGCAGGTGGCCTAACTTCAGCTGACGTGCCATCAATCGAACTCTGGGGCTTTACATTTCAAAACTACCACTACAGCTGAACGCCCCTTTATAAGAGACACTGATGCAAGAGACAAATGGGTATAAGAGACACAAGCGTGCCTGCATCAAAATAGGAGTTGGTCAGAAAATTGGGAACGTGATACCCTGCTTATAAGAGACACCGCATGTGAGGAACAAGGAATGGCTACCCCCGGTGCATGGCTCTTATAAAGGGGTTCAACTGTATATACGATTACGAGGCATGCCATAGTGGGGGGGGGATACCGGATTAATATCGACCACCTGGGGTTCATCAGCATGCATCTGAATTTAAGTTAAATGTGTTCTTGCATTTGGCTCCCCCCAATCAAAATACGGCTGCCATGGACGGGACCCACGTCCTCAGGCAAACAAAGCAGCTCGGTGCCTTGGCCCCTAACCTACCAAGGCGGGTGCCAACCCACCTTCTGTCCATCCATGTCACTCTCCAGTTTCTCCAGGTACTGCAGGGTCTCCCTGTGGGTGGCCTCAAACTCTTCCAAGTCTCGGCTCAATTTCAGATTGCTGGCCTTCAGGGACGCAATGGTCGTGATGTGCTGGGAAGCCTGCAGTAGTGGCAGTTGGCCACACAGGCAAACAACAAAAGCCACTCGACTAAGAGACTCGAAATAAAATGAGTGGTCAACAACACGAAAATTTAACATGGCCGAAGCTTAGAAAACAAGCACATGGCTCATATACAAAGTTTCAGAACTGCACCTTGTACACACATTAGCGTTCTGCTGAAGAACAACATTGTGCTCTGGTTGGCCTCACAAGAAATGGCAACTGAAGCAGAGACACATGATATGATTTGGTATTTAATGCAACACATGTAATTATCAGTGGCATCCAACAATATCACCAAGGAACAAGAGGAATTGGTTGAGAGGATCGTTTTTGTTAGACTTAACAATATGAAGGCAACAGATAATGAAGGCAAGGAAAGCACAGGAGGTGGATGAAAGTAAACAAAACTGGACAAGAAAAGCTAATAGATGCAAGCAGGAATGAAACCTGCAACCTTTGCATCTGCAGAACCCACTTATGATACCAGTTTTAAGAATACAGTCGAACCCACTTATAACAATACTCAAGTGCCACAAAAATTTCATTGTTATGAACCGGATAATTGCTATAAACGGGTTGCATGAAAAAAAAAAGAGCACAAAATAGGGGTGGCAAGGCTGTTGTGAAAAAACTATAATATCGGATGGAATATGCCAACAGACATCAGTGATAAGGATGACGAAGCTGCCGGTTTTTCGGACATGCTTGACAATTTGGATGCCTTCCCAGGACCGCCACAAGCCCCGTAGAGTCAGTGTATAACAACGGCTGAAGTTTCAGACGTCGAAACTCTTCAAAGTCTCAACTTTTTACTCAAACTGCATGTCCGAAAGTGCATTAACAGAAGCCACCGCCGCTCCCACGCCGTTACGAATTTCAAAAGTCAGCTTCGCCACAATGACAGATCAGTATGCAATGAAGGATAACGCGAATCCGAAGGCGCGCTGGGAGACGCTGCAGCGTCTCCCAGCGCCCACAACCATGGGCCCGCTGTTGCGAAACCCCTAGTTGTGGGCGGGGGTTCAGTAGGTAATGTAGCAAAAAATGCTTGAAAAAAAAAAAGAAGAAAACACGAAATTCAAGTTGCTGAACCCTGCCCACAACCCCAGCGTTACCACATGGCATTATGAAGCATTAGTATGTGACAGCAAGTCACGTTTCTGTTGTCAATAAGATTCTGAACAAATTATCAGACTCGACAAGAAGTTCCCTGCGGCCTAGTTAACACTATCGGTTTCGTGTGGTACCTCTTCCTTGATGGCGACCACCTCCTGCTGGTAGGCGGCTTCCCTGCGCTGCCACGCCTTGGACGAGGCCTCGTACGTGCCCAGCTGGCGCCTCAGGTCGGCCACCTGGTCGCTCAGTTCCCGCACGAGGGCCTCCCGTTCGCGCAGGTGGCCCTGCACGGATTCCAGGGCCGCTTCTGCCTCCTTCTCGCCCTGTGCACGGTCCTGGAGCTGTTCCTCCAGCCGCTGCCTGCATTGAGTATGCATAGATTCATTTCAATAAAGCTTACATTTTATAACCCCCTTTGATGTGCAACGTCCATATAGTATGTGGACACAACTTGCTTTAAGGAGCGAAGCTCTTAAAGGAGCACTGACACAAAATTTCGAAGAAGGCGAGATAATGAGCGAGATAAATTTATGTGGAGACACAACATCTACGAGATATCAAGGGCAAATATAGCCTAAAACATATTTAAAATCAATTTTAAAGTGCACGCCGCGTGACTGAGCGAAATGCGGGCTCCTGTGGCCGTCATCAAAGGCAGGGCAATGTAAACAAACCTCGTCACGAGTTTGTGTTGGCTGGTTGCTGGCACGCCCCTCGCGCTTGCGCTGCCTGCGATTTCTTCCTCCGTGCCTGCGGCTTTGCGCGTGCTGGCTGAGCTGGCTGTCAGTGCGGCGCCCACTCAAGCGCGGCGCCACGTCACAGTTTTGCGTGGTCACGTGGGCAGCTGTGTTTACCTTGACCTCCGGAACTGCTCCTGCCTAGCTCGGTGCTCTTTGAAACCGAAACTGCGACTGGGCGCTCTAAAAACGTCTCTAAATAAATAACTGTCGCAAACTCGCGCAAGCGAGGTTTCCAGCCGTGATAAGTGGGTCATAAGCTACCTATTGCAACAAAAAAAAACAAGGTGCAAAATTTTTGTGTCAGTGCTCCTTTAAAGCTCGAGGTAAAAGCGTTGGGCGTCTTCAGAAAACCCTCCACGCTGTTGCACTGTTGCTTATCACGTGCCGTTGCTTATCAGCCGCGCCCACCAACTGAGACAGTCCGCGCAGCCGCCGCGCCGAGTGTGCCCATCGCGCGAGCCGAGTAGGAGCGACTAAAGGCTCGCACTTCTACCGGGGGTGCCACAGCCAGCTTTGCATGTTAGTTCTGGCACTGGAGTTTGGACATTTTTCGCATGGTCTGTGACAGGCTGTGGTTCGACTCTACTTTGTCTATGCCAAGGAAAGACCTAGCATCAGCCAAGAAGGACATATTAAGCCCCTAAGATAAACCAGCCTCTACTAATGTGGCCTCTACTAATCACCGGAGCCTGACAAACACCATTAGAAAAAAAAAATCATCGGTAAACGAGCATGCAAGAGATGCTAGACGTACTTGCTAGTCTTCTCCAGCAACAGGGACTCCTTGAGCTCGAAGATTTTTTTTGTTGAGCTTGTCCACGGTTTCCTTGTGCGCCGCCCTGCCACAAAACCAACTGTTAGCAACATTGTGCACATTGGTAACTCTACTACATTGAAGCAGCCATAATCTGAAGTGACTGCTTTACAAAGACAATTCATATGTGGCTAAGCTTTTTATCACCACACTGCTTTTGTGGCCCTCCAGGAACAGTATAGTTACAGTATAGTTTTGTGAAAGCGCTTGAGCATTTCATTGCAGACAGAAAAAGATAACAGTGCACCTGAAAGTTTCAAGGTATTGAGAGCAGTGATGTGTCAAGAAAGTGCTTCCTGGCTTTTTTTGTTTCCGAAATGTTGTTCATCAAACCAGCCTGTGATGAGCACTGCTTCATCACATCAGACAGAAGCGATAACAGCGAATTACCTTGCTCTATTGAAGCATTCGTGCAGGGCATTATGCCCCATGCAAGTGTTTTGCCACATCCATCATATTTACAAGGGAATGAAAAATAGTGCCCATTCATTCTTACACGCAATGCCGCAGCAGCCAGGCTTGCTTCAGGTACCGATTGCTCAGATGTATTGCATAAGACACCCCGGAGACTATTTGACACAATAAACTCGTCCCTTCAACATTAGTGCACTAGGTACAAACACAACATATGTTTAAAGGTCTGTGTAGGTAGTAGCAATGCACCACTTCATTTAGAAGGCCTCCACAGTACAAATGGTGAACGGCTCTGCATGCACTGAATAAATATTGCCATTTATCAGAGACTGAATACACTGCAACTGAGCAAAGCAACAACCTAGTCTTCTTAATTTTCTTTTTAGTTACCGCTCTTAAGCACTGTACTCATTTTGTTTAACATATGTGACATGTTGGCTTTAGGGGACTGAAGTAGTCCTTTACCTTGAGTCGTTTAAAAGTTCTTGTCACTTACGTATACATATTGATTTCATGCGTTGTAACTTGGCGTAAACCTCTAATGTTGATGTTCACTTTTTAACTGCTAAAAAATGTACATGAATGCGGGCCTAGATCAGCTTCGGCTACTGGCCGAATGTACAGTCGACGTCCGATTTGCCGGACCCTCAAGGGACGCGAAAACGTCCGGAAAATCGGGCAGTCCGGAAAAAGCGAATGCACGCGAACGTACTTTTTTTATAGGTATTTTTCTCTGACGAAGAAAGGTCACGGCCGGAGCACTGGATTCCCATTGCAATTCAGCGAATGCATCGTTTAGGTGGCTCTAAAAAGTCGTTTATAAAAAAAAAAAAAAAAAATCCGGCGTAGCCGGCGCTACCTCATTGGTCAACACTTTGGCTCAATGAAGTCGCTTATTTTCTTTTGCATGGCGTTCCGCTTGCCCGCGATGATGTCTGCCTCAATTTCAGCTAACGTCACGTTGTCTCATCGATCACAGTCATCAGTGCTCGCGTCAACTCCGAGCTCGTCGGCTGTGTAGGCGCTGCCTCGTCGTTCTCGGTGTCGGAGTCTTCGGAATCATCCGTAACTTGAACGATTTCGTCATCGGTCAATTCCGCACAGAGCTCGTGGTCTTCGTCAGCGTCGGCGAAGCCCTCAAAGGTTACCCCGGCTGGAATCGAAACGCCGGCAGCGCGCAGGTCGTCGAAGGCAACGTCCGCGAAAACAGTTCCGGAGAGTCTCTTGCGTTACGAGGAGGATTTGTGCGCTTCGAAGGCGCGGACGAAGACGAAGGAGCAGTCGGTGCCATCGCTGTCAACGGCGAATGCTGAAGATCGGGAATCATGAACGCTGAAGATAGCGCCGATGCGCGCAGCAGCACACGACCGCAGAGCTTACGAAACAATACGTGAATGAACACAGTGAGGTTTGGCTAAGCTACGGCTGGCAGCGGATTGGCGTGTGCTAGATTGTGGCGAGGGTATGGTAGCCGCGGTGCGTGGCTGGCCAAATGGGCTGGCCACACCTGTTCCGGACGGTGCGAGCATAGCCTCCGAGATAGCGCGCCCGCGCGCTGCGGATGCCATCGTGCGGAGTTTGGGGGGTTCGAGGATACGAGAAAAACAAAATAAAATGGCGGCATTGATAGCGACTTCGATTCGGCAGTTAGCGGTTAAAAAGTCCGGAAAATCGGACGGCGAAGGCTATAAGCGTCCGAAATTTCGGACTTTTTAATACATTGACTCTATGGGGAACTTGACGGTGCCGCAGATGAGTCCGGGAAATCGGGCATGTCCGGAATTTCGGGCGTCCGAGAAATCGGACGTCGACTGTATTTTGTGCACTGTGCATACGCAGTGCTGCTCACGGAATAAAAAGGCATCAATTTAGGGCTAAGTGGTGCATACACAAATTCGTTTCCACCATCTGAAGTTCGTGTCAGATCGGTGTTATATCCAGCTCGCATCAGATCCGACATCACCTTTAGTGGCCAGATTCACAGTGACACGACACGGTTACATTAATCATTTGTGCCTGCCTGTTAAACTTAAAGGGGCCCTGCAACAGTTTTGAGCATGGTCAGAAAACACTGCAGTTCGGTAGTCGGGGCTCCCGAGAACACGCGAGCCAAATATTATAGCGCAGCAGGCGGCATGGAATTCACAATAAATTCTCAAAGTCAGCTAAAAATTGCTTTCTCTTCTCTCGACAAATGACGCTACAAGCTCAAAAATCACTCGTCACAGCCATTGTATCAGCCATGGGACGATTTGAGCATGGCGCGCTCGATCGCCCGCCGCGGGGAGGCCGTGACTTGTCCATGCGTGCGCGTGCGATGGCACGGAAAAAGCCGCGTTTTCGAAGAACAAAGAAAGAGAAAGAGTGCTCAAGGTCACGGCGCGCGTGACATATTTTCTTTCCCCGTGCCATCCCTCCCTGCTTAGCTTCCAGCGTTTTCGTCGGGACAGAGAGAGAGAATGCAATTGCAGCGTGTGACAAATCTTTGTAACTCCGCTTGTACTGGGCGGATTCTAAAACTTTTTGCAGCAGTGGATTCTTGAGGTAATAAGCTCCTTTAGTGAATCCATTCCATGGCTACTTGGAAAAGTGTTGCAGGGCCCCTTTAAAGTTTTAATGCTGAGTTTCATTCTGTGTGCACTGTACACCTCAAAGGAGACACAGTGAAATGAGCAAGTCAACCACGACCACAACACTACAGCTCAGCTGAAATGAACGAATGGATGGGAACTGAAAAGCACAATCACCATTGAGCCTCGTACTCTTGATTCTTACTGTCAGCCAATGACAGCTCTTTTTCATAGCTGACCACCTGCTTGTCCAACTCCTCGCAGGTTTCCTTCAGCATTTCAAGCGTCTGCGAGAAAAAAAAAACATTAAGAAGAGATGAATCAACCATTGAACGTAAGACTTAAAAGGTGGCCGAAAGTTCAGGTGATGACTACAGAGCAGTACACACTTGCCCTCTGAACACTGACACAAAAAATAATAATAACACAGATTCCATGCACTACGAGAATCACTGTGCGAAAAGCTTTTTTTGAAACATCAAAGCTTAAAATGACGTGTCGTGGTAAAAAAATACGCTGCAGATTTTTAGTGACAAAGGCATGACACCACCCTACTTTCAGAGTAAATGGAAATTTCTTTCAGCATTAAAGGGGCCCTGCAACACTTTTTGAGCATGCTCAGAAAACGCTGCCGATCGGTAGTCCAGGCTCTCGAGAACACGCGAGCCAAATATTATAAGCGCAGCACGCGGCGTGGAATTCACAATAAATTCTCAAAGTCAGCCAGAAATTGCTTTCTCTTCTCTCGACAAATGACGTTGCGTACCCAAAAATCACTCGTCACCGCGAGAGATTTTTTTGTATGAGCCATTGGCTGATTTGAGCATGGCGCACTCGGTAGTTACAGAGGCCGCCGCGGGAGGCTGTGACTTGTCCACGTGTGCGCGCGATCGCAATGAAAATTCGACGTATTCGAAGAAAAAAAGAAAGAGAAAAAGCGCTCATGATCACAAGGCGCGTGTGATGTATTTTTTTTCCCCGTGCCATCCCTCCCTGCTTAGCTTCCAGCGCTTTCGACAGGACGAGAGAAGAGAATGCAATTGCAGCGTGCGAGAAATCTTTGTGACTCCACTCGTACTGGACGGATTCCAAAAATTTTTGTGGCGGTGAATTCGTGAGGCAATAAGCTCCTTTAGTGAATCCATTCCATGGCTACTTGGAAAAGTGTTGCAGGGCCCCTTTAAAATGTCTTCAATTTTAAGACACTAGGAAACGTTCGACCTCTTAGAAACATGGCACAGTGCTACAGTCTGATGAGAGACACTCAGCAAATTTTCTATTATGATCAAGTCTTTCAAGTTCAGTAGGCATGTGCGATTATTCAAGAACTTCGAATATTCAAACTAATTTTACAGTATTCGAATTTCGCATCCACATGAATTTAAATTATTCTAAATTTCAAAGTATTCAATATGAACAAATAGACATATATAAACCACATGTAACTCTCCTGGTAAATGTGGTTTCACTGCAATGGAGGGATGCTATACCGTGAGCACGCCTATCCAGGGGAAATCCACACTGCCGTGAAGCCCCACTTCAAGGTTAAATGAACATATTATCCTCACATCTATCCTTCCTTTTTTTTTTTAAGTTTAAAAGCTTGTTGTACCGGCTTATATGCTCTAAGTATAGTACATTTTAAAACGTAACGCATCTTACAGGTTATCACTTGCATTCTACCGAAAGTCAAATCCTGCTACTATTCAAAGTTGCTTCTACTTCCCTTTGAGCCGAAAGGAATGACATTTGCACAGGCCTTGTTCCAATTTAAAAAAAATATTGTATAGGTTACTAGGGTCATGACATATGCACATTTTTATTGATAATATGCGATACATACTATTCAAATTCGATTCAAAATGATTCAACCACATCACTATTTGCTTCGAACATAAGATTTACTATTCGCACATGTCTAGACTTCAGTATTGTTCAGCTATAAAATGCCCTCATTCATTTCTTGTACAATCACATCGTTGCCACGCAATGTGGCTAATTCATTAGGTGTCCCAATATGCCACCTCGCATGAGGACAATTTTAAAAGGTGTGTTATTATACGTTCATCTTGTGGCCTTTTCCAGCGTGGGGTTTCGAAATTGTGTGGAAGGCTAAGAGGGAAGCTGTAATGGAGGCCTTCAGATTAATTTTGACAATGTCGGGCTCTACATCATCCACTCAACGTTTTTGCACTCTGTCACCATCGGAGTATGGTGGCAGGGAATTGAAATCCCAACACTGCACTCAGCCTCTAAGAAACAAAGACACCGAGGCATTATTGGTCAATGGGTGGGTCTACTACACCACTTTACCACTTTGCTCTGAGTGAATGCAACACTTGTGAGTACATCTCGTGACACGCTGTTTCCTTGCTTCATCAATACTGGTTAGACAAAGGATGCCTTAAGCTGCAGCCAACATTTCGACAAGTGTATACTCGTCTTCGTCGGCGCAAAAATTCCAATGTAGGCAAGTGCACGTGTCAGAAAATTGGATACAATTCAAGAAAACCCTCGTTCAACCCCTTTTGATGTCTTCTGCAGTGCTCGCAACTCTTAAAAGACCCTTTCCCCTATAATAGCCACTGCATAATGCCGAAGCAAGTTCCATAAGGACAACGATATGACGGCACAAACTGTTGCAGCTTACCAGCCATGATATGAGCACTCATTTGACTGACCATTGTAAAAATTGCAGATGTCAGCCAATTCTTCATGAGTGCGTGGTAGTTGGGCACTATACAGTAGCCCACACAAGAGAAAAGTGAAGCCTTCCACATTCAACAGCATGGCGTTTCTTGTGTAAGCGTGCCTTCCATTTCCCTTCACTGCACTGAAATAAGATATCTAGGAGCCACTAGTTTGACAGCTTCTTTATAATGTGCTTGTGTTCGAACTGATTATCTTTCTTGAATGGCCTTTGTCAGATGTATGTGCAATTCTGCTTATGTTTCGTTGTTCTGCGCAGATACCTGCTTCCTATATGTGGCAGTTGTTTTGCAATAAACCTTGCTTGTTAGTCAGTGCTCCGTCTGTGTCTTCATCTCGTCCCATCTCTGGCGCTGTTTTATTCATCGGCTATGCACCTGAACCAAGCCCGAATCAAGCACACCGCTCAAGAGCGCTCACACTTCGAAAACGTCTCACTTTCGGGCAGGATTTCATTAAAATTGCGCTCGTTAACCCAAAACTGTGCTCACCTAAGCTTATACAAAGGGGGTAGCATGAATTTCGTGCCTCACCTTGAGCAGCTTCTCAGTCTTGGCTCGCTCTCTCTTGAGCTCCTCTTCGAGCTCTTTCGAGCTGTTCAGCACCTGCGTGCGCACCTCAGCCTCTCGCTGCGCTTCCAGCTGCAGCACCTGTCTCGTACGAGGCCGCGGTTGTCGTGGGGGGATGGGACGGGGGAGGTCAGAAAAAAAAATAATAAAAGGCAGAAGGGGGATTGGGAAGGAATGAAAAAAAAGAAGGCATGCAAAACCAAATAAAAACATGGAAAAGGTAAAAATACAACTAAATGAGGACACTCGCACAGCACCAAAAACGAGCATGCACTACGACGACCCGTGTCATTCCAAACCAGCGAACCAAACCAGGTTCCATACATAAACAGCTCGGGACCAAGGCACAGTAGAACAGGCAAGGGCAATCGTGAAAATGACGCTGGCTCCTCAGAGTGCTCTCTTAAGACGTGTTTAAACGAGTGATGCTGTAATCCTTCTGATGCTTTTCAGTGCATCAGAGGCAATTCCTTTTACAGCAAAGGTGTATAAGAGAGTTCCATTGCGACTTTCGTTCTATGGAAGTTCACACATTAGTTGCAAGTAAGGCATTACGACGTAGTAGATACTTCCAAGGAGATGCGTACCCATTGTATGTTTTTGCCTAATAACACCAGTGTTGAAACAACGATTTTTTTCAAATGTGTCTGTCAGAACCTCACTGCTAGTATTTGTTCTGTCAAAGACTTCAGCTCACAGTATTTTGCATCCTTAGAAGGTCACACAAAAAAACTCAAGACATTCATTGAACATAGCGAAGTATAGAAGCAGTGAAATTAGAATTCGTATATAATGAAGCAATTAAAGGTTTTTGTAGGTTTGGCCTCATATAGCTAAGAATCGCACTGGAAATACAAAGATGAATATTTGCAAAGCCTTCGAACAGATTTTGGGCAATGGCTAACCAAACCTGTAGGAACTCTCTGGTACACCTTCAGTGTATGATGCACTAATTACTATAACTACAAAAGCTGTACGATATCCAAGCATAAATCACCTGCCCAATAAACTGCTCGCAAAGACCCAAATATTAAAAACAGGGCTTGTATATGAGAGCTCTGGTGGCACCAGCAATAAGAAAATAAATGTATAAACAATGGCACGCTACAGGCATGGTCCTCATTGTTCAAGTTACATGCATTTTAACTTCATGCTTAGACAGAAATCACCGAAGCTACAGTCCATTCTTGAGGTATAAAAAGTATTGCTCAAAAGCATCCACAAAAAGCTTAGGTAAAAATAATAACAGGCATAAATACATGGGCACCGTTTGGGTACATAAATACATGGTAAAATATAGCACAGCACCTTAAAGCACTTTATGAGGAACGCTGGAAATGCAGTACTACCACACAGAAAAGCAAGGAGCACCACAGTTAATTATTCAGAAACAGCATATACAGGTATTTGCTTACAGTATCAGCACATGCGTAATGTAAGCTAACCTACTTTGTGCATGTATAAGTGTACAAAATGTGTATAAAACTATAAAACTACAAGCTGCACCTCCTCTTTAGCACACGCTAACGTACACAGTTTCCAAAATATAGATAAGTGCATACTATTTTTCAGGCACCAGAAGAGGCTTGCCACACATCACCGCACGAGCTACACAGCTGATAAAAAAGCTACAAAAATAGGTAGCATGTGATGATCTCCACAACTTGTGCTGTCACCCGTTCCCAGTGGTGGAGTACTTATCCAGAAAGATTGCACTTCGGGCTGATAGTACAACGGCATCAAGAGCACTTCACACCGCGATATACTTTGCCCCCTT
>JALIZH010028113.1:0-28763 GCA_030522465.1 Rhipicephalus appendiculatus
TACGTGGTATGTTAATGGTTGAAACTCTAAATGAACATTCGAACGATGGCTAAAGTCTATTCGTCAGCAGTCTGTTCTGTATGTTCACTTGTTCAGCTGGACCGTTTTATTTCCTCATTCCAGATGTACTTTCTCCTATCTTTTATCAGAAAGTTGAGATGTCTTACTGGTTGAAGTCAAGTGCAAAGTAAAAATAAAAGACAGCTGCCTCTGGTATAACTCTTTAAAGCCACGACACTTTTTTGAAATGTTCCGGGCCGTTTTCTTGAAGCCCGGCGTTAAGCGCATTTTTCCTGTTTCATACAACGAGGATACCATATATAACTTGCGTCAATATATTTTCCGATTCGGCACAAAAAGCACCACCATGAAAGAAAACGTAACTTGTCCTTCAAGACTAAGAATTTGGCAGATTTATCTTCTTTCTTTCTTTTCTTTATTGCCGTTCAAGCTTCCACAATTCACAATGCCACAAAGCGCCTTTTTCTGCAGATTCAGAGACTACGCAAAGAGCCATTCTGGTGTGGGAAGACGTCGATCCAGTATTCTTCGAGGGCGAAGTGCAGATTCCTCAGTTCGACCTGATGGACATGGTCTACGAGAACTTTACTCTGTCCTTCGATACAGGTAGGAGGCTCCATGTTGTGCCATATACGCACGAATACGATATACAAGGTTATTAATGCCAGAAAGAGTGATAAAGAGAGAGAGAAATACAGCTATGTCAATCTGTAGAGCATCTGACCTTGTACTGTTTTGCAGGGGCAAGGAAACATAAGAACGTGATTATAGGGGGGGGGGGGAGGCGGAAAAAGAAAGTCGTAGTGAATGTGTGCCACCGCACGCATCTCACAAATAAGCACGAAGGTGTCTTAACTGCTTCCTGGGCAGAAGAGCGATAGGGATCATAATTTAGCAGTGTTTGCACAGACGATGTACGGCTCTCTAATTACCGCTATGCAATGGACATTGGGTGACTTGGTAAGTCGAATCGAGAACAGTGATCTATATTTTCATCGCAAAAACCATATACATTCCATAAAAACTCAGTCATACGAATAAGACAGGACTGCAGAAAAAGATACCAGCTTGGAGTGATGAATTCTAGGACAGGAAATGTCACCGAAGCCCTATTTTCGCCAAGAAGACTTGTCAGAAGATTAGTGCTCTTCTTGACAGGATGGCTCAAGCAAGATTTCCTGTTGAACAATTCTTCGTCATTTCAAAACTCATTTCGTCGTTCCAAATACCGCTACGTATGCTAGGTTTTATGAAGGCAAAGAGAGAGACAGATTTATTATGGTAGAAAAAGAGAAAGCTATGCCTGAATCAACGTTATGACACGCTTTTCAACGTTGGGCAAGAAGTGTAAACAGAAAGCAAAAAAAATAAGGCGTTGATTATGAGGATGGAGTGACACAAAGACTTCTATGTCCGAGGACTTCCCATTTGTCATTTTGTTCGCTTTCGTGCACACATTCGCTGAGATAATTGATAATATCGAGCTGATGATAACTCCTAAGGCAGCTTCTTACGACAGCCTACAAGGAGAGGCATGCATCGCGTAAATGTAAACCATGTGAGGATCGCTGTTGCAGCAAACAGCGAGCTTCATGCTATCTAGTGCCCCTTATATTTACAGTATTGCATACGCTCAACAAACGCGAGCCTACGGGTCAGGTTGCGAAGAAGCCTCGCTATACGCTTGATGGTTATAGCGCGAAGGGTAACTGACAAGATAGAGTGCAGACGCACGACACCTGTCTTGTTTCTGTCTGCCATTGTAGCTGTCCCTTATTTCTTGCCCCTCACCCCGTAAGCGTATGTAACAGTTATATATATAAAGCTGGTTAATTAGACATGCGCAATAAGGCAATTAAGCGGACAAAAAAGAAACAGTAGGACTAACTTCAGACGATAGTAAGCAACATGCATTTGCTCGCATCTCCATAAAGTGTGTCGGCATATTTTTCAACCCTGGCTCTGGCTAAAGATGGCTGCGGCCCCCCTGTAAAAAGGAACAGTACTCCTTAGTACTTTCAGATACCGTGGTATTGCGCAATCAGAGATGAACATTATCTCTTGAAATGAAACCCACGGAATCGGTTATACTTGTCCCAGGCATGAAAGGTCAACTATCTTGCTGTCTTTTTTTTTTTTTTTTTGCGGTTATGTCACTATTAACACTGAATGCAATCTTCCCTTTAGGTTATACCTACGGGACATACAAGTGAAGTAAAACGAAATGAAAAATTAGTTTTGTAGAAATCTGGACCCTTAGACTTAAAGATCTATATTTGTTTAGCAGGATCAGCAAGACTAGCAGGATCATTTCAGTGTGACGGGAACATTTTAATTATCGCATTAGATGCGCCTGGCAGTTGAGGGCTCATTCATATTAGGAGGTATTGAAACGTATAGATGCTGCTTATTTTGGGCCGCTATTTTGTGGCGATGCGTCATGTTTTATGCTATGCTGGTCTTTCATCCGTCACTCACGGTCGATTGAACCCTTTGATAACGTCGTTCTGAAGATTGGCCATGCCAGCAAAAAGCTTGAAAAGGCATTAGCATAGGGAAAGACGTCGCGGCAAGATAACGGCCCTGGCGTCTCAATCAAAACCATTCCCGTTTTTCTAACATAAATCACACCTGGAACGTTCTGGCACCTAAATCTAGCATGGGGAAGACGCAATTCAGGGCATCCGCTCTGACTGCTTTCTTTCTGGGTGGCCATCGATGGGTGGGTCACTCTGCGATTCAACGTTCCAATCCGGAAAGCTTGCCCCGCCTTCACGGGAATGACTGATGGTTCTGCGCGCGCTGCCTGACACTGCGACGGAATCATTGATCATGATTTATGTACCTCGGGGTCAGAGTGACCGTATGAAGTTGGTCCAACACGCGGTGGAGTCCAAATAAGTGGCTTGGTACGTCTAAAAACCAGTCTATAACATTGGGAGAGAGAGAGAAATGGAGAAAAAATAACAAACCTGCCTTTTTTCCAGCCCGTTGTCCTCCGCGTGAAGAGGGTAATAGGGTTGCAAACGAGAAAGAGAGAGAGAAGGTGTGAGGCCAGATAGTTCATACGCACATCCCAGAGTAGCCAAAGTCGCCCACATAAGACAGTCACATTCAAGTGTTGAACAAGGATACATATGGATTTCTGGGCGGATTAGCTGTAAAGTCAAGCCCCTAAGATATTTCCTTCCTTAAAAGGCCCATCATCGAGTCTGCTCATGGCATCCTCGAGAGTCCAGCGTTGTTTGTCAGAGCGGGAAGACCGGCGCAGGATCTAATCGACGGCCTCTTCCAATTTGCCATTCGCAAGCACGGGCCATTTTTGTCTCGACGTTCATTTTATTGCCATTTTTCATTGTACTGCCATGCATTGAAGCCACTCTCGAGTTATCTCTTTGCGCTCTATTAGTGAAATAAAGGAACCCCACTGAATCGAAAAAATTGTAAAGTTTTATTCAGAAAATAAAAACTATAATTGTAGCGAAAAGCATTTTTCAGAAAATTGGCACGTTTTCTTCATTTCTATCGGTAGGGAAAGTGTTAAGAGCTTTGTCTCTTCTCCCGTCCCGACTTTCGCACTGGAAGCTGCACACGAAGGGACGACACGGGGAAAATAAGTAACGCCAGCATGTGTCATGACCTTGAGCGCGCGTGATGAAACGACATCACTCCCTCCTGTTGCGATTCCTGTGCGTGAATGCGGCTCACTGTGCAATTTTACCAAACAGTGGAGGGTGGCGCGGGCCCGTGGTGGCAGCCCATGGCAATAACCACATCTGATCCAAACGCCACTCTTGATTTATGTCGCATATTGGCCAATAGCGTGCTATCTGCTGTTCGACGTCAGCCAGCAGGCATCGGCAGCTCCGAAAAAAGTTAGCACAGGCCTCTGCATAAAGAGAGGGCGCCTGAGAAAATGGCAACTTCGCGCTTCGCTTCTAAACTCTCCTTGCCGCGCACGACTGCCACATTTGACTTAGCCGTTCGTAGCAGTGTCTGCTATTCGCAGAATGTGTTTTCTCACGAGCATCGTAGTCGTGCGACTCCACTAAACTACAACGCGACGCTAGAGTGCTACCGACAAAGCCGTTATACATATCCTCCTCCTCACCCTTCCCTTAACAGAGCAGATGCTGTCGCTTGGCGGCAACTGCAGACTAACTCATTGCCTTGCCTCTACATGCTAAATCTGTTTCATTCAACCGTATATACCCCTCCTACTGCCCCTTTGTGGATCCGTACCAACAGCGTAGGACTGCCCTGGCCCACGGGACGTTCCTTCCATCCCCAACCCCACCCTTTCCTCTTGGGAGTCTGCACAGATCAGTTTACGCCGGCAGGAACAGCAGTAGCTGGTCCAGCCGACTCGCAGGCTCGCGCAGGGCAATGGAGCCCTCGACTGATGGCTCCACCCAACGAACATTTTCTCTACATTCACTAATAAATGTTTATTCTCTATTTCTCTCTACAGGCACATACAGCGTACTGCGAGCCAACTTCACCGTATCGCGTGAGCGTAACTTCTACCTGATAAACATGTACTTTCCCACGCTACTGAGCGTCGTCATTTCCTGGTTCGCCTTCTACCTTCCCCGGACCAACGCTCCCGGAAGGCTCTTCCTGGATCTCGGCATGTTGCTCAACCTGCTCTCAGGTAAAGAGAGCGGAAGACTCTTTTCTAAAACAGAGTATGTCAGCTAACAATAAATAGAAAGAAACCTCATTCTACCACGGATGCTAATGTCACCTTTTTTTATGTAGCGACCGTGCTAATACAGAGATACCTATTCAGGAAGAGACTGCGGCTATAGCTGTCGCGGATGCGACACAGTCACCGACTCATGCCTCGTTAGTCTCTCATGTATCCATGTGTAATTGATGCTTCAAAAATCAATATCGTGGATGGTCAGGCATAACCGAGCACAACTCGAAAAACTGCGAGCATACCTCAGAAGGCTCAAGAAAAACACAACAATAGTGCAATAATTATTATTTGTTAACCGAATTTATAAAGCTAGTCGAAGAAGCAAGATTTTTCCGATTAAAGCAAGGCATTATTCAGTGGAAGAATTTAAAGCTGGGGCAGTTGGTTGCAGTTCTTGAACATATTGTAACACAGCGCAACCTCGACGCGAACAAAAAGAAAATGGGACAAACAACAAACCACAGCGCTGTGGTTTGTCCCCGTTTCTCTTGGTCCCCGTCGTGGTTGCGCTGTGTTTCAATGTATTCAGGGACTATTATTCTGCACAGGAGAACCTACCCATATGTGCAGGCAAACGGCTGTAATACAGTAACTTCGACACAGGGACAGCTTTTATGATTCTCGCTGTGCGTTTCGAACGCCGTAGCTTAAAACACCCATGTTCAAGATATTAGTGTAACTGGTGCATTTTTTTTATTAGCACGATTCGCTCTTATACTAAACGAAGCACAATATTATCAGAGTAAATTTAAAGGCCGCTCAACTTACTGCTGATTGCCTTCAAGTGCTTTGAAATAAAACATACCTCAGTCAGAGAAATATAACTCGTGTACGTCTCGCGCATAAAAGTTAGAGCAGTTTGTTAAGAGTGATTAGAGATCGGTATATTTTCATGATGCTGCTGTAATGATGCCTCACTCCTTGTTCCACATAAAGAGGCAGAAGAGGAACGAAATAATGGGACAAAGGGAATGTAAGTGCCCCTTCTTCAATGTAGGTAGCTCTACTGAAAAACAAGGCGGGAGCAATGTCCAATCTTTTAAAGTGCTCGCCTCCGCTTTTGAAGCGTTAGAGGTCACCGCAGTTTAGGGAGAAAGGGCGCCCTAAATGTAACCGAAACAAAGTACAGAATCCCACGGAAGAAAAACAAAACGAGCGAATAGATGGATGCAGTACGTGAACACGCGTTCATGCGGCACTAACGCTGTAATAACGCTCACATTTTGTGTATGCGTGATCCGAGCTGTTGAGCGTTATTTGTGTTATTTTGTGTTATTTCGTTCGTTGTAGACAGTAGAGAAGGCATTCCACGTGGCAACCGGCTATTCAAACAAGCCTTTTTTGAAGAATCAACGCTACCTCCTTTTTTATATGCCCGCGGTAACGTCACGAATATACACCGAACACACTGCATGCTTGTAGTGCATTGGGCATGCAGTATAAGAAGGAAATCAAAACGAAGTAAATACGTACAAAAGAGGCATTGCATGTGCATGCGAGTAAATCTACTTCGCAAGGTCTTAGAATATCGACGGCTGATCATCTTTTGCCAGTCTCCGAACTTGAGCGCCTTAAATTCTATACGGAATGCCAGTGTGCTTATGGCTACAAGAACAATTAGCTCCTTTCTACGTTAGCTCCTTGCATGCCAATTTCATAAAATTATCAGCCTGGAGAAAAAGAAACTAACACATCTCAAGACCAAGGTCATTAGTATCCCTTAGTATCCGTGAAATTCTACTATATTATTAGCGAAGCTGTTGAGTAAATCGTTCCTTGTCCAGCGAACCAAAAAATCCGCGCATCTCCACGAAGTGAATCATGAGTGGACGAATCTCTGTGTATCTTATGGGTGAGTAACCGTACGTTACTCGAGCGTTGCCCCATATAATGTAAATTGAGTGACATAAAGTGACATAAAGAGTCGACGATAAAGCTAGGTACTAAGGTCCATAATGTCTACGTTGAAGTCGCCGACTATAGTATAAAGTGATTGTGCACGCTTGTAGGTGTTTTATATTGTTTTGTCACAATTATGATCGATGTTCGTCTATTGTAAACCTTTTTTTATTGACATACACACATATGTTTCGACTATAGCAACGGTTTTCTATATACCATGACAGCGGACAGGGAGAGTCGACGACAAAGCTAGGTCCCAAGGTCCATAATGTGTACGTTGAAGTCGCCGACTAGTATAAAGGGTTTGTGCTTGTAGGTGTTTTATATTGTTCCGTCACAATTATGATTGATATTAGTCTATTCTTAAACTTTGTTTGTGACTCCCATATGTTTCAACTGTAGCCGTGACAACGGACACTGTGGATGGACAAGCCACGCCCTTAAGGCGCTTCGCCCCTAAAAACTCGATCGGGTATGCTCCACAGGAATTGAGAAGTCCCACTACCGAGTGCAAACGAAATCGCATTCCCTCGCGAGGAGAAACTCCGTCGGGCCGGTCTTGTAAAAAACTATCATCATTATGAACCCCACAACACGGCCGGCAAACGCTCTCTTCGCCCTCTTCTTCATTTTCTGCTGGGCTCTCAAAACGCACGCGCCAGCTTCCCGGCGCTGGGATGCAATAACTCGGATGGGCAAGAAAACGAGTACAAAGAGAAATGAAGAAAGAGATAAATAGAGAAAGAGAAAGACAGAGACAGAAATAAAGAGAAAGAAGTAGACAGAAATAAGGGAAATAAAGACAAAAATGTAGAGACAGAAAGAAATGAACAGAGAGAAAGAAATAGAAAGAAACAGACACAGGAAATAGAGAGAAAATACAGAGTTAGACAGAAAGAGAGAAATGTAGAGAAACAAAGAGAGAGAGAGAAAAGCTAGAAAGAAAGACGAAACAAGAAATAGAGAGAGGGAGGGAGAGAGAGAGAGAAAGGGAAAAAGACAGAAAGACTGAGAAAGAGAAAGAAGTAGATGAGGAGAGAAAGAAAGAAATAGAAAGAAACAGGGATAAAGAAACAGAGTGAAATGGAAAACGAGAAAAAGAGAGAAAAATAATTAGAAACAAGGAATGCCGCCCAGCTCCGATCTTCTTTCAGGCTTGGTACTATTAGTGCGAAGCTACCTTAATTTTTCCACAACACCTCAGTAGGCACTGTAATTCCTGGGGGGAAAAAATTAATATTGCTTTACTTAGCGAGGATGGTCTGCCAAGCAAAATAGCCCATGCAAACATCGTCCTTCACGCCTCGCAATGTGGCCGTGAGCTTGGAGCGTAGCGCTGGACGCTTTTTTTTATTATTGCTAAAGGAGAAAGCGGCTGCTTGCGAGAAAACGATGACCGACCGGCAAAAGACAATCGAGGTAGTGAGTATTCGTCTGGACGCTTTGACGTGTTGTGTGCCAATCGCCAATACTGGCTTGAGCTGGCTTGAAATAACGAGTCTTGATCCACCTACATGTGAGTCGAATGAGGCTTGAGCTACTTGTGTCCACACCGTTAAGAAGTCCGTGCGTAGACCCCGAGGAGTGATTTTCTGTTGTCTCTCACTACGCATCATCGCAGGCGAATTTTTACAGCGAAAGCTGTTATTAGATCACAACAAGGGTCGTTCCTGCGCCGTAGTTGTCCGCCGCCGCCGCCGCCGGTGTCCGTAACCAATATCGCACGAAATAAGAAAAAAACTAAATAAATAAAAAACACCTAGGACAGAATGGGAATGGAACCCGGCTCTTCTGCGTGGCCGCGCAGCACTCTACCACTGAGCTACGCCGCTGCTTGAAACTGCGGTGCAAACTGACCCTATGCAGGCTTCATGTCGGGAAAGGAATCGCGTTAACGTGTGTTGCTAAGCGTTTTAGAACAGTAAAGTAAGAACCAGGCGTCACACATTGCGAATTGCGTAACGAGTGGGGCGTTAAATGCTCCAACCCATTACAAAAGCCTCAGGCAAAATTATTCATCGTCGTCAGCCACAGCATCAACAAAGTGCACATAATGCGTTACAAGAGTGTAGCGGGTGCCGCGCTTTTCTGAAGAATGACGAATAATGGCATAGTAGACGCTTCCCCACTACACAAAAATTATGATGAATTATGTCGTAGTGGGTACCATGCGAGTGCACTTGCAGTAGTGGCCCCAAGAGTGTTTAAAAAAGGCTCTAAAAAGACCGCTCTCCCAGCTTTCGCTGTGGCTGTGCTGCGCGTTCCGCGCAGGCCTGGCGGTTTTTTTACTGAAGCGGACGGGCGGATTGCGTGAAATTCAGTCTAAAAAAATGAGCGCCGCTTGCACAAAGTCGCCCAAGGCTGCGTCACAGCAGAGCTGATGGGCACCTTGCTAGCCCTGGCTTGGCTAGGCATTTACCCTGTCACCTCTCTCTTTCCCAATCCTTGCTTTACTATACTATACTATACTGTACTATACTATACTATACTATGCTATATTATACTATACTGTACTGTACTGTAATATACTATACTGTACTATACACGGCTACGCTTGCTCCCTTTTTTTATTGTCTTTTTAGTCTGTCTTTCTATCTCTTTCACTCTATGTCTGTTTTAAAGGAACGCTTCATGTACAACGCCAAGGTGTCTGTACTGGTTCTTGCGTGGCGCCTGTGCTCTGCAACAATTTTCTGGCGGAATTTGATAACAAGGTTTTTAGTGTACTTGACGATCAGGTTTTCCTGAAGGCTTTTATATATGTCGGCGATTTTTTAATCATTTTAAAGACTAACACCAACGTTTCCTTGCACCACTGCGTTGACCACATTCTAACCACATTTCACCAACATGTTCAAGGTTTGACCTTTACCCATGAACTTTCATCGGATGGATCCATCCAGTTTTTAGATTTGAGGTTGCGTCATACAAAAGATCACGTATGTCGGCAGTGCAACCCACGTGCCCAAAAAGATTTATTGCCTTACGATTCGGCGCACTCCAAGTTAGTAAAAAGAGGTATTGCGAAACTGCGCCTGGAGTCTGCTCTTGTGAAGTCGTGCGCGCACAATGTGCAGACAAGCTTTGAAATGCAATTAGAGAGGCTGCGGGTTAACCGTGCACGGTCCTTGGTGCGGTCTCCCAAAACATTTTGAAGAATATGAGAGGCATGAAGCCGCAACGCACCTGCGACGCTCGAGTAAGGCGGGTACTTGAAGTGGTACCGTACATTCACAGGTTGTTCCACAACCTTAAGAAAGTTTCCACCAAACACGGCGTGTCCGTCGTGCTCTCCGCCCCTCGAAAGCTGGGTGGGCTGTGCGCACGCGTGTGCAAAGAAAAAGAAAAGCATGGATGCCAGAGGAAACATGCCAGGCCATACGCAAAGGGCGCAGTCGGCGTTGTGTATGCCATACCACTATCGTGTGGAAAGACCTACATAGGTCAAACGGGGAGATGTGTTAATGACCGTGCGCGGGAACATGAATTTTCCTTGAAAAATTAAAGTAATGCGCATTTACCGGTCATTGCGCGGCCTGCACATGTGCACTGCGGCTACAAGAGATTAAGATCCTGGGTAGAAGCGCTGATACCTCGGGAAGAGAGTTACTGGAAGCCTATCATATCAAGAACAAAGGCATGGACTGTATTAGCGAAACTTCGGTATATTTGTTCAATAGCGAGCACAGCCTGTTTGATTCGATGCTTGATTAGCGACTCAGCGGCGGCGCGCATGCACAGGGTGTCTACTTTTCGTGGTATTTTCCGAAATAAAGTCAGTTGATGTTTAGCGCTCGCCCTGTGCACTGTGTTCTTCTCTTCTTTTCTCAGTATTCCTTTCTTTTCCACGTTTGCGCTAAAAATGTCGTCTGTGACCCTTCCCTACATGCCATTGGGAGCTGCAACCGGGCATGTAGGGAAGGAGAAATGATTGGCCCTTCCCTATAGATTTCACGTTAGTGGAGCTGAAAGACCCTTCCCTACATGCTTCAGTCCTCCCAGTTTTTTTTTTTTCTTTCTTTCTATGTCTTTCTCTATCGCGTGCGCGTTTTATGTTTCTCACTTCTACAGCTCTGCTATAAAACTGCTATAGCGTGCATGTACCATAGACATTGGGCAACGCCCACAACTGCCCCCACTGGTCCACTAAAAATTAACAAGGGAGCACATGGGTGGAAACACTGATTAGGAGCCGCACGTTTCAGCTTCTCTTGCTAACCATCTGTAGTCGGTGCGTTTTGAACACGTGTGGTTCGTAATGATGAAAATTTTCTATCTATACGACACACGGCAAACCTCCACCATAACATCTCTCCTGTTAAACAGGAAACGAACA
This sequence comes from Rhipicephalus appendiculatus, assembly GCA_030522465.1. NCBI lineage: Eukaryota > Metazoa > Arthropoda > Arachnida > Ixodida > Ixodidae > Rhipicephalus > Rhipicephalus appendiculatus. The sequence goes on from JALIZH010028113.1 coordinate 10,965, forward strand.
CACAGATATACTGCATGACATTTTAAACATCTGGTTCATGCGATATTGCCTGAACAAGTGGGAATCTTGGTGTGCATAACATTGTTCGAGTTAGTCGCTGTCAACTCTAAATCTGTGAAGCGTGCAATAACCGTTACCGCACAACGACAACGTTCATGACAGAAGTCACACAAGTATTATTTTCGACTACTAACCTTATATTTCACTTCGAACGAGTCAGATTGAGTGCCCTTTGCTTTAGCCGATAACGTCCTGACGCCTAAATCCTGACCACACGTACGCGGTGCAGCGCGTCAGCGCATGGCTTTTTGACACGGCGCCGCGCCGTATTTCCGTGGAGAGGGAAGGCGCGCAGCTTTGCGCAGCCGCGTGCCCTCTCTGTCCACAGGGAGAGGGCGCGGCGCCGGGTCAAAAAACCACGCGCTGACACGCTGCAACGCGTACGTGTGGTCAGGCTTTTAGGGCATTGTGGTATGACGTCATCCATTTTCGTGCAGTGAACAGAGGCGTGCGGTCGGAGCTGCCCCCCGGTGTCTTACATGAAGGCCCTGGACGTTTGGATGGGAGGCTGCATTTGCGCCGTGTTCGGATCACTGCTCATCTTCTCCTTGGTCAACTACATAGGGCGCATCAAGCTGCGGCCTAAGCTATACCGGAAGGTCGACGACGCCGCATTCGTTGTAAGGAACGCTTTATATATCGTTTACTGGCCTCAATTCACAAATGAAACCTGTTCTTCCTCAGCTACTTGTAGACAGGGCTCTGCATTTGTACAAAACAGCTGATGTTTCACTCCCAACCAATCAGGTCAAGAACACGCCATTTGCTCTCTTTTCCGTGCATCCTTTCAGTCTTCTTCCTCCGCGATGTGAAAACAGCGAACGAATCGCCAAACTTATCATTATTATCTGTCCTCTTACAGAGGTCTGTGCGGTTCCTAGCGACTACTGCCACCTGTACATAGTTATATATCTAGTGTTTCCACCGAATTAGTACTGCTACGCTTGCAAGTCCTAGTTAATTTTTACCGCAACTACACGTGAACTCTTAAAGGCGTCGTTCTTCCGTTACCGTCATTGCTATAGCTGCTATTGTAATCCTGCCACTGCCTAGTGTCATAACTAAACAGCAATATAGCTCCCCCCAGTGCTTAATAGAGCTGTTCCAATTTTCGTGGTATCATCCCAATATGCACGCTAGCGGTTACCATGAATTTATTTCCGGGTGCATCTGAAAGACAAATAATAATAATGATAATAATAATAATAATAATAATAATAATAATAATAATAATAATAATAATAATAATAATAATAATAATAATAATAATATCCAGGATCTTACGTTCCAAAACCACGATGCGATCATGAGGCACGCCATAGTGGTGGGTTGCGGAAATTTCGCACATCTGTTGCTCTTTAACGCGCATCGGCATCGCCAATACACTAGCCTCGAGAATTTCGAATCAATCGAAATGCGACAGGCCGCAGCAGGGATTGAAACCGCGACATTCTGGACAGCAGCCAATCACCGTAAACACTGTACCGGAGTGGCGGACTCTACCAGACAAATAGCTGGCATTAAGCTCTTACGCGTGTCGCTTCTTCCTTTTACAGCGAGACCTGTTATGAGATCACAACAAGGGTCGTTTCTGCGCCGTAGTTGTCCGCCGCCGCCGCCGCCGCTGCCGCTGCCGCCGCCGCCGCCTGTGTCCTTAACCAATATCGCACGAAATAAGAAAAAAACTAAATAAATAAAAAAAACACCTATGACTGAACGGGAATCGAACCCGGGTCCTCTGCGTGGCAGCCCAGCACTCTACCACTGAGCTACCCCGCTGCTTGAAACTGCGGTGCAAACTGACCCTATGCAGGCTTCATGCCGGGTAAGGAATCGCGTTAACGTGTGTTGTAAAGCGTTTTAGAGCAGTAAAGTAAGAGCTAGGCGTCACACAATTCGAATTGCGTAACGAGTGGGTCGATCAATGCTCCAACCCATTACAAAAGCCTGAGGCATAATTCTTCATCGTCGTCAGCCACAGCATTGACAAAGTGCACATAATGCGTCACAAGAGTGTAACAGGTACCGCGCTTTTTCGAAGAATGACGAATAATGGCATAGTAGACGCATCCCCACTACACAAAAATTATGATGATTTATGGCGTAGTGGGTACCATGGAATCGCGCTTGTATAGTTGCCCCAAGAGTGTTTAAAAAAAGTTCAGAAAGGCCGCTCTCCCAGCTTTCGCTGTGACTGTGCTGCGCGTTCCGCGCAGGCCTGGCGGTTTTATTAATTCATTGTACTCGGACTGCGAACTCTTTTTACCCCACAAAGAAAAATTTATTCGTTGTTCCTGACTCTTCTTAGAATCAATATCGCAATGCAAAGTGTTTGTAACAGCTGTCTAAGACGACCAAAGCAATATCCTGCCACCAGAGTCGTACACCACGGCCTCGCTAACATAATTATAACTTTTTACCCGTTTCTCCACTGAAACTTCACCGTGATGTTCAGGACGTTTGTCACCAGAAGGCGCACACGAAGTAGATTATAATTTCTTTACGTTTCCACTAACCAGCGCCCATACGCGCCTCGCTTTAACCACTTCTATTTTACGAAAAAACTGTTTCCCGTTAACATCTCCTCCTGATCGCGTGAAGTAGCTGCGCGAACACCATAGCTACTGCTTTATTGGCATGATTGAGCGACTAAATGTTTGTAATGATGCCTCTTTTTCCAGCTCGTGACGCGAAAGAAGGAGCTGGCCGAAGATCCCGAGAACTACGACAGCAAAGAGTACGAGGAGCTGTACAGGAACGCCAAGCGGGCAGACAGCATCGACCGTTTCGCTCGGGTCGCCTTCCCGTTTGTCTTCCTCGTATTCAACACCGCCTACTGGTCCCTGTATTCCAGCCAGGCGTACATCAGCGTCCACGGCGAACTGGAGCTCGCCTAGGTTGGGTCGTTGCCCTTGAGGCGTTGGCGATGGTCGAGTAAACAAAAACTGACAAGGACCCTTTGCAATCACCTAAGAAGACACCTATTTTTTTCTGAGTTTAATGTATTGTTTCTGTCCCGCCCCCCCCTCCTAAAGCTTTTTGAACCTAAGGTGGTTTGACACTGCCTCCATGATCGGTGGCATTGCAAGCTTTCTGCACCTCACCCGGTTTTGCGTTGCCTCCGTGATCGGCCCATCTTTGACCAAGTGACAATGTCATGTGATCACGTCATCTTGTGGCGTCATGATGACGCCACAGTGACTGTATGATGACGTCATCAATTTCGGTGATCTGAGACGTCATGATGATGTCATATTGTGACGTCATCCCGTGATGTTTTAATGGTTCACTCATGTTGACGCCGCCGACGGCCACTTTGTGTATTTAGTGAAGCATCTAAGGCTTTCACCTTAATAGGAATTATAATTAAAAGCTGTTCATTTAAGGGGGTGGGGGAATTTGAACAATTCTATGCTCAGACAAATATTTCCAAGTGCACGTAAGATTTCCCAAAGGTCGTCAATTACATCAGCACATTAAGAAAAATACCAAGAATGAATATATTTTTTTCTGGCGTTCTGTATTCGAAAAACAAAAAAGCAACAGGCATTGAGGCATACGATGCAAACTTTCTCTAACCATGTGATATATCGGAAGGATTGTCGTGTACTGTCGGGTGGTCAGTTGTGATGAATAAATCGACAGGATAAAGAATGCGTATGTTCATTTTATTTAAGCGCGAAAGACGCAACTTCTATATGTGTTAATGTTGACTTCACGAACAATTCTAATTCACAAATGTCTCATATCGGCTTATTGCATCTGCTGGCCCTTCTCACAATGAGTAGGAGCATGTCGTGAGCCGAACTGGTTTGCTCGAGAGAAACAACTTTAATAAAATAAGGCGTCTTGGTTACTGTGGGTAAAGCCCTTCGTCCAGGGACCCACTTGCTATTACAGCTGGCCGGGCTTGGCCATGGTTTGCCAGTTGTCTTCTCAAGTTCAGTCGAAGATTCACGCCTCCCACGAACAATTGATGGTCGTGGGAGGCGCGACTCTGTCCTTAATTACCGGTGAGACAGCTATACCGGACTGGGCCTGAAATGCTGCGTGCGTGATGCCATATCTGCATGCTATGAGCGAAATCTTGAAACCATGCAGACTTTGGTCTTTGTGCAAGCATATGTGTTAGCCTGTTCGAGCCAGTTCACGACTTCCTGTTTTTCATTTTTCATGCCTCATGATCTTACAAGAATTAGCATTCATCATCTCACAAGAAGTCAATATTCTTTCCGTATATCCCTCAGTCAATACGTTTTTGGTGTTATGCTGGCGTCCTTGTGTGATTCAGAGGACGGGCTAGAGCCTTCCGTTAGGCTTTATCTTAACATGGACCACATAATATTCTGATTTAATTTGTCTGTATTGCCCAAAGTTGCACCAGTACAACACTTTAACGACTTTTGCTGAACCTTTCGGCTAACACACTTGCTAATCAGACATGTTTCCACCTTCTAGTGCCTGCGCGTCCAGTTAGTCCAGATATAGACGGGAAAGGGGTAAATTGGGCGCACGAACGTTTACACAAGGATAAGGTAGAAGGCCAAGGAAAATGATTAGAGGGCAGGAAGTAAGAAGTCTGCAAGTTTCCAGAGTCACCGACGCAACGCGATTCTCATCACTGTGTATCTAACCAGCAGCTTTTCCATATGTTACGTGGTAAACCCAGCCAGAAGTGTATATTCAGATATACATACAAACACGTAGGCTGCACCTATTCAATGTAACAGTTAGCGTTATCTCAAAGATTGCCTTTTTCTCAACAATTACTGACTCATTCCTCAACGGCAAATACCTGTCGTGGAGCATAGTCTGGTCCTGCAAGTGATTCTCTCCTGAAGGAAGAAACCATCTGGACAGCCTGAGTGAAGTGTTTCCGGAAGACCCACACATAGTGCACAGGGAAACGCAGCGTATCTCATTCTCCTTTCCGCAATACACTTGATTTATTGACTCATGATGATTTATTTTTCAAATATAAAAAAATAATTTGAAAAATAAAAAAAAATTGAGGGATAGTGGTAGTCTACCACTATCCCTCAAGAGGAAGCTATATAACAGCTGCATCTTACCGGTACTTACCTACGGAGCAGAAACCTGGAGACTTACAAAGAGGGTTCAACTTAAACTGAGGACGACGCAGCGAGCGATGGAAAGGAAAATGATAGGTGTAACCTTAAGAGACAGGAAGAGAGCAGAGTGGGTCAGGGAACAAACGGGGGTTAAGGATATCATAGTTGAAATCAAGAAGAAGAAATGGATATGGGCCGGGCACGTAGCACGTCGGCAGGATAACCGCTGGTCATTAAGGGTAACTGACTGGATTCCAAGAGATGGCAAACGCGTGAGGGGGGAGACGGAAAATTAGGTGGGCAGATGAGATTAAGAAGTATGCAGGTATAACGTGGCAGCAGAAAGCACAGGACCGGGTTGATTGGCGAAACATGGCAGAGGCCTTTGCCCTGCAGTGGGCGTAGACAGGATGATGATGATGATGATGATGATGATGATGATTTATTTTACGAAGAAAAAATGCTGAGGTGGAGAATTCTGTGGCCTGGCCTGCCAGGCTAACTCCATCCGAACCAAAATCATAATCATCATCATCATCAACGCCAGCACCGCCACCACGACTCTATTAAAGTTTAATTGTATCGGAAATTTTTATGCCGATTATACGGCATGGACAATGACTTAGGCCTGTCTCATTTCGCGCTATCGCGCGAAATCAGAAAAAATATCCAGGATCGGATGGGATTTGATAGCGGGACCCCTGCGGCCAAGCCCGTGCTTGAAACTCCGTCGCAAAAGGATCCTATACAGGCGCCTTTTGGGGCAATGAATCATGTTTACGTTATAAACCGTGGTAGAAGAGTAAAGCAACAACCAGGCGTTACACAATGCTAATTGAGTAACGAGTGGGTCGTTGAATGCTTCCAACCATTACAAAGGGTTCAGCCATAATTCTGCATCGTCATCATCCACAGAAACAACTAAGTGAATATAATGCCTTACAGGCGTGTAGTGAGTACCTCGCTTCTCCGCAAAATTAGGAATAGTGTCATAGTGGGTGCTTCCCTACTTCACAAAAGTTGTGATGATTTATGGCGTAGTGGATACCTCGCACGTGTGCTTGTATTAGTTGCCCCAAGAGCGTTTACATCAGGCTCTCGAAAAACCGCTCTTCGAGTTTTCCGATGTGACTATGCTTCGTGTTCCGCGCAGGAATGGCATTTTTTTAAAACTGCGAAGCTGTTCTAACTGGGCATAACATGTGCGACCTTGCCCAAAAAATATCATCATCATGAACGGGTATGTGCCACAGAATTTGGACAAATCCCGCTACTCACCGTTACGGTCTGGCCTGTAATAACCCTGAGAACGAGTACAGAGAGAGAGAGAGAGAGAGCGAAACAAACAGAAAGACGGAAAGAAAGATATAAACAAAGAGAAAAAATGTTGCAGTGGCTCAGCTCGGCTATGCCAGGATATACTTAGCGTTAGCAAAGGTTCAGCTGATTATTCTTAGCTTTCCTGATTGTCTAGGATTAGCTTGATTATCATGCTTACTGCTACTCCAATGACACACAAACACGGTATACGTATTATGTGGCACATGTATATTTTTGCTCAACGTCAGGTTGCTCCTCTATTGCCACAAAGACGGCTTAGTGATCAGTGAAGTAACACGCTGCGCTGCCGTCTCTATGGCCCCAACACAGTATTCTGTTCATTCTTCCTACCCTCAACCGCTAATTGCCAGGCAACTACTTCGGGATCCGATGAGTCACGCTTCTCCGCTCTTCTGCGCCATTGAGCAGCATTGGCGCTCTCCTTCTCCATGGCTATAACACACTGGCAAACGCCAGTCAGAAGCGCAGCGGCTCCAGCGCAGTGTTAGACGCCGACTGCACAGCGAAGGCGAATAGCTGCGCGCGCGCCGGTGCCAGTGCGTCTACCACGGCTACGACGTCACTCCTCTGGAATGCGCAGACCGGCGGCGGAGTGCGCGGGAGATGCCGGCTCCGGTGCGCCAGCTGAGTGACATCACTGATCCTCGTGCATGCGCAGCACGGCTCTTGATGAGCCGCGCGAATCGGATTTGGCTAGGCCAGTGTAGCTAACGCTACAAAAGAAAAATTCTTGCCGAGACAAAAATTCTGCACAAAGCGGGATTCGAGCACGCCTATCCTCGATCCGAAGGCGAGCGTCCTAACCACTCGGCTATCCAGGCACGCTAGCAGAGAGCAGCAATCGCATAGTATTCGCCTCGAGATCTTTGAGTGGCGCCCTCTCGCGTGTGACGTCAGGGAGAGGACTCGGTTGCAGCTCATCGCGCGCGCGCTCGCAACGTGAAGGCTGCTCAACGCTGCCGGCCTGTCTATCGTGCTCGAGTTATTGAAACATTGGTGGGCAAGTTAATAAAGCAATTTGTACCGAATGTTCAAGCAAAATGCCCAGCGAAATCGAGTGGAGTTGCCGTCAGAAGCACGTTCTGTGTCGATTGCTCCTGGTGTCGTCTGCTAGCCATCCATGTGTACATCTGCTTCTACGGTGAATTTTTCTTTTCGCGACTGTTCTATGGCCACGGCTCACTCAAAATGACTTTCCTGCCCGTTTTCGATCACTGACTTCAGCGTTCGGGCTTCAGCTTCCATGTCTGCGATAAAGCGCAATAAATGTATACCGCGTGCTGCGCGTGTTCGGTTGCCAAGCCTGCTCCTTCGGTTCAATTCCTATGTTCGGAGCATGACAAACGACGTGTGAGGTCATTCAAATAAATTAAATGGCATTACCGGCAACAACGTTTGATTAAATCCACATTTGTAGCAGCTGCTGTGTAAGCTCATCGTAAGTAATTTAAATTGAAACACGAAATAAACAGGGCGATTCTAAAGGGGATGCACGACGGGGATATGAATTATTGGTAGGTTGTCCGGAGTTATTTTCTTTTGTTTTTGTTCTTTTTTTTGCAACATATTTTAATCCTTACGTTAATAAATCGACGTTTGTTCACTCGTTCACGGTGGTCTGAAAATATGCTGAGCAGAATTCGTGTAATCATACTAACGTTGATAAATACAAAGCTTTCGCATCGGAAGTCGTAAGCAGATGTATTTGCAATAAAATACTGTAAATCAGTCTCAACGGTCGACTCCTGATAGGGCTTGGTGCGATCACTGTACTAAAAAGACTCGAGTTCCTTATGCATTTGCCTAAGTTGACTCGAAGGCGAAAGGCATCTTTTTCTTGAGTCGATGTATTGTTCCTTCGCCGCCCCCCCTTCGAATGCTTTCTGGACGTAACGTGGTTTTGCACTGAAACTTTCTACACATCACCTGGTTTTGCATCGCCGCCGAGATCGGCCCACCAAGCACGGAGGCAATGCAAAGCGACGATGTCATGTGATGACGTAATCATTTGACGCGACGTTATGACGTCACAAATTTTGGTGGTCTGGGATGTTGGATGACGTCATCATGTGATGAATTTTCGCATCACTCGCGTTAACGCTGGCGACGGGGGTCGCCGACGGTCAATTTTCGCATTTGATGATAAGGCTCTCACCTTAAAGTATTCAATCTTGTTACAGCACGCTATAAAGAATAGCAATAATCAGCCACAGGGGCTAAAAGAATGGCGGGAACGAGCTCTCTTTCTCCTCTTCCTGGACACATTCGCCGATTTTTCCTACTGTTTACCAAGCTGTACTATCGGTGGCAAACGAAACGCGAACAGTGCAGCGGATCGCGCTGCCCAAGCATTAGAAATATAGTGCGCGCCATCCTGTCATCACCATTGAAAGGCTGGCACAGTCGAGTAGGCAGCACTGCGCGATCGAAAACATGAATGCGGCTCATGAACGTATCTATCTCTAATAAGAGTCGAACTGTACCACGCGCACCAGTGCTGGCGTTTCATTCCGAGCGATCTTATTTGCATCCAGCTCGCCCAATCTAGGCTAGTGGTCCGCAATAACCCGCTGGTCGATGAACTTATCGATTTCATTTTGTCGGCTGTCGTGTCTGCACAGGTCCACATGACTACAATTGGGAGTGGAGCGTGAATTTTCGTTCATCTCAAGTCTACAACGCTGAATTTTGCGAATAAGCCGCAAAATTGATCGCGCTGCGATTTCAAAGCCGCGGAGACTCTCTTTAACTCACTTGGAGTGGGCGTTCGCGCTTTCACGTAAGCTATTTCAACGCCATCCAGCCTAGTGAGCGACGCTACGAACTCGGGGTCATGAACCTGACCGCGATGGCTGTCGGTATACAGAAGATATGTTAAAGGTTAACGTTTCTTAAACTCATGTAATGCTAGCAGTCATCTCAAGAAATATCATAAGAAGAAAATGCAGCTAGTAGTCTAGGAACGCCGCGCGACGCGAGGCGAACTATAACGAAAATGCTGCTCTTTTAGCCAGAGCGTAGCAGACGACAAAAGCCGAATCCCCGCCCTTGCGTCACCGGAGCGCCGTTCGCAGCGCCGCCATCGGTCGCACACGAGGCGGATAGTGCAGCAGGGGGGTGGGAAGGAAAAGCGAGCGTGAGGAGGAGAGATGTGACAGCGAGGTGGAGGGAAAGGAGGAGGAGAGAGAGTAAAGTGTAGCACAGAAAGAATGAGAAGGAAAAATAGAAAGAAATGCAGAAAGACAGACAGAGAGAACATCAACGAAAGAGAGAGAAAAAGAGATGAAATGAAAGAGGAAACAAGCATCGCATCGTCTAGTGACCAGATGCCACACCACCTGGCCAAGTCGCGCATGCGCAGTAGTTAAGCCACGCCCACCGACTGAGACATTGCGCGCAAACCTCCGCTCTTTACTACATACACTGTAAACCGTTTCACACCCTTAAGGGTGGATTTTCGATAAAACACCCATCGGACACCCATTTTTTTTGCCAAGATTATCCAAAAGGGTGGAATTTCACGTAAACCACCCTTTGCGCACCCTTTTTTCATTTTTGGGTGTACTATAGGTGTATGATCACAAATTACACCCTAGGGTGTATGTTCACAAATTCCACCCAAGGGTGTTTCTTTAAATGTTACACCTATTGTTTTTTTTTTTTTTAGATGCATCAATACGTATCACATGCCAACGGATACAATCAAACCGCATAGCAACTTTTCGGTGAAAAGATCGATGTTTCGGCTTTTGTTTTCATTTCACTTTTTATTCGCCGACATATCCCTATCGGAAAACCCAGTGGCACTGTCCCAGCGCCATACCTGATTACTGGACCAGTGTGGCGCTGGATACTGGGACACTGGCACGCTGCACGGGGTACACTGGACGCTGGCGCGCTGCACACTGGGACACGCGTTATGGGCCAAAATCGGGCTTTTAAATCGTTTTTAAAAATTTTGATTATGCCCACGTCGTAATTAAGGCTGAAACACGAGCACTGGGACCAAAAAAAAAAATAAAAAAAAAAACGAGCGCGCAGGATTCGAACCTGCTACCTTGACGACCTCCTCATTCTAAGCCTGACACGCTACCCACTACGCCACACTCGAAAGACAAGTTTGGGGTTATTTTTTCTGCATGTTATAGCTAATTCCGGTATCCAATAGCAATGTTTTCTCGCTTAGAAACGCAGATTTTCGTCTCTTCGTGCTCGCGCCAACTTGACAGGAGATTGTTTGTTTCTTTGTTATGGGCTGCCTTGGATCAGAACGTCTACCTGGCACGTTTTGCACCAAAACTTACGAGCGTAATCGCAGATGTGTTGCGGCAATCGCACTGTCTCGCTAAGCGGTTAGTCATACTACGTAGCAAACATCGTGCATCTGAACTGCTCACTGAACACTAACTTTTCGTCACCCGTTTGAACATATTTTCTGTCCCCTTGTTTACGTTCCGCGTACTAGATCTGCAGTAGTTCACTCTAGCCGAAACGAGCATTAGGCTTAGGACCGCACTTCGTGAGCGACGGTCGCTGTGAAGATTGTGGATATATATTCCATTACAAAGAGTCTAATAAGCGCTAAAATGTAGTTTCGATCATAACTGACCCAAGCAAGGTCATATTTGCACCTTCGATTACACATATCACAAGCTAAAAACGTTGAGATTGGGCGTTGCAGCGGCTAACTGTTGCCGGAGACGTGGGGCTTTCTGCGGTACGAGCGGGATCGACTGACTGCTAGAGTAGGTAGACCTTGAATATCAGACTAATGCTACTGTCATATTGTGTTGCGAATGATGAGTTCTTTCGATGCGGTTTATAAACTACATTGACGACACTCGAGCACACTTCAAGGAAAGCGCAAGCGCGCTCGACAGATGATTGCTTTAGCCTACACGCAGATCCGTCGCCTAACTGAAACTAAAGCTATATATTTGTAGCACACAGGACAGAACATTTTGAAAATATTCGGCAAATTTGACGCTCGACATCTCGCGATCCAATATGTAGTCTTATAGAAAGTCCACCTAGCGCGCCCAGTTTCTTCCAATGTGCCGCCGGTGTTCCTGCAGTGTGCGGGCAGACACTGTACAGTGTGACCAGTGCCTCCCAGCGCGCTGTAAGACACTGGGCGACACTGCACAGTGTGTCCCAGTGCGTTTCAGCGCACTGGGCGACACTGGCCACGCTGTACAGTGTGTCCCAGTGTCTCCCAGCGCGCTGTAGTACACTGGGACACACTGTACAGCGTTTCCAGTGTCACCCAGCGCGCTAAAACGCACTGGGAGACACTGGAAACGCTGTTTTTTTCGATAGGGATACCGCGCTATATACCACATTTAATGTACCACTCTCTTGTTTGCATTATTCACAAGATTCCTCACACGTTCAACGGCTTCATGGGTTGACTTTGTGTGATTCATACTAAAAAAGTATTTTGCAGCCCCTCGTAACCATTCATCATTCTCACGGAAATTATGGTAAAAGAGATGGTGTTGCGCTTAAACATATATCATGAAACGATTACACACTGTTTTCGACAGGTCATCATGCGCGTTTTCTAATTTGAAATCACAATGAGCTTTTCTTTTAGAACACCTGTTTTATTTACAGTGGGGTGCACATATTCCTGTACATTGAAGTATTTCACATCAATTCACAAGTCACTGATTTTTCCAGTGAGTTATATTTAAACTTATGATCACGAATCAGCTCAAAGTGACAGTATGCCGCGTACGTATTACCATGAAACTAGGCATGTTTACATTGAACTGTCTGCGCTCACTCTGCTGCAGCTGCTGTACACGCATGGCACGCCGCAGCACAGTTTAGGCGCACACCCGCTAAGCACAAGTGAACTTCTCTAATGGGACGCATCACTGTGCGGGCGCTTTATTTTTCATTTTCTTTTTTTTCTTTTTTTTCTCGAGGAACCCTCGTGGGTCGTACATTGTACGCGTGAGCGATCACAGACGACACTAGTACAATGTACCCGTGCCACAAGAAGGAGGAACGGCAGTTGACTTGTGGCATTGTGATTGACAGGTTCATGATTTCTTGTTGCGCTGCGAATGACGAAACGAGGATGATACAGGGACTACAGGACAGGTGGTGCGCAAACTCACTCATTCGCAGCACAACAACAAACCATGAACCACCACCAACTAGCCCAATTCATCGCTCTGCTAAATGTGTTTGACAGCCCTTACCATTGCCTTACAATGCACACAGTGATAGCACATTCGTATGCTTGCACGAAATTCACCACAGGAAATAAAAGCAAGCTTCATTGCTACTGCGTCGGTAAAAAGAGCGTATTCTCAGGTGAAAATATTCCAACTGGGAACAACTGGGACCAGTTCAAGTGGTTTATGGTCAAATTCCCAGTGGGGACCAGTTGCCAGTGGGTTCCAACTGGGACCCGTTGGCAACTGGTCCCCACTGGGAATTTGACCATAAACCACTTGAACTGGCCCCAGTTGGGACCCACTGGCAACTGGGAATTTGACCGTAAACCACTTGAACTGGTCCCAGTTGTTTCCAGTTGCTATTGGGACCAGTTGTCAGCGGACCCCTGCAGTGCATGCAGCCGAAGAAGCTTGGCTCTGAAACTCGACTCCATTTATTAGAAACATTGCAGATTTTCCACGGGCCGTGAAGAATCTTGATTGCTTCCTTGAAAAGGCGGCAGACGCTTGCAGATTTCGTAGATCTCGTGTGTACGTGACCATCTGAAAGCAATATTTACACTGTTAGCGAAACTGTAATGACTACTTTACACGTACAATATCCTACCAAAAATTAAACTTCATCAACATACAATATGTATTGGTTTATTCTTAGAAAATCGTGCAGTGTGCCCCTATGTAAAGCCGATATTGCCCTCAACCAAAACACAAGTACAAGGTGCAATTGCGGATAGCTAGCAGAAACTGTGGCTCTTAATGCGCGTCTCGATCGATGAATATACCATTGCGAGATATTGCCCTTCAATATGCGATTGTAATTTTCTACAAATCTCTTCACCGTGTAAAGTCAACAACGTGTTTCTGAATAAATAAGCACACATATTTAATGTGTATGTATGCATTGGTAAAAGGTACAGATGCACCGCAGTATTATGCGGTGCAATAAACACAAATCGTGCCACGTACAATTCTCAATTCTCATTAGAAATATTATCTGCAGAAATCATGCCCTGATCTATTCTGATTTTTAAACAGTCAGCGGCAAAAACAAAAGAAAAGAATTAGCCAGTAAAGCCGAGGCTCGTACACAGACAACAGGTTTGTGGATATTTGCCGAGCAAATACGTGCCCTATTCTTGCACTTCAGACAGAGCTACAAGTGTGCACAAGTATATTTAGTAGTTATTTAGCATGCTGTTCAACACAAGTATTGCGCGACACTCGTTTTTTATGACGCTCCAAAACAAATGGCAGAAAATCTGCAGCACCAACACGTCACAGCGCCGTGTCTAAAGCATTGTTTACAAGGCAACGTTCCATCATCTACACGCTCAAAACACTCTGTGTTGCACTGTAGTATATCTACATATTCTTTTACTCGAAGCAGAAGAGATTATTTACCTTCAAACGGTTGCATCACGGACAAGGCAGGCAGCGCAGCATTGCGAACACAATGGATCCACATATCCGTCTTGTCACAGGCAAAAACACTCGTCCGACGATTGCCTGAGGTGCATGAAGTCTTCCAGAGATGAAACATGTCGAACACTAATCAACAATATTTAAATTACGCACGCCATGACTCCACGTTCCTCGTCAAGAACATCACAACAGCGCAGCGCTTCCGTAGCTCGGTAGCTAGCCCTCGCCACATGTGCTGTACGAAACTGCTCGTTGCTGTATCGATCGAATTTTTCTGCCTGTGCTATCCAGCTTCTTTCTTTCGTTAAATATTGTGAAATCTGCGCTGAATAATTTATTAAAGTACATTGTATAATTATGTCTGATTATAGTTCACTGTTTCATTCCCTATTTGCGCGTAAGATTAGATACGCAACTACAGTGACTGCTGTCGGCCGTCCCAGTAGAGAGGAAGAGGGAGTGGTAGATGTTTGTGGTGGTCGTGGTGGTGGTGTACGGTTAGTACGGTGTAGTACAGTACATTCGGCAGTCTCGGTCGTGGTAGCTACCGGCTTGTCACTGGGCTATTTTTTACAGCGAAAGCTGTTATGAGATCACAACAAGGGTCGTTTCTGCGCCGTAGTTGTCCGCCGCCGCCGCCGGTGTCCGTAACCAATATCGCACGAAATAAGAAAACAATAAATAAAAAAAACACGTGTGACGGAGTGGGAATAGAACCCGGGTCCTCTGCGTGGCAGCCCAGCACTCTACCACTGAGCTACTCCACTGCTTGAAACTGCGGTGCAAACTGACCCTAGGCAGGCTTCATATCGGGTAAGGAATCGCGTTAACGTGTGTTGTAAAGCGTTTTAGAGCAGTAAAGTAAGAACCAGGCGTCACACAATGCGAATTGCGTAACGAGTGGGTCGTTCAATGCTCCAACCCATTACAAAAGCCTGTGGCATAATTCTTCATCGTCGTCAGCCACAGCATCAACAAAGTGCACATATTTCGTTACAAGAGTGTAGCGGGCACCGCGCTTTTCTGAAGAATGACGAAGAATGGCATAGTAGACGCTTCCCCACTACACAAAAATTATGATGATTTATAGCGTATGGGTACCATGCAAGTGGGCTTGTAGTAGTTGCCCCCAGAGTGTTTAAAAAAGGCTAAAGGCCGCTCTCCCAGCTTTCGCTGTGGCTGTGCTGCGCCTTCTGCGCAGGCCTGGCGGTTTTCTTTGTTTTACAGAAGTAATTACATTGTGCTGCACACAAGGCTGTCAAGCAGGCATGCTCCCTGCGAGATAACGGCAACATTAACACCCCTGCGTCAATCGGGACTGCTTCGCCTGCGCGTATTGTCACCGCGATGGACGTAAAAAGATTGGCAACAGCTTAATACAGTTGAATGTACTGAATAGCTCCAGCAAGTGTACGTTTGAGCGAAATGTGTTTGCGCATTGGCGCAACGGAATATTCCACGATATTATTATTTTGATCGATTCAGTGAGGTTAAAACAACGCACAGGGGATGACGACAATATCAGAAAAGATAATTGATTCGCAAACCATGAGACGCTAATTTTCTCATCGTCCTATCTGTTTAATATCGGCCCTTTACTAAGCTAATGATCCGGTATCCTTCTGTGGGTAAGACAGAAAAAACTTTTCGATAAAGCCCATTTGTTCAAGTGCAACAATGCTACGTCATATATACATTCGAGTTCATTTTTTTTTCTTGAAGTGTGAAGAATAGTACTACCAGAACAACATGTCGCACTTCCAGTTAGAACATAACTGGGACCACTTGCTTCCAATTCAACTGGTTATGGTTTCCAACTGGGACCAGCTGCTTCCAGTTCAACTGGTCACGGTCCCCGTTGGCGGCCAGTTGAGCTGTAACTGGGACCAGCTGCTAACTGGAACCACTTGCAACTGGGACCAACTGTACCCACTTGGTTCCCAATTGAAACCAGTTGGCCTGCAACTGGGACCAGTTGATCCCAGTTAATGCCAGTTGAAACCAGTTGGATTCCCAGTTACACATTTTCACCTGGGTTCTCCAAGATATCTTATCAGCGTTTGCTGAATGGTGGAATGTTATTTAAAAACAGGCTGTTAGCACAGCAGGGGGCGTGGCCAGACTTTATGCAGAAGCGGGGGGGGGGGGGGAGAAGGGGTCCGACCCCTCTCTATGTTAGTACATTTTTGCCAGTGCTTGCACACATGCGGGTCCAATAAACGTAGAAAAGGGCGGGGGTGAGTCGAATACCGAACACCACTCCCTCCCCCCCCCCCCCCCGCCCTTCCCTAGCCTCCTAGTTATATCTAATATGCACAGGTAGCGAAATTTTAACTCCAACTCGTCGAAACAATGCCCCGACGACGCTCTATTCGGAAAAAGAAAAATGTGAATCTCGAAGGCTACGAATTTGCCACTTGCACACGTCAGCAGTAGCTGAAAAAAAAAAGAAAACCCCGCTTTAAAGCTCTACTAGCACAAACATGTTGTTAAACATAACATACTACAATATGTCTTGGTTTTTTGTTTTGAAAGATTATTATAAACCGGCGCTGCTAAAGTCAATACGCTGGTATAGCGATATTCATCTCGGAGGCGATGACTTTCGGTTTCGGACTCAGGGCAACTGCGCGTCACGATCATCATCAACAGGCGACCTTTGAATCTGTTGTTGACATGTCGTGTGCGCGTTTGCTGCATGCTAACGGTGGCGGATTGTTCATCGATTCACCTGCTTTCTTTTGGATGTGTGCTTCGACGGCTTCCACGGTGACGTAGTTCACGCGTACAAAAGATATAGTGCGTGTCACTGCAATCTCCGAATCCGTCGTGGATCGGCAAGTACGGAACAACGACTTCGGTGCGGCGCAGTGCGTCTCCTCTGTCAACGGCTTCCGTTGAAGCTAGTGCTCGCCGCAAGCTGAGTGCTTCCGATCAAGCATTCAACGAAGTGTACGCTGGGGGCCACTAGGAGAGCGCTTTTGGATTTGGTCCTATTGCTGAAAAGGTAAGCTTTCGTGCTTGCGAGCAACGAAGCGCTACAAGTGCATGCCTGCCAACTCTCCCGATTTGCCCGCAGGACTCCTGAATTTCGGCGAACTTAGCCTTCTATACGTTTACGTAAAGAAAATAACGATGACAAATGAGAGAGGTTCTAAAATTTTTGAACGTTGTTCTATGGTATCCGCTATGCATGGTACTTTGCTGTCGTGCGAAAGAACGTACACGCGTCGGCAAAATAAGTCGGGACGGGCGAGCGGCGACCAGAATCAGATAAAGCTGCATCGCCGCGCCGTTTAACGTCTGACGAGACATCGCAGTGCGCGTGCGCGTCCTTTCACGCTCGTAGCCATGTCTTTTTACGAGCTTGCAGCAGGGTAGGTGATTACATGTAGCGTTTTGCGGTTGGGGTCGCTTTCTTTGTTCAGTCCATCACGCGCGAAGTTCGCCGGTTGCACGCTGACAGGGAGTAGTACACCGCTCGCCTCGCATTTGTCGACAGATCACGCGTAGCAGCCGGACCTTGTCTGGTAATCGTATGCTAGTAAAGTGAAGCATGTTTTCGGCTGGACTTCTGTTCGTTTTTGGTGCCCTCGTTCGCATTTCAGTACGATTAAAAAAAAAAAAAACATGCATAGAAGGGAACTAATTCTGCATATGTGGCACCGGTTTGTCACTGAGACAAGATATGTTATCTTATAAATCGTGAAAGT
>JALIZH010028114.1:0-18991 GCA_030522465.1 Rhipicephalus appendiculatus
AAAAGTTGCAACTTCCTTTTTGCAAACTGCAATCAAGGCGACAAGAGCGTAGCCAGAATTTCTTTTTTTTAAGGGGGAGGAACAGTTCAACCACTTTTTATGTATACCCATGCCTGCGTTTGTAAAACATAAACGTGCAAAACTGAGAAAATTTGAAGGTGGGGGGGGAGGGGGTGTTGAACTCCCCAACCCCCACTACCCCTGGCTACACTAATGCACTCTTGCATCACTAGATGTTACTCAAATCATACACGGCTGTCCTTACATCTTACAAGCCCCCCCTTTTTTTTGCTCATTTGGTGTTGGTTTTCATGGATGCTTTTGCTATGTGCTGAATTGCGCATATGTATCTGTTGGATTGTTTTTTGTAAAGTTCAACTTGTCAGTTTAGTTTAGTTAGCTTGGCCTTCTTTTTTCCTTTGTACATAAGACTTGTGCCCTAATTGCCAAAACACAGCTGGAAGCAGTGGCAATGCCAGGAGGGTGGCACACCAGGCCCGTGCACCCCCCCCCCTCGAAATGTTCTTTGCCATGACATAGAGCACACATGACATTCTGTGAACATCTGCCGCCCCGGCCCGCACTTCTGTGATCAAGGTGGTGCTGCCTACGGCCTGGCTGGCAGTGGTATTGTCAAATGATAAAGAAATATGTAATTCCACCCAGACAGAGCGTGTGGAATGATTCTGTATTAGCTGAACATTGAATTGGTGGCCACCGTCAACATTCCCTAGTGGCACTCTCATTCAACGGAAGCAGCTCTTTTTTCTAATTACAAAATTAAAAACACAAACTTTATCATGGGGCCAATTCTGATGTGTAAATTATTTTTTTTACCAGTACAGCGTATGAGTGTGCCAGACTGGGACTGGCGAGAAAAATAGTTATGCAAGCCCCACGACAATGCAATGTCCCAGGAGCTGTTCAATAACTTATGTGCAGCTTTAGCAGCCAACGCTGCTACTAAAAATACTAGATGACGTGAAATCAATGAAAATGGGGACCAGTCTTTAATATTACTCAATAATGAATAAATGAAGCACCCTGGCAATAGTGCTTCATTCATTACACAGGTTATACCATACTTGTTTTTTTAAATGTACAGTCACGTTCAATATGAGTTGTTACACGGTGGCCGTAGTTGAAGGGGCCCCAATTGAGACTGAACGACACCGGCAAACGCTTAAATTGGTTCACAGCATACGAGTCACTGAAACAGTGTTTGCTTCACAAATTTTTGCTATGTTGGCGCGACTTTGAGCACGGACAACATGTTCTGAGTCATATTGAGTGCGACTGTATGCGTACAACCTAAACCTCTTGAAGTTACTCCGAATTCTTTGTAACATGTTCAGCCAATTTACACTTGTGTAATATATGTATGCCCTTCCTGATAAAATTCCTGTCGGGGTAGGCGATATGTCAGAAATAAAATATTCAGTAATTATAGTCAGGTCATTAAACTTCCTGCTCAGAGTATTTAATGGCTAGCTTCTGAACCATATTAACAGCTACACTGGCATCTTAGTTCTCTGTTAACTGGGCAGCATAGCTGTAGTGGAGCCAGAACTTTGACGATATTCTTAATTTCATACCAAGCCTGATAATTGTGGCCGCGAAAGATTTTACACACACATTATAAAATAAATCAAGGAAACGCCCCTAATCGTTTCGTCCAAACATAATTAAAGCATCCATTACACATTCGTACATAAAAGAAAAAAGAAAGATCGCGGAAACAAGCATGCGGAAGGGAATAGCAAACGGTGTCAGGGATACGCGAACACTGAAACGTTCGAAATTCTTTATTCGCGCTTCTATGCGACGCAAAATCGTTTTCGTTCGCGCATACGGCTACAAAATATTCTACACGAACATCTGATGGCTCCTACTGTACTGATTCAAGGCGTCGCCACTACTCTACAAAAGCTCAAGTAAACGAACTATTCGGGAACCTTTAAACAGTATAAGTTTAAACCATGTCACCGGCTCTTGAAAACTCATAGTGTGGGTGCTTTCGGAGCGAGTGATTGGCAGCGTAGATGCGAAAGCAGCTCGACAGCGTTTTCGTATGCGATTCACAAAACAAACGAACGAAGTGTGCCGCAGCTACTCTACTTAGCGCTCAGTTGAAGTTTCGCACTGCGTCTCCGCTCCCGATAAACATAAACCTTCGATGAATAAGCAAGCAAACACGGGTTTCTTCACCGTAACAGCGCTGGGCTGTTCAGAACCGGAATGAGTTCACTATGTCAAATCGGAGACGATCAGCGCTTTTCGTGTTTACATTATAGGCCTCCAGCAACTGCACAAGTAACGGGTCATCGTCTAAAGCAGTGAACATAGGTTTGCGAAGAAATACCTTGAAATACTGCAATCGCGTCGGAGGAACTTGTAACACATAGGTACCGAAACAACGAACCGGGCGAAGGCAGCACGGAGAACGGCTGTCGAAGATTCAGTAGGCAATGTGCCAGTAGTGCCACAGAACACCTATACTACTATGTAGAGAAGGGAAACTGTACCTTTGACAGTGCAACACAAATAAGGGTAGCGGTGGCGTTGTGAACTAAAGTATCCGACCTACAGATGGCGCTGTACAACCGGAAACGGAAACGGGTTTTGTGCAATATGGCTGCCGCTTAGGGTTCCTGGCTCATGCAGCGCGCTGCGGTTGCTCGTGCTTGTACGAAAGCAATAAATGCATATGCCACGATTTATTCACTTACCGAGTCTTGCGGGTTTCTTAAATATTGTTCTGAACTGTATATCGTGTGTATTTCGTGCCCGAGCTGCGTAAAAGGCTGCAAAAGGTGCCAGGAGACGCCACGGACTCGACTGGCATTAATGCACACAACACCAGTGACTGAGTAAGCTTCATAATGTTTTATTACAAATTCATAAATCATTCAATACGCCAGCGAGCGTTCACACAAGTAGAAAAAACGGTTACATCGTGAAGTAGCGTTCACACAAGCATTGAACGCGGTTTAAAGCGCGAACGCACAACCAAGAAGACCTGAGCTACAAAACGTATGTATACGCCCGTGTACACTATAATATTTTACCTATTTCCTCGTGCCAATTTTATGCAGCCTCTTTGGAACATAACCTGGCCGGTAGCTTTGCGGACAGAATACGGTAGTAGCACTGAACTGGGCGAGTTTGTACGGATGCATGGATTTTGAACGGCGCGACAACTCAGACGAAAATACTAATGAACGCACGAACACAAGCGCCGATTATCCGAGCTGAACTTGTGTTCGTGTGTTCATTAGTATTTTCGTCTGAATTGTCGCGCCGTTAAAAATCCAAGAATACGATAGATTACAGTGCAGAACTCATCCGGTGAGTTTCCTAACCTTTGGCTTTACGTTATGAAACTACCTGAATTCGGATTTCCTAACTTCTGGCTCATCGCTTAACAAGTGTGTAAGGTGCCGAAGGATGTTTGTGCTAATTCCTTCCACGACGGCCGCACTTGCTTTGTCGTCTAGGAAAAATAGGCGACAAAACCAAGCGGCCGCCGTGACGGGCATTTTGTTGGGGTGTACTTAGATTAAGGTGCACATTTAAAAAAATCCAGGTGGTCAAAATTGATGCACAGTACCCACTGTAATGTGCTTCTTAATGGTATCGTGGTTTAGCCACGTAATTCTCGAAAAACAGTTAATGTATTATACTTCTATTATTGCAAACCTATTTAACTGGTGGAGCGAACCTAATAAATTCACCCTGGAATACATGAAAAATTATCCTAACAAAGTTTCTCTGTAGAGGCAATCGGCTAAGTTGTGTTCAAAAGAGGCAATTGTTCGCTCGGAGTAGCGCAAAAATTTGTTGCAGCTTGCAGCTGACCGCAGACAAATGGGCTGGGATAATTCCCACCATGCCTGGTAAAGAGCCCACTTGACAGCACGGCAAGTGCCCAGAAACTAATTAGTTATGGTCTAGTCATTCTGTGCGTTCTCGCTTAAGTAACCACACACTTAACAACAAAGATTCATGACAAACACTTCATGGTCACAAAATATCAGAGCACTATAAACACGTGGACAAAAAATAAAATTCATAAAACAACATTATAAGAGTACACAAATAATAGCCTTTAATTGCTACGTCAATTTTTGCAGCTTTCTTTTTGCAGCAGATTTCCAAGTCTTTGCTTGGCTTAATTCTCTGTTTTTAAATTTCAAATACCAGAGAATCCTAATATGTACAAACATTTGCAGAAATGATTTGCGACAGTGAGCACTGCAAAATGGGCCATTAGTCACCTCCATCATCATGCGAAGCAATTTCTCTGACACCCCTTTCAAGTGTGCTACAGTACCTATCTGAACAGAAAATTCCTTTTCCAGTTTTCTGACAAAATTGAAAGCTGCTTCTGTCGGCACTGTTAAATTTCCAAGAGACTTGCCCTGCACCTCGACTGCTTTGAACATCATGTAGATTTGGTTTGGTGAAGACAGATCTTGGCTTTTGTCTTTCAAGAGGTCCCTACACTTTGAGCATGGTGCCTTTTTCAGAAATGCTTGCACTAGGTATCCTGATACATAACAAACTATGTTAGATTCTAGTACATCTGCTGGTTCTTCGGTGCCTTCAGTGTCCAACAAAACATTTGAGCTAAAGGTATCTGCCACTGCAGGACTTGCTTGATCGAGTCTTAATTTCTTTAGCTCAGTTAGAAGAACAGCCTTATCTGCTTCACAGTTGCTGCCATCTGAAAGCTTGAAGAGCTTCCCGACTATAATATGCCTGAGACCGGCAGTGAACTGAAATGTGTTTGGAGTCTCATTACAGCCATGCTGCTGCCGAATGATCCCAAACAAGTTCTCTAAGGGATCCTGATTCAGACGACGAGTGAGCAAAAAATTTGTAGTTATAGGATTCCTTCAGATCTGCCCACAACATACAAATTGCTTTTATAGTCACCTGCCACCCCTGAATGGTTCTCGGTTGCCTAGGTGCTTTGAATTTCCAAGACTTAATCCATGCAGTGCAAGAATTTAAGAAGTCAATGTGCCCTGTAGAAGTACTAATTGCATACCTCATTTTTCTCTCAGTTATTGTGACACAAGAACTGTTTAAGGAATCAAACAGCTGATCCATTTGCTCAACGAACTCGGCTGTACTTGTGGCTTCTGGTGGAAGAACATTAAACGCTATGAACGCTTCTATCGCTAGATAGACACTGTTGCTGAGCACCTGAGAAGCCCACTTTACTTTCATGTTACCGAATGCACTCTCATAGATGTGCTTGTCAGTGAGCTTGGGTAAATATTTTAGTTTTAGGTGGTGTGTTGATTCATACAAAGTCTTAATGTGCCCCCAGGAAACAACTTTATCACCAACGGAAAGATCATGCTTCCTCAGATTATTCCTGGTACATTTCAAAAGGTGGGGGACATCAAAAATAAAGTAAATCTTCTCTTGATCAGTAATAAAGAAAGGCCTTTCAGGGCACACACCCAGTGTCTTTGCAACAACGCAATTGCTGACACCCTGGTCACAAACTAATGCTTTGACGAAGAGGCCGCATGCCTTCAGCTCAGCGATTAGCCTTTTCAGTAACATTAAAAGGGGTCCTGAGCGAACTGTCCCATCTCCTGTCAAGAAGGCGACTGGCTGGATCCATTTTCTTTGCTATCCCAGAGACTAACACAAGTACTGCAGTATTCGCTATGCCATTTGTTCTTTCTCTGGCATTATCAACATATCCATGTATGATGTCTTCCTTGGGGTCGTATTGCAAATTTCTTTTTAACGACATTTCGTCAAAAATCAAGCAACAAGCTCTGTCTTGAATCTCCCAATTTTTTGCCTTTTCTTTAATTAACTCAAGAATCTGAGGCAGAACTCCTGTCTTTATATTTATGGCAGACAGCCACGTCCTTAAAGTCTTTACTGTGGGAAGGCTTAGTACCTTTGATAGATAGTTATATGCCTTAGGGCTTGTAAAGTAAAGACTGAGGGCAAACTGTCTAAATTGCATCGGCCATCGTCTCCCATGCTTTTTCAGTGGCTGGAGATGCATTTGCACTCTTAGAATTTCCAAAAAGTCCTTGTTTAGGTACCTGCCCGCTTCAAAAAGCAGCTGCGCGGGAGTTGCAATTGGTCTCTTGGGCTTTTTCAGTCTTGCAACAATTTGACGGAGGCGGGAGTTCTCGTCCCGAAAGCGCTGGATCCTCTTCATAGAACGTGGAGTGAGCACCTTCCGGGTCCTGGTCCTTGCTCGAGGGGTTCCTGTAAAATCGAAAGGCCACATCACTAATGTTAAGGCTATGCAAGAGACTTTAGAACTTGCACTTCGGTTAAATGGTTTGCTAAGTTTGGTACAAATAAAAACAGACATGATTTTATTCCATCGTTTACGAAATTTGAAAGCTATGTCTAAATGCAAAGGCCAGGCTAGTGTAATTTGGTGTTTTTGCGTGTCATAACAATGAAAATAAATGAAGACTAGATGAATTTTTGTTGCACAGCTACAGTACATGATTGGCCAAAAGCAGTGATGTGATAGCTGCGCCAATTGCGCCAAACTGTGCCAAGAGGTGAAACCTGCTACATCCTGCTACAGCTTGGCAAAATTTTCATTATTTGCGCCAAGCATGTGCCAAGATATAGTTTTTGCGTCCTTTAGGTGAAAAACCTGACAGCAGCTAGGCACTCGAAATCCATAGGTTACCACTGCGATTTCGAGTAGTCATCGCAGTAGACAGGAATGTGCTATGTAGTTGAAGTTGTTGCTGGGCGCAAGGCTTCCAAACAATTTCAGCTCACCCATATTGTGAAACTCTTCGTTAAATTTGAACTCGCCCATACTGCGAAGCTTATCTCGTTAGTTTTCTATTACTACTAGACTATAGTCCAGTAGTAATAGAAAACTAACGAGGTGACACTTCAGTAAAGAGAGTTCAATAAAATAGTTTCTAACTGTTAGAAATCCAGAGAAATGTAATAATGACCCAATTGTTCTTGCACGGCAGTCTTACTTGACTGACTTTACTGATACCAGTAATTCAGCACGTGTATGTAAAACCGGCCATTTATATAGTTTTCTTTATTTTTAGTGATATTTGTTTTAGTTTACTTCTAAAATATTTCACGCAGGGTGCCTAAGTTTTAAGACCATAAACTTGGCAGATTTTACCAACAATACCATGGACTGTGTAGTGACTGTTACTTCGCCAAGAACGCATGGTGTCCCAGTATTCCTATATCTCGGCTGGGCTTGTCGACCTTGGCAACTCGACGTCAACCAGCTTGTCAAATGTAAAAACGTACTCCCCCATTAACGTAAATTTTACAGAGCATACATTAGATAACAGGAAGAAACTACCAGTTACTAAACCCTGTTCCCTATTTAACCGCTCATTAACCAGGACCCTAATGATTTTGTACATAAAGCATGACAGCAGACACTTTACACTTCACTCAATACAGAGGTTGCACTAAAAGCACAAATGTAATCAGATATTTTTGGGAAAGTAAATAGAATGCATGAAAAATTTTGACAGATTGTACTTCCAGTTTTGTAACTAAAGCATCAGGGAAAGCCAGCGCGATTTAAAAACACCAAATGAATTCCTTGTAAGTGTTTCGTCGCTTGAGCTGACTTGGGCAAGAGCAGTGACCTAATTTCATGTTTAGGATTTCCTTTGACATGTGGTGCAACAGCTCCGACTTTGAGACAAATGTTTGCGTCCGAACATGTGCGGCAAGTAACTGCTCCAAACACTGTTTATGCTGTTCCGAAGTGACATTTTAGCTGCTCCAGAAGCTGCACCTAAATGGCTTTGGTCAATCACATCACTGCAAAAGTAGGCACACTCCCCCGGTAGACCGTAGTAGATAGTAGAAACATTAAAACAAAAGTGCATTTTACAATGAAAGAATTCATTTCATGTAATGAGCTGTATCATTAACCAACTGTGGAGTCTTATTTATATACTGAGGATGTATGTGGGTATATTTCCTTGTTTTGCAGAAAGAAGGTATGCTTAGTGCCATTACTAGCTACACTAAAAATCTTGCTTTGAAAACAGGAAGGAAACCTACTCTGTGCAGTTGGTGCTGTTGGCAATGGCTCCTGTGCCCCCCAGGGGTGCTTGCTCTTGCGATGTTGTTGGTGGAGACAGATCGAGAGGCACTGGAAAAGAGCAGTGTACATTACTATACATGTATTTAAGCAGGAGCAAAGGCATCGTTTTCTATATTTGGAAAGCACCCAACTTACTGGTCTCATGTCTTGATGCTGACTGCTCTGGAAAGAAGTCTGGAAAGTCTCGGATTTCTGAAAGAAAACAAATTACTTTAAGTCTATGTCTGCTTTAGAAAAAGAAATACACAGTTGGAATCAAGTAAACAATGAAACTTACGATCTATGGAAGCAGCTCCCTCAAGCCGAGATGTGAATGAGCGCGGCGTAGACACTTGAGTCCTGGTCCGGGCTCGAGGTGTGCCTTCAGAGGATATGAGTTGAGAAATTGTTATGAAAGCTCTTAATAACTGCCTGAAAAAACTGCGTGTGGGCACAGGTGACTGCTGTGCATCCAACAAATCTAAAAAGAGAAAAGGAAACTTACTCTGTGCAGTTGGTGCTGTTGGCAATGGCTCCTGTGCCCCCAGGGGTGCTTGCTCTTGCGATGTTGTTGGTGGAGACAGATCGAGAGGCACTGGAAAAGAGCAGTGTACATTACTATACATGTATTTAAGCAGGAGCAAAGGCATCGTTTTCTATATTTGGAAAGCACCCGACTTACTGGTCTCATGTCTTGATGCTGACTGCTCTGGAAAGAAGTCTGGAAAGTCTCGGATTTCTGAAAGAAAACAAATTACTTTAAGTCTATGTCTGCTTTAGAAAAAGAAATACACAGTTGGAATCAAGTAAACAATGAAACTTACGATCTATGGAAGCAGCTCCCCTCAAGCCGAGATGTGAATGAGCGCGGCGTAGACACTTGAGTCCTGGTCCGGGCTCGTGGTGTGCCTTCAGAGGATATGAGTTGAGAAATTGTTATGAAAGCTCTTAATAATTGCCCGAACAAACTGAGTGTGAGCACAGGTGACTGCTGGGCATTCAACAAGTCTAAAAAGAGAAAGGAAACCTACTCTGTGTAGCTGGTGCTGTTGGCAATGGCTCCTGTGCCCCCAGGGGTGATTGCTCTTGTGATGTTGTTGGTGAAGACAGATCGAGAGGCACTAGAAGAGAGCAGTGTACATTACCATACATGTATTTAAGCAGGAGCAAAGGCATCATGTTCTATATTTGGACAGCACCAACTTACTGGTCTCATGTCTTGATGCTGACGGCCCTGGAGAGAAGTCTGGAAAGTCTTGGATTTCTGTTAGAAAATGATTACGTTAATTCTATGTCTGCATTAAAAAAAGAAATACACAGTTGGAATCAAGTAAACAATGAAACTTACGATCTATGGAAGCAGCTCCCTCAAGCCGAGATGTGAATGAGCTCGGCGTAGACACTTGGGTCCTGGTCCGGGCTCGAGGTGTGCCTTCAGAGGATATGGGTTGAGAAACTGTTATGAAAGCTCTTAATAATTGCCCGAACAAACTGAGTGTGAGCACAGGTGACTGCTGGGCATTCAACCAGTCTTGATGACTGCAAGACACTGGAGATTCTGATGACACATCTAGCATTGACGTGTCCACTGAATAAATAAATAGATAACATTGTTCTTGTTCACATTGTTCTTCATTTGGCAGGGGGATGCCAAATGAAGGGAATGAAAGTGGAAGAATAAATTTTGCAGCAGTGAATGCATCACAAGTAATCGATGGAAGAATAAATTTTGCAGCAGTGAATGCATCACGAAAAATCTATGGAAGAATAAATTTTGCAGCAGTGAATGCATCACAAGAAATCGATGGAAGAATAAATTTTGCAGCAGTGAATGCATCACGAAAAATCTATGGAAGAATAAATTTTGCAGCAGTGAATGCATCACAAGAAATCTATGGAAGAATAAATTTTGCAGCAGTGAATGCATCACAAGAAATCGATTATCTTGAGTCAACAGAAGGCTTACTATCTGCGGAGGGGTCAGCCTGAAGCCTTGATTTGAAGGGGCTAGGTGTCCCGATCCGAGTTCTGGACCTCTCTCTTCTTGGTGTTCCTTGAACTGGCAAGAACCAGAGGTGTTATGATGAAGTAATCTTAAAATTACAGCGGACTCAACACAGCTGTTAGAAGAAACATGCTTGCAGTCAGAAAACTAAAAAGAGCAGTGACAAGCTCTAGCTGTGTAAAGTGGATGCACCAAATATTCTGCATAAGGCATCGAAGCATTTTTGTGATTGAATTGCCAATGGGTCCCCTAGTGGCACTATCAGTATCTACTGATGAGTGTTTAAAGAAGCCTTGCAATGGGGACTGATCTAAAAGCAGTGCAGTGGGTAAGAATGCAAGAGACCATAAAATTGGCTGCAACAATCTTAGGTACACTCACCTAATGCAGCTTGTGGTTTACAGTAGATATGGTCAGCATGAATAGTTGGTGGCAGCTGACCTGTATGAAACAGAAAGATTTGCATAAATGTGTAACGATAGATCATGTTTCATGATGAAGATAGCCTAGCCTAGTGCTACGAAGAGCAACATACTGGTGGCCAGGAGAGATGTCTGCAAGGCAGCAGCCGCTGCTGTCATGGACTCTGTGGACTGCTCTGAAGGGATAGCTGCAAAGACTACATAAAGAGAGAGATGTTAAATACTGTGCAATTCACTTCCTTAGTCTCACAGCCAGATGTTGCCCACAAAGGTGGCTGCTTGAAGGCCTGAAGGCTGTGAACAAAGTCCTGGAAAAGTCTCAATAAAAATTATTAACACAGCACTGCACTTTGTTGGTGAATTACTTGCCATACCTTGCAAGAAGACCTTGCTGCATTTGTACATTTCCAACCAAACAACTGTTCAAAACATACCTTGGGGTGGTTGAGGCCCTTTGTAGAACCCTGGAATTGAAGTTGAACGCTATGTTTTTCGGCTCTTCAAGTGAACTCAAAATCTAGCAACAAAACGAAAAAGCTTGCTTACCTTTTGATACAAGACTCCTCAATGTTGGGTCGTAAACAGGCACAGTGGGCACTGCAGTTGGCTTGAGTCTCCTGCGGATGCCAAGTGCTCCTGGTCCTGGTTTCAGGAACATCTCAGGTGTGAAGTGGACATCGCACAGAGTTTTCTTCCTCAGCTGTTGTTGGGAGGCATCTTTCAGCTCTGGTGCATTGGCATAATCAATCCAAGCCGCTGCCCTGGAGACAAATATACCATCCTGATTTTGAAAAGATAAGCCTAACAGAGGGCCAGATTAATGGAATTAATGGAAATTGACGTGAGAAGCACAGTAGTGGCCAAGGCTGTCAGAGTAATGTGTCATGTGGTTGCTTCTCACGCCAGCAAAATTATGTCTAGCATAGAATAGTGAGGGGGTGGGAAAGGGAAGTGAGGTTGAGGAGGAAAGACGTGAGGGTGAAGGGAAAGGGGCAGGTGAGGGTAAATCATAGCATGGCCGTGTATTATATATTAAGGGATGTGAAAGGGAAGTGAGGGTAAGGCACAGCATAGCCATTGTATAGCATAGTATAGCAAAGGGGTGGGAAAGGGCACTGAGCGTGCGGAGGAGGGAAGAGGGTTTTAATGCATCAAATTAAGTTTTCCTTTCCCACCATGGCAGCAGAGCATCATGTAAGTTTGGAACGCACTTTCCCGTGCACGCCAGCGTCGCCGAAGGGCAGGCGAATCACTGCACTGCACTTACTACAGCTTTTACGCTAGCGAAACTGCACAAATATTTTTCTTTTTCAATAAAAAAAAAAGAAGGTACGTAAGCGATTATATATATATATATATATATATATATATATATATATATATATATATATATATATATATATATATATATATATATATATACATTCTAAGTGGGATGCCGCGACGTGCGCGCTCCATTAAACGTGCGCATAACAGAGAGATGGATAGAAGTCCGCACACATTAATCGTACTCAACGACTTTCGTTTGACAAGTCAGGCTCCTTGTCGTTTATGCCCATGACTAGAAATGCACTTTGCCGCAGTTAAATTACCCGGTTGCGACTAATTAAAGAAAGTTCTCATTTTTGAATTATTGACCTGTGGGCAGGTGGTCATAATGCGAAGTTGTAGTGCATGTCAATTTTTGGCTTGCCTATTTTTTACAAATCACAAAAGTTGCATAGTTAGATATTCGTCATCGAATGTCAAGGGCGAAACCGAAACCTATCGCGCCCGGCGCGCACAAAGCGCGGCGGAAAATCCGGAAGGACCCGTAACAGGGAAATGACGAAATTTAATGAGGGCGCGCCTATGCAGAATCTGGTCAGAAAAATCGGCAAGCATTCTGACATACACAAGTAGGCAGCTTAACGTTTGCGTGTAATGTGGTGGTTACATGTTTTATTTCTAAAGACGTGCGGAAAACTATTTCGCCTGTCTCCGCTTAACTAGTGAAGCCTACATCCTTCGATTTTCGGAAAAATAGGAATTATCCAGCGCAGTTCAGCTGTAATTAATCGTAAATGGAAAAACAACGAACAAACAAAATGACAGTCGTGATCAATGAGAACGCAACAGATTGAGATAAAAATGAAAAACATATGGCATTGGAATATACCTGGAGTCAACAGGGAACCTGAAGAAGGAAAATCCCTCGCCAGTGGCAGAGACATTGCGGCACCACTTCGCGGCGCATCGGTCTCCTGGCATGTTTGGAGAGAAAAAGGCGCATCGATGAACTCTACGAGAGCGCGCACCGGTATGACTGAGCGTTTGCTTGGATTTTCTTCGTTTTTAAGGTTTCGTGCTTACCACCCTCTCTTTCGTTGTCTCTTTCTATCCCATTTAGTAGGCAACGGCGTCGTCTGGGTGTGCACAAGCTTTCTTCCTTTTTGTCTTTTTTTTCTTACTTCGACGTCCTCTCTCTCGTTCCTACTAAAGCGCGTTACTTCCAATAAAACCAGTGACAGAGTTTCGCGCACCTTTGCAATAAGTGAGTGAGGGCGTAGCGGCCCCGCCCACAACCACCTCGGCCGGCGGGCGATGCTCCTTCTTTTTGGCGCCCATCACTCACTCACTCACTCACTCACTCACTCACTCTCACACACACACACACACACACACACACACACACACACACACACACACACACACACACACACACACACACCACGCACAAAAAAAAGAAAAAAAAACTGAAAGGAAAGGACTTGCACAAACAGCACGGTAACAATGAAGTATACATTTCAGCTTCGATATTTTACCGCAATTTTTCACAACATACACGAGTGCTTTCTGATTAGGCCAATATCTAAAGCAGTACGTTTTACACACAGTGCTTTTCAGAAAAGGCGACCAACATATAAGTTTCTGAAGTGCAGGACGATTTCAGGGCCCTTTGTTGTCACTGCAATTGAAAAATATCCTAGCTTTCATGGACTCACTGCCGAGTAACAGTATTCACAAGTAATACTGAATTCACTTCTCCCCTCGCGGCATTTGACCTGTCAACGGAGTAGGAGTGAATGAATGCGCACTTCATTGCGCACTTCACCCTTCCACTGAATGCAGTCCAAGCTATAGCCACTGAATAAACTGAATCATGTTACCGCGACCACGTCGGTAGCGGTGTAGTCGGTCCAGTGGCGTAGGTGGCCAGAAATATTTTTCGGGGGGGGGGGGGGGAGGGGGAGGGTTATACGTCGCCGAAAAAAAAAACAGAGCCTGCGCCTTTCATGGTTTAATAGTCTTGAGATAGTTTCGTTCACTGCATATCTCCGTCCCCCCTCCTGGCCTGGCTCGGTACGCCGCTCTGTTAAAGTTGTTTCTTTCAACAACGAGCGCATATGCCACCGTATGACCATGAGTTATGTGGCCAAAAGAGCGCTTTGTTTAACGTCAGGTGTCCAAAACTCGCCGTTTATTAAAATTAGCTCACTGTAAATTTATCTCGTGTCATCGAAATTAACACATTCCTTTAAGCACTTTTTTTACGGCTTCATCATGCAGAGATTTACAGACGTGATGTTAATGTCAGCGATATTTCTGTTTTCATTAATTGGAGCTGCTGCACAAATGGAAGCATTCCAAAGCCATCACTTACTTATTTTAATTATTTACAATAGTTTGGAAATCCTAATGATATGGGTTTCTTGTAGTTTCCTGCAGGGTTGCGCAGTTAAAAAAAACAAAAAAAAAAAAAACAGTGCTCAAGGCGTCCGCTAGATATCACGTCTTTCATAAGCCTCTTCTGGGTCGTAGGATCCTCTAACACTATGGCCTCCGTCATTTAAACAAAGAAGGCGGTGCTCTATAGACTATTTTACGGATGGCTTTCGGTGCCGCCATATTAGACTGCTAACCTTGCCGTTTACTATATTGAACAACCAAACAAACAGTGCTACGCTGGGCGTACACACACTAAAAAGGTTTGGTTAGTGCATTCGGCGTTTCCTGACCTTATCAGTTCCAGTCACGAGGTACAAAAGCAAAAAAAAAAAAAAAAAAAAAAAAAAAAAAAAAAAAAAAAAAAAAAACATTTGTTTAAAAGCTCAAGGTGGAGGTGCCCAGACGTCATACGTAAAATAGTTTATATAACACTGTGAGCTGTTTCACCACTGCATTAGCTAATTAGCGGATTGCTGTCGTGTGTTGTACGGTGTCGTCGTCGCTTGGCGTAACGCTCCATGTGTAGCATAATGAGCGCGCGCTCGCGCCAGGGAGAAGTCTTCTTGTTCTTCGAACGCCTTGATGATGATCATACTATTTGCTGTAATCACTTAAATATTTTTCTGCTATTGTTATGTTTTTCCTGGGACTGCTACCTTTCGCTACTGTTGCTATGAAATGTTTACTACCATAGGCGATTTAGTACAGGAGGCCCCGATACAGTCTCTGGACTTTGGGACCACCTTCTGTGTACTAAATGCCTGTAACTTTACCCAAGTTTTAATAATAAAATTCTGATTCTAGAATATCAGGTTAGTAAAAAACCACTGACGGTGGCTGGTAGCAGGTGCCTGCTAACATCAATCATTCGACAGGAACACTTCCCGCGTTTACTCCCTCGCCCGACAGCACGGCAAAGCGCGTTCTCTTTCCTTTCCTTCTTTTTCACTTTTCTTTCAATCTTTTCGGAAGCCTCATTTCTTTTCCGGAGATTGCAGAGATCCATTTGGTTTTCTCGTGTTGCCGGCCGCAGGAAGGACCGTCGCCATCAAGGCTACCTCCCCCAAGCAACCCTTTCACATACAGACATAGCGAACAACTGTCAAGGTTGTCGGGGAAGGAACGTATCCGGGTGGCGCGCAAACCCATTTAAACAATTGAAAGGACGACTCATTCCGCAACTGAAGGCAGGCGCCTAGCCGTGTCCCAACTTGGGAAATAGAATTTAGCGCCTTTTTCTTTTGCCTCAGAACCACTGCTACATAAAAGACCGACCGCCAAAAGAATGTTTCACGGGGCTAGTTTACGAAGTTTCCTGTGCTGATTCTCACGCCACCCACTTCCGCGAGACGAAAACTTTCAGGAAAGAATTCGCCAGCACAGAAACGACGTACGTATTTTTAACGCAGAAGGAAACGTTCTCGCAGAACAGCTGGACCATCGCATCAACTTCGGCGGCGCCCGGACCATTGAAACAGAGGTTAGTGACACATACAGACGGCGCCGAAAAACATCAACAGGCAGTAGTAGTGGTGGTGGTTCTGAAGAAAAAGAAGGATAAAAAAACCACAAAGAAAAAAAAAGCCCGCTAAATTCTGTCTCCCAAGAGGGGACACGGCTAAGCGCCTCAACAAGTCAACGCGGAGAAGGCAACAGAAAGACAGCGACGGTAGAGAGGACACAACCGCTTAAAACGCGTTACCTCTGGTCATGGTCGTCGGCCGGATTTTCTCTTGCGGAGGCGGGGGGGGGGGGGGAGGGGGGTGGGTCGCAAACCAGTGTTGCATCGCGGCTGGGGAAAAGGGAAGAGTGTAGCTTGGGTGAGGGCAAGTGCAGTGAGGCATGAGGGGGGCAAGTGCCCCTCTTGCACCCCTCTCCTGACGCAAATGCCCCTGGCGCCTTGCCGGACCGTGAGAAAACTAAAAACTAAACTTGGCTGGAGAATCGTTGTTGTAAAGTCAGTAGCGCCCGGAAGAGATGGGAGACGGCGACGTGCTAAGTGCCGCTTCCCCACTAGCAAGTGTCGGTGCACCCACCCCCCACCCCCCTTCCACTGAACATAAATGGTCTTACGCGGAGGCGCCTCGATCAAAGTGACAGAGACGGTTGCACATCGGTTTCACGTTCGCCACAATGTAGGGGGGGGGACTCCGCGCGTCTTTTCACGTCTTTCTGTTTGCGTGCTTTGCGGTGACATGCCGGTGGGAAACAAGGAAACAGCGCGTTACTGCTGTTTGAACTTCCCCCCGCCTCCAGTAAACGACCTTTAGCCCATTATTGGGATGATGAAAACGTGGCCCGCCATGCAGTAGCGCGGACGCCGCTGCGACGCCGCGCAGGCGCACTCCGTGGTGGCGTTTGCTCTGCCACCTCTTGTGCGTGTAAGTTATCTCCGTGCCCATTTTTCCAATGTAATCTGACAGATGTCGAACAGGAAGGTCGTGAGTCAAACCAACACCACTAATCATTACTGCATGCGCTTAGAATGGAGGAAGTTTATCGGGTGCGCCCTCAGGACAGACGCCATGGTTTGCTTCCCTCAATAAGTTCGACGGGTCGCTCGGGATGCCCCTCTCATGTCATGCATCGCGATACGCGTGATTTCTGCGCGTCGTGCCTATTGCGCCTGCTGAGCTACCCCCGTCACTTCGACATTGGGTGGCTTCTTGTTAAGTA
The DNA here is from genome assembly GCA_030522465.1 of Rhipicephalus appendiculatus. Lineage (NCBI taxonomy): Eukaryota > Metazoa > Arthropoda > Arachnida > Ixodida > Ixodidae > Rhipicephalus > Rhipicephalus appendiculatus. Next base: position 16,898 of record JALIZH010028114.1, read on the forward strand.
CCACATTGCTCACGCATGCATTTAGCAAAAGTTATATTTTGAACCTGAAAGTACCGAAAAAGGTTCTTGAAGGCGAAACAGCCGCGCCTGGACGGATAACCCGCAACTGGGGTTATATAGGGTGCACCAGCTACATCTAGTCAGTGTTTAAAAATATGCCGACGCACTCTATGACGACGCGACCAAATGCATGTTCACAACCGTTGCATGGAGTAATTCACACTATTTTCTGTGTTCTTCTTAAATAATTAATTAGGCATGTTTAAATAGTAACTTTTGAAGCAGCGAAGCTGGGCAACAAATCCCAATGAGAAAGTTGATCAGCTTTCAAAACGTCCGTTTAGACAGTTTCAAACTTTCTAGCTATTAAGTGTTTTTCTGCGTACTACAGATGTCTGCGAAATACAAAGGAAAAAAAAGAAAAGCACGTGACATGCCCGCTTGCGCGCTGTGATTTCAGTGTTCCCCAACCTCCATAATCTAAATCTTTAACACAACCATTGCTCAAGAACCCCAATGGTACTCGCTCTTTCACCTAATGCGATTGCCGCTGTTCGCTCCCTACGCAGATATAAACGTTCTTTAGGAATTTGTGCTCGCTTATCAGAACCGCTACACACATAACCACTTCAAATTCTCTAGGCCAGTTCTCATCCCTGGATATTTCGAGGACCCCTTGTGGGCCGGTGAAAGTGATGAGGGAACCCTTGCAGAGACAACAAAACAAAAAAAAAAAAAAAAGACGGGGGGGGGGGGGGTTGTCATAAGACAGCATGCCTAGTGAAATAAGCGCCTTTTATATCTCACTGGCTAGGCATCGTAAAACTAAAGCGACAAGCCAATTTAATCCCAACAGCTTGTCAGTAAGTTGTGCGGTCTGCATGCAGCTACATTCGAGCTGTTTCTACTCTTCAAACATGGAAGCCTAGAAAAAAAGTATGTTCTCTGGCATATGTTGTTGAAAGCTGCTTCATCTCATGGAAAAGGGGAAACACAAGTCAGCTCCGCCGCAATGCGAAAATAGTACACGGTGAACCATAAAAAAAAAACGAAAGGGGCCGCTTTTTCGGTGCCCCCCGAAAAATGCGTTTTTAAGCCACCCCCCCGGGGGGGGGGGGGGGGGGGAGATGGGTTAAGAGGACCTCCAAAAATGGCTCCACGGACCCACAGCCCCATTAGAGAACCATTGGTCTAGGCTTTCCATTGCGCTATCATATAGGATATGAAATCACACGCAATCACACGCAAATCACACGCAAAAGAACAGCACACCTAAATCACAAACCAGACGTGTCGCGTGTGTAAGTTACACGGCAACGCAAAGCTGACAGAATAATATGCGCTTCATGTATTCGTTGTTATAGCAGCAAATAATAAATTAGTTGATGTAGAAACTGTATCATAAAAGCGATGTCGGACCATTGAACAAGAGCATAACGACGTCTCGGTTTACCTGTTTACGGTGCGGAATCAACTGATCCACTCCATGAAAGCGTAGTGAGCGTAGCTTCAAACGTACCCCTCGATCTTGATCACTGTGGCATTCCTAAATTCACCGTGAAACTGACTCAGCTACCATTTATGAAAAAAAAAAAACAAAAAAAAAAAACTAGACGAACTCTACAAGTGAAGCGAAAGCCGCTTCCGCATTTATGTTGCCGCCGAACAATTCGAACGCCAACGGCCACGGAAGAAATCGATACCAATTAGATGTCGGCGATGTCGGCTCAGTTAGCCGTCACTAAAATCTAAAAACGTTTACACTTCGGTTAAAAGGAAGCTATACGAATTTCATTTAAATATAATTAACTCTATATTTATCTGAGGCACAATAACATGTTTGAATGATTGATTGGCTAGCAAAAAACAATTTCTTAAAGTAAAAAAATTGATTGGTCTAGCGCCCCTAGCAGGGAAAATATGAACTAACTTATCCGACCGCTAAAAGAGGAGTTAGTAGCTCCACTATGCGCGCATCTCGATGGAACTCGCCGTGGTCGATTTTTTCGCCCTCTGCGGCGATCGCTGGAACTTGAGAGTCTCCGGGGCCTGGTCTAACGCTGTGGGTCGTTTATAAAAAAAAAAAAAAGACGA
>JALIZH010028115.1:0-21464 GCA_030522465.1 Rhipicephalus appendiculatus
TCCTGCCACGCGGTGGCGTCTGACGCCAAGTGTGCCCCGTGCTCTTCTTTTTTTTGCCTTCTACATCATGAGTGGGACAGAAGGAAGATAGAGAATAAAACATTTTATTGCGAACAAATAAGTCGCTAGTGGGTGGGTCTCCTATTCCGGAAGCCCATTGGCTCTTGCCGTCGTCCGGGTTCGGTCGACCAGGGCTTGTTGCTGCACTGGGTCAGAGCTGGACAGGGTCGACTCACACTCGACTATTGTAGGATTATGTTTGGCCAGTATACTGGGATTGTTTTGGCACTGCCAGATCATGTGAAATAAAGTGGCCGTCTCGGGACAGAATTTACATTTCGGAGTGTACACCGAGGGAGCTATCTCGGACAAAACATATGCATTTGGAAAGGCTAATGAGTGTAGTGGTCGCCACGCGACCTGCGTTGCCTTGTCTAATTTAGGATCAGGTAGGGGTAGAGTGCGTCTACTAAGCCTAATGTGTTGCAGGATATCAGCATAAGAAAAAACACACCATCTCCCGCTAAATGGGACCATGTGTAGATGTGAAGCAGCGGGCGCTAACGCTTACACTGGCGGCGGCGTTGACGCTGGCGCTCATCGCAGCGTTGCGCAGGAGAGAAAACTGGGGAGGCGCAAAGCAGGCAGGGATGGAGCACTGTTTCCTACTGGAACATGCCAATCGGTGCTAATGGGCAATGAGAGACAGAAGACTTCGACTGGACACAGAGACCCGCACTCAGCTTTTAGTTAACGCGCACGCTGCGAATTTTTATTGTTCAACAACGCACAGGAGAAATCTCCCACCGGCACCACCTTGGAGGTCAAGATCCGTTGCCATATATACGGGATGGCCAGTGAATGGTTGTGCAGCGCGAGCAGTCCGGTTTTTTCAACCAAGAAACTCGCTAGCAGACGCTGCCTGCGTCGGCGTCGCGAGGCGAGAGAGGGGGGAAGCGGAGGAGAGGAGAGAGAGAGGGGGGTGACACGCATGCGCAGTGGGGAATGTGAACGCCGTGGGCAGGGATGCGTAGAGGAGAGAGGGGGAGCGTAGAGGAGAGAGAGAGGGGGGGACGCGCATGCGCAGGGGGAGTTAGACGCCGCGGGCAGGGATGGAGAGAGGGGGGAGTGTAAGAGGGGAGAGAGCAAGGGAGGCGCATGCGCAGTGAGGGTGTGGTTGCCGTGGGGAGGGATGCCTAGAGGAGAGAGAGGGGGAGAGGAGGTTTTTTATTTTTATTTTTTCTTTAACTGTTTGCGCATGCGCAGTAAGGGTGGGCACGCGGCACACCACCACCACCACCACCACCACCACCACCACCACCACCGGATTAAGCTTCGCCATAAGATGCTTCACATCTAAAAGAGAGGCTGGGGATCGTCCTGGTCAGCGAGAAGTTGCGCTGTAGATGAAGCAGCGGAGGCCCGGTGTAAGAGATCGCGGGCTAAGGCGTGAGCGACCTTGTTGCCTCGAACTCCTGTGTGCCCTGGTACCCATAGCAGTTCTATCCACTGACCCTCTTGACGAGTGGCCGCAGCCTGTTGCAGTATGGAATGCGGTAGGCGGCCGACTTGACCTCTGGCGAAATTGGGATATGCCGCCTGGGAATCCGTGAGGTCAAAGGTGGCTTTTGGATTACGCACGGCTAAGGCAGTACCGGCCTCTTCCATGGCCGTAATGTCTATTCCGATAGCCGACATACCTGTCCACGACCTGTACCCTGTTTACCACCGCTGCCGTGCCGCGGTTGTGCAGGGGTCCGGCAGCATCTACAAGGAAGGCGTCTTCCCAATCTGAATATTTGTCATATAATTTGGCTCTGGCAGCTCGACTGTGTTTGTGGTGGACGGGGTGCATATTACGAGGCAAAGGCCGAATATTGACTTCCTTCTGCCATTCTGGAGGTACCGATAGTTTACTGGCCACTTGCACTGGCGGATTGACGCCAAGGGCGTCTAGCGTGGCGCGACCTGCTTTGGTACGCGCGAGCCGAATGACTTGGTTTGTGTCATGAGCGTGAATGACAGGCTGCTTGTGATGGTACAGAAGGGAGCCACTTTTTTCGTGCGCGTCTCAAGGGCAGTTTTCAATTTGAAAGAAACTGTAAAAGCGTTGCGTGATAGAAAACACGTTCAAGCTGTTCCGAGATCTGCGTTCCGCGAGCGGCAAATGGTGCATATGAATAGCTCGCCGTTATATCGCTGGCACAAGCATGGCGTGTGGCTGTGTTGGCTAGCGCAGCAGGCTGCAGAGCGAGTGGTCGCACGTTCGAATCCTCGATCAGGTGCGTTGGAATTTTTTTTCTGCTGATTTATTTTTCTTTATGCCTTTTTAGATATAAAATACATATTCATATCCGGGACATGACGGCGACGGCAAAAATCAGCCGAGAGCGTCCATATAATTGCTATCGCAATAAAAACATAGATTATGCATCTGTCATAAGAATCGGTATAACACGAAATTGAAACGTGTCTTCAGCGAGGTAGTTGAGCTTTTCTTCTGCATTGTTTATTCTGCATATAGCAATCAGTCCTTTGCCACAAGGGCGAAGGACTGAATGCTATACAAACAAAGTGTAGTATCACACGAAGAACGGAAAGCAGCTCGAAACCTGCTGCGCACTCCTGGAGCAGGAATGACTCACGAAAAGAACACATACAGGACGACGCGAACTAACGATTGTCACAGCTCGAAATTAAAGCGCTCTGCTCAAACACACTGAAGGACGTACGATACCAACGCAAGAGTATAAATACATAGAGCGAGCGTGAACTAACAACTGTCACAACTGTTACTTCTTTACGCAGCGCACTCCTTACACAAACGCGGCCGCTGCAGTGAAAGAAGTGACCTTCGTGCTCTCATCGCGAGATAAGCGCGTGCGCATGAGCTACCCCGCCCTGAGAGTCGCGCGCGCATCGTGACGCGTGGAGCGACGACCTTTAGAGCGCTACCTCCGCGCCATCTCGCTAGATAACAAGATCACGCTGAAGCCTCCGACCTCTAAGTGCGGCCAACGGTAAATGGTGTATATGAACAGCTTGCCGTTAGTAAGTTGAAGAGCGGGCGCTCTGTGGCCTTGTCGATCCGCGCTGCGGAGCGAGAGGTCGTAGGTTAGACTCCCCGGTGACGGAACTTTTTGTAGTTTCTAGGAGCCGAGCTTCTTAGGCTCGCAATGATGTCCGTTGTCGCCGTCGTCGTCCTTGGTCCCTGTCGGAACAACTGCGGCGCCGCTCCGGGAAGCCTTGTCTCAGCAAGCGTATCCATCAAGGTCATCACGTCGTGCGTAGAACCGTTCGTAGAGCACACGCAGCGTGCATACTGACCGCGCACAGGCGTTGCGCTGCGGCGCGGCCGCTCCGACACCCCTCTCTGAGCAAGCGCACGACGTCATGCGCAGAACAGTTCGCAGAGCACACGCATACCGACCGCGCGTAGGTGTTGCGCCGGCGCCGCCCCGCTCGTACCTAGAGAGCGCTACAAGCCGTGTACAGCGCGCTGCATTGCTCGCAAGCCACTCGTACTTAGACCGTGCAGCGCTAGCGCATCGGTCAATGGCGCCACACTTGGTAAAATAAAACGGCGTAGATTGGTTTACAAGGAGCTTTGGTTCATCATCAGCATTTACTTCGTGGATATGTAGTAATTTTTTTTGCATGACCATATGTTAGTGTATATTTCACAACGTCATATCCGTGACGGAAATACGTCACTGTAGCCATGGTGGACCGCGGCATATAGCACTTTCGTGTTAAAAGAGATACACAAAATGCCGGTCGATCCACCATGCAGTAATCTCGGGCTACGCGCCTGCTTCGGCACATTCCCATAAGGTTGGAGATCATTTGGGTTGCGGCTTACAGCTAGCGATTTGAATTGTTACTGTTACGAACGGAGAAACACGGTGGCAGCTAGATGATCAGTGCCTACGCGTGCCAATGCGAAACGCGTTCCGTGTTTATCTATCGCTAGCTGGTGATATGTGTGCTGTTGTCCATAACAGAATGATAATTAAACATCAAATATAAGCTTTGTGTCTTGCTTCGGTTAGTGCACACCATAGGTCGGCAAAAAATTTAAGGCTCACTCAGACTCGCTCAAGAAACATACTTGGCCCTTAGGACTCACTCGGACTCTCACTCACTGATGCTCTCCTCAAGGGGACTCACTCCGACACAGACTCATTAAAATTTTCCTCAATCGGGCTCAGACGGACTCAAGCTCACCAAAAATATTACTCCCTTGGACTCACTCAGACTCAGACTCACGGGTCTAGCTGAGTATCATCGAGTCGACTCATGAGTCCGTTAGCCTACTGTTAGCTGTTTCTTCCAAGGTATCAAAGCTTCTTAGCACCGGCATCTCGCATAATCGGTGCTCTACTTGGCGCTTGTGGTCGCGTATATTTAAATAAAAGTTATCAGTCGTTGCAATCAACTAAGGACATTTTTATTGAAAGTGATGACTCACGCGAGATGTTTTTAACGAGACTTTCATTTCAAAAATAACGGAGAAGGGTCAAGTCACCTCCCCCTTCATATCTCACGCACCTATTCAATTTATATTGAGCTGGCGTATGAAGACTGCTGCTTTGAAGTGTGGCTCACTCATGAAATATACCTCACCCTTAGTGTTCAGTCGGACTCACACATAAAAATTTTTTCTCAACCGCACTCACTCGGACTCAGACCCACGCCTCGATCTGAGTCTGAGTGAGTCACTCATGAGTGAGTTGGCCTTTGCCGACCTATAGTGCAGTCACATATTGAGAAATATTGTCCTTATATTGTCTTTTAGATGGCATAACATTCGAATGTTAATTTTACTTTATTTGAAGGAACATATGGAAGCGTACAAGTGGAGGCAAGGATAATTCCTGAAGGTAAGAATTTTCGTGCTATCTATTCTGCATTCTTTCTACTGCAGCAGCGAAGGAAAAAGAAATGTATTAATTTTAATGCGCATTGATCAAGATAATGGGAAAATATCGCGTTACCGTCGCTTCCTCTCATATATTAGTCTTCTGAGAATTGATCAACGATACATCCCATATCCGTAATATCCGCATATAAAAATCATTTCAGAAACCCCAATTTAGCTTTGGTGGCGTTGAAAATGACAACTATGACGGTCGACAAGATCAGAACTCCAGCAAAAAAATTCTGTTGTAAGACACGTGCGAAATGTTGTGGTAATTGTTTTAATACATATCGCAGAAAAAAGATACGAGCAAATATTTGGAGTAAATTATTAGCATTTGTACGCGCCCTGGCCAGTTTTTCTGCAAACGCGTCTTGGTGTTAAGCACAAGGAGACGAGTTAAATTTGCTGGACACGCGGCCACTCGTATATGTAGGCGGAATGCAAAAAAAAAACGTAGAAAGTGTCAGGAACAATAAAATCATGAAAATGTCATAAACCCTCCGGTACCCGTCACCACGGCGTGCCTCGTAAAATGCAATAGTGTTCACACGTACCGCCCATAGGGTCGGTAGGTAGTAAACTTTTTTGCGGGTGCGGAAGACAAGACTACGGGCCGCTCCAACGTTGGGACAGGAAGGCCAAGCCTCACCGCCGCATCGTGGGTCTTTTGGACACCCCGTAGTTCATGAAACTAGTCGTAGCTCTCGAGAAATAAATGAAATGTTTGCTGCGTCAATCTGCGGTCGGTGTGGTGCTGTAAAGAGGTTCCACCTCGAGCATGTGCTAACGCCAGCACAGTCGGGACACAGAGGGGAGACCTCTGCGTACCTACTGAAGACGGGGAGCATGGGATACGACTTTCTTTGCAGAAGCCTGACACTCACGGCCTGGGGCCTCGTGAGATTTCGATGTGGCAAGGGGAAAGCCTTGCGAATGCCCCTGAAGCGGTTTGGGTAGGCCTCCAAGAAGGTCGGCCCAAGCAAGTCGCCGGCCCCACCCGGCACACCGCATTCCCAATAAATTGTAATAAATAATATTCTAAAAGCACCGAGCGGATTGTCCTACTTATTTGATCAGGACGCATACCTCTACAATTTACTTGAAGACGAGGGACGGCATTTCGAGAAGCAGTACGTTGCAGCTGTCTAGCAAGAAGTCATCACCATCACCACTAGGAACAGCATCACTAACGGTTGTCTTGCTTTCACGAAGTGTGTCAAGTTTAATTACATGTTCCAAGCTTAATGCATTTTTAATTGATAAGCCATTAACCCTCTATTGCATGGCGTGCCATATTTGGCACATACCGATTAACATTTTTTATAGCGGGGGCAAGAGGACCAGTGGAGAATGTGACATAGTTAGAGTAATCCTTATAGTTACGTGCACTAAATATAAAAAAAAAGCGCTGCCATCCCTAGAGCAGTATGAAATCTAGACAAGAAATACATTTCACGGTGCACGTGCAAGCGCGGATCATGAACAACATTGACTGCTATATTTTTCTTGCAACCATTTTCTCGTTGCAGAAGCAAGAAAAATTATTTTGGCATATCTCGTGGCTTTGAAAATTCATGCTCATTAAGGCTCTTCTCAATTCCGTTTTCCACTACGGTATATAGTCGGAAATCGGTATGTGCCATATTTGGCACAGTATGCATGTGAGTGATGAAATGTGCAATATGATGCCATCTATGTTTTGTTGCACAGTGCAAATACGAACAAAAGAAATCCTCTGAGATCATGCAGCACAGCTCGTTTTTGCCAGATTTCAGTTGTGGTGGTAGGTTTTGAGATGCTTCACGAAAATATAGAGTGTCAGTAGCAGTACCTGGCAATCTTTTTGTTACATTATTGGCGTGGGTGCACGAAAAAAATTATGTGAAGTCTAACCAGTGCACGGCGATATTTAGTTTTACGATTTGTGGGCAATTGACGCTCACAACCACAAGTCAGCGGTTGGAAATTCGGGCAGGAAAGTACAGCAAGGCGGCACCATGCCAAGAGCCAAACGTGTAAGCGGCCATCTTGCGCGTAGATGTCGGCAGTCAGATGCACTAACCAAAATGTTCAATTATGCCTGAACACAGAAAGCAATTGCTTTGCTTTATTCCACAAATCAAGCTAAAAAGACCGCAATCAGTAAGATTTTGTTTTTCAGCCATGGCAGCAATTTTGCTCGCCCACTTGCATAGTGTGCCATATTTGGCACAAACCTTTATCTTCATTAATACAGTCACAATAAATCTGAAATTTTTTGTACTTGTTAGTCTTCATATAGTTAATGATAAAAAAATGGTCAAATAATTTTTTGAATTGATTTTCTCATAATTCATGCAATAGAGGGTTAAAATGAGCCGAAAAATATGCATTCGGCTGTGTCGATCTGGGTCAGTTTCCAGACATAGCGTTCTTTATCATCCACACAGCGCGAATTCTGGAATAACCTCGACAACAACGAACGGCGTGTCGTAGCCTTACTTGCCGAAACACGTCTATGAGCTCCTGTGATTTTTTTTCATTATGATCAAGAAACTATCAGATAATCTCCAAGCACAATACCCTTTGGTACATGAAGCACACGTGACAGAATATTCGGAAACGTGTGTGTTTAAACAATTATTTTCTATGTTCATGTGTTTGCAGTAAGTGCAGTAAGTCCTCTAAGATAGTTTAGAGGCCACCTTCTCGTCGCTGCAGCGTGATATCTTTGCTTGTTTTGCCCAGGTTTTGAGCCGTTTCTCTGCTCTCAAATTTCCACATATGAACGACCTATTATATCCGCTATTTTTCATTTGCAGTATTTACTAACTGTATTAAAACAAACTTTATCCTAGAGTGACTGCGATACATTACCGGATATATAACCTTGCAAATTGTTAAAAAAAAAATCATTCCAAAGACACTACACAGACAACAAAGGCAGCTACCACAGCGCTGACGTGATTTTTTATATTTTTTTTCCACTATTGTTAAAGAATATGCTCTAGTCTTTAATATATTTGAGTTTATGCACGTGTACTGGTCTAGCCTCATCCTATCCTACTAAGCCCTGTTTAGTTGGCAAAATGCGTCGCTTCGTGCTGTAAACATTCCCTTGAACAAGAAATATCGTCACCGATGCATCTGTAACGCCTAGGGAAAAATAATAAAGTGCGGAATTCGCACAAAAAACCTTCTGAGACGAAAACAATTTCTTCTCGATGATGACTGGAACCACTGCATTTCTGGAACCACTGCATGAAAGCACTGCATTTCTCACGATATTTTCGGTCTTCTAAAAAGCTTACCTGCTGAGAAATCAATGTGGACTTCCACGTATCTTCGTGCTGCAAACAAATGGTTGAGGATATTGCTTTACACTGAACTTTCCTCCAATGTGAGCATTTTTTTCTAATTAAAATAATTTTTTTTTCTAGATTGTGACAAAAGGAACCGTCGATGTCGTTACCCTCAAGGCAAGGCTTTTCTCCGGGGCCAAACCTCTTCCTGTTTCCCTGTTACATCATTATCATTATTTGTTGCTTTGCTATTATGAAGAAATACCGATTATTACAAAAAGCGAAATATTCTCTGAGAAAGAAAAAAGTGCATCAGACAGGCTGACCGGATTTTCCTTAGGTTTAGATTTCTTTGTCAAATGCACGCCATCATCCTTGGTGCTTTGAAAAAAATAGTTTAAAATTTTGAAAACCTTTTAAAGCAACCGCGTAGCTTTATAATGTACGAATATAGGTACACCAACCGAAACGTCGGCCAGCGGGCAATATTATTGCGATAGCCATGACATGGACACTTCTCGAGTGGGTTTTGCCGCTAACATCGGCGTCGGCGTTGCCCTCACGTTCCTCACATATGTACATATAAAACCCGGAAATAAAAGTTATTCAGGAGAAATATCTTCCAAAGCTCGCCACAAGGCATGAATGTGCGAACCCTCACTCCGCAGCACGCCGCTTTAACCGACAGGTCCCTGGAGCATACGTCCTATAGCATAACAGCGGTCAAATATGTATATGCACCATTTGCCGCTGGCGGTGCGCAAAGCTCGGATACGCTTTAGCGCGTTCTCTTTGTCGCCTGGGAGATGGCGGGAAGGGCGTGCTTTAAAGGTCGTCGCCCTGCTCGTATCTCGTCGCCCCGCTCGTACCTCCTGCTTGTACCACGTCTACTTTGCCGTGCAGGACGTGGTCGCCTGTGCGCGCGCGCTTATCTCGGGAAAAAGTCGCTTTGTACGTCTTGTGATTTCACCGGAAAGTTTGTTTTGAAATTACAAACTGCACGAAGGTGACTGTTTGCTGCAGCGGCCGCGTTTGCGAAAGGAGTGTACTGCCAGGTAGAACCCAAGTTGGGGCAGTTGGTTCTTGCATATTTGACACTTGCAGCACGCTGCTCAAACACAAAGTGACAAATGTGACAACTGTTAGTTCGCGCTCGTCCTGTGTATACCTGTAGGTTTTTTTTTTTCGTACATCCTTCTGTGCGCCTGTGCAGCACGCAGTAATTGTCGAGCAGTGAGAGTTGTTTGTTCGCCCTCGTCCTGTGTGTGCTCTTTTTTGCGAGTGCTTTGTGCTTGAGCACCTCGCTGCAGCCTTTAGAACTGCTTGCCGTTCGTCGAGTGACGTTCCAATTTCTTGCTTTCGTATCCATTGTCTCGGTCTTGCTGCGAAACTGTGACATCTTTCATCTTGAGACAAACTATATATCCTATTCACACATAGTCTTTTTGCGTGTTTCACTGAACTTCAACTCAGATTAATGCACATTACGGACTCAAGGCAAATTTAATTCTTGAGGATGCATAGTAAGGTTTGTTAACTTTATGGCATCAGATAAACAGATATCGTAACTTTCACAATATTTTTGTACGCAAGTAGTCTCATATTTTGCGCGACGTGCACCCTAATACGAGTGAGGTCACTCAATGTTCATGTGCCTTTGCTTCAGACTCCGTAGGGTGCCTGGCAGTAAAAAAAATTATAAATAGTGTTGAGCGTAATAGAGACAAGGAGAGAGAAACAGAGAGTGAACCTTAATTGTAGAAACAGGAGCTGTTTGTCTTGGCTCATGGGCGAGCGATTTACTCATTCTGGGTAGCCATGGTTTGTAGCCGACGCCTGAGCCTTCTAGGCCACTAAGCCCCAGTGGGCCCTGAGGGCTTATTGACGTCAGCAACGGCTCCCGTTGGTGTTTCGGCTTTTCTTGTACGCTGTGTTCGTTTATGGGCGGTATGTTTTGGTGGTTTCGTCATCCCCGTGCCATGTGAGACAGATTGTTAGCAGTCTCCGGGCAGTGTCTGTAGTTTCTATTGAAGTTGCCGGCGTACTTTGCTTGGGTAGTGTACCGTGCGGATAGGTGCCTGCCCTATATCCTTCTCTAGGTGATTGCTTGCTCTCTAGTCAGCCTTGTGTGAGCAGGTGAATAGTGGCGTCGTTTCCTCCTGCAGTGGGTGGCTACTTAGGAGTTTTTTCTCGGTATTCGCTCCTCTGCGTTTCGGCAGTCGGAATATCTCTAAGGAGTAGCCCGGTGTGTATGCTCTCGGGCTGAGGCATGTGTCACTCAGCACCCCGCTAGGAACTCATGCTCCATTGTCAGAGAATACTAGCATCTTCGAAATCTGACTTGCGAAGAACATAAAGGGCTGATCTGCTAATTGATCTCCTTAGGAATTTTTGACATGCTTCTTGTGACTCCATCACGGTGGTTATTGCAAAGAAAACGTATTGATTGCTAACGCAATGCCTTCTTCCTCTGCGGTGGTTGCATTATTTGCATATGTAGAAGCCGCAGTGAGTTATCTGCCTGTTTCATCCACAACGCATGCTCCACAATTGCTTACCTCTCGGTATATTGCAGCATCCGTGTAGCATACGATCTCATTGTTGCTATAGCTAGCTATCCTCTGCTGTAACAATTATGCGCCTGATTTTTTTATTTCCCTGTCATGTTCCATGTGCATATTGGTAGGTATTTTACACGCATGTATTGTATCGTTGATTTCGTGGTAAATAGACAGGGGCAGGCGTGCTCCTTTTTCGACTCTATCACCGAGTAACCTTACAAACGCTTGTGCCGTTTTTGTAAGTTTCGATGTTTCTAGTTGGCTTACCTGTACACTTCAATTGACTCTTCTCAGCTATTGTAAATCCCCATCTTGCGGATTTTTTACAGCGAAAGCTGTTTTGAGATTACAACAAGGGTGCCGTAGTTGTCCGCCGTCGCCGCCGCCGCCGCCCGTGTCCGTGACCGCGATCGCACGAAATAAGAAAAAAAAAACGAAATAAGAAAAAAATATCCAGGATGGAACGGGGTTTGAACATGAGTCCGCTCAGTGTGAGCCCAGTATTTCACCACTGAGCTATGCCTGTTCTCGAAACTCCTTCGCACAATAACCCTATACAAGCGTTTTTTCGGGAAGGAACCACGTTAACATACTCAATACAACATGGTAGAAGACTAAAATAACAACCAGGCGAACAGTGTAACCAGGTGTCACACAATATGAATTGCATTACGAGTTGGTCGTTGAATGCTTCCAACCCATTGCAAAGGGCTCACTCATAATTCTTGACCATCATCAGCCACCGAGTCAATTAATGGAGCACTGGGTACCTTGCAAGCGTAGTTGTATTAGTAGCCCCAAGAGAGTCTGCAACTGGTTCTACAAATGGCGCTCTTCCAACTTTCGCACTGATTGTGCTGCGCTTTCCGCGCAGGGCAGGCCTGTCGTTTTTTTCGTGGATGTGGTGGGGGGAATGTCCCATGGCAATTTTATAGGCTCTGCGGGTGATGATGTTCACCTTGTTACGCTGGCCGCAATCCGTGTCCACGTATGAAGTCCTGTAGGTTATGCTGCTTGTGAGTAACGCTTGAAGTGCTCCTCACTGAGTCCATTGCGTTTTCTTGCAACTCACTTGATGAGATGATTTATTGGCTTAACATGCGTTGTAGATTTCTAGCTCCGCTCCGCCGAATGATTACAGTATTAAAAAAAATGCTGCAGTGGAAACTATCGTAACGCATATCCGACATAGATGAAGCCACGGTTTGCTCTTGCAATGTGTCGGAAACACTCTCTTTTCAGGTGGCACCCGCCTAGAGGTAAAATGAATTCCCTCTGTTAGCGTAAACACCTGGTGAATGATAAAATAGGTGATCAGTGTTCACGAAGAAGGTAACCTATCGAGACGAGTATTGATGAATTGATCTTCAAGAGAATTGGGCCCGGACTTTGGAGCTTCTCAAGGAAACTGGTAATACAGTGTAATCAACCTTTAATAGAAGCCACACGTTTTCTCAGCCTTTCGTCATCGATGCCAAATATTCGTGGTTATAGCGAAAACGCTGAAGGTTGCTTACTGAAGCTGATACAATGAATGACCAGAGTATGAGTTGCAGAAACTAAAATAATGCACGCATGGACAGATATTTATACACTGGGAAATGGGAGAATGACCTCGACATGGAAGAAAATCTCCACACCTACACATAATAGTGATGAGTTATCCGCAGAAAATAATTACAACGTGCAGCTACCAGCGGCTAAAATATAAGGACAGGATGATAAAACATCGATATATATTCAAGAGCTCATCATACTCCGGAGTATAAATACGCTTCTTTGTAACACCTCTTTTTTCCTGATTTCCTCATTTTAGCTTACCATGACACAGCCACCTAGCATTCCAAGTGTGTAACATGACGCCTTTTAATTGGCTGGCCTAATTGAAAACTGCCAGGTTAATTTTCTTTTCTTGCAGCGATATAATAACGCATAATCCGACTAGATGCTGCTACAAGCACTTCCGTCATACCTGTTCAGCATCCTCTACCCTACTTTCATAACTACCTAGATTTTTTTACAGATGTTCTTTTTGTAGGGAGCAAGGGGTTTGCTTTGTATGGTGTAAGGTTATTTTGTGTGTCAAAGACATGTAAGCAGTTACAGCGACTACCTCAACAGCACTTTGACCGATCTTGCCTATTGTGTCTTGGCGCCTCTGTTGACTTCAGCGCTGCCTGCCGTGAGAACATCCTCTGTATTCTTAGCACGACTCTCGCTACACATTATCTCGAGAGAATCAACATCCCTGCTTTATATCAGACCCCACAATATTCAGCACTGCAACTGCGTTTCCCTGGTCTTCAGGTTTGACACCGAAAGGCTACCCGAGAGTTGCCAATTGCTAAAAATAAAATTTGTAATTTTCTTCCATATATTTCACAGTGCCAATTATCAACATATTGTCACGGGCTCAGAAGATGGTTTAGGATGACGACGACGAAGTGCTGAGCGGAACGCGCTTGAACTGCAGCAGCGTTGTACGCTTGTGCTCGCAAATATATCCTGCGCTTACAGTTTCTTCCCGTAACATCTTTGGTGGAAGGTGCGGGGTACGACTCGCTATACCGCTCCAGGAACTGGATCTTCGCAGTGGACGGCGCGTTGCTGCTACCACGATGACTGACCAAGCTACCCGATGTGAACAAGATCCGCCAGGCCCACAGCCAATTGTTGTGGTGCAGCCCCGTGACCCTGGCCCCTTCAACGGCACAAGCGGCATCGACGTCGACGACTGGCTAGTCCTGTACGAGCGCGTCAGCAGCAGCAACCACTGGGATCCGACGATCGGCGAAACTCTGGTACGAGACGCATGAAGAAGAGTTGACTAGTTGGGATGTCTGCAAGGTGAAATTACGCGATTTATTTGGGAAACCTATCGGACGACAAGTGGCTGCAAAGAAAGAGCTCGCAACTCGTGCCCAGACATCCACGGAGCCGTACATCGCGTACATCCAGGACGTGTTAGCTTTGTGCCGCAAGGTGGACAAGGATATGCCTGAGGACGACAAAGTCGGACACATACTGAAAGGAATTGCCGATGACGCCTTCAATTTCCTGTTATGCAAGGACTGCTCGACTGTGGAGTCGGTCATCGCAGAATGTCGTCGCTTCGAACAGGCAAAAAAGTAGGCGCATCATTCACCGGTTTGACCGCCTTCCCAACACGGCGGCTACGTCCTCCTGCGAAGATTTGCCCACGCTACATCAACCACCATCTCCGGAAAACGTCACCAGGATAGTCCGTCGGGAACTCGAGGCTATGGCACCCGTAATGTCTAACGACGGTGCTCCAGGAAACAGCCTCGCTACTGTTTCGTTAATACAGGCCGTGGTTCGTCAAGAGATCGCGAATATGGGCATTTCGCCAACTTTTCAAAATGCCAATGCTACTCCCAAACTTGGCTCCTCCAGTCGTTGCGGCGGCTACTCCGAAACCCACCTTCGCGCCACGACGAAACCCGGCCGAATGGCGTACACCTGATGATCGGCCCATATGTTTCACGAGCCACAGGATAGGACATATCGCCCGCCATTGCCGCAGCCGTTGGACCTCCTCACCTCGACCCAGCTTCTACAATTGGGGACCCCGCTCCGAACCTACGCCATATGGTCCGTCCTTCCGCACTGAGGCGGGTGCGGAACGTTTTCTCAGAACATCGGCCCAGCCGCTCCCCATCGCCCGCAGCGCCCCAGCGTCGTCAGTCCCCCCTCGCCCCAACGTCCCCTGCTCTGGGTCTCCCTTCGTCCGTCACTCGGGAAACTAGCCGGTGCAGCCCCCCGGAGGTGACGCTGCATACACGACTCGGACTGCAAACCCCTCTGATTACTCCTGACCAGCGATGCAACCTTCTTGGAATTCTCGTTGATGGCTTACCTGTAACTGCTCTTATTGATACCGGTGCACAAATATCTGTGATGGGCTCAGACCTCCGCCGCCGCCTCCAAAAAGTTATGACGCCTGCGATTGCACCTACCGTCCGTACAGCCGATGGGGAGCACCGCTACTGTGCTTGGAATGTGCACTGCACGAATAACAATTTCTGAGCATCACACTTCGGTCCTGTTTGCTGTACTAGAAAATTGCCCGCATGACCTCATCCTTGGGATCGACTTTCTGGACCAAGCACGCTGCGCTTATTGACTGCTCTGAAGGATTTATTCGCCTAAACTCCCCTCGTTCTCGGATACCGCTCCTATCAGTTCACCCCGTCTACGCTCCGCCGAGTTTCTTCGTCTTCCGCCGCAAGCCGCAGTTCAAGTCCAGCTCTCGCCGTTCCCACCAGTCCCCGACGGTGATTACGTTGCTGCCCCGATTTCTGACGTCGCCATGACGGCAATGTCGCGCTCCCCAACATGGTGGTGACAGTTACAGACAATCAAACTTCAGTTCCCCTCCTCAATTTTGGCTTCTCGACGCAAGTTATTCCTCGCGGCATGTCACTTGCGCGTCTGACACCTCTGGCCGACCATACCATTTCCGCCTTGACCACAGATTCGCCACCTCATATTCCATTGACATCACTCTCGTCACGTTCTTCCTGCGACCACTTCACGCCCATGATCTCCGACGAGCTCACTTCTGAACAGATCTCTGCTCTTCGACGCGTACTCGTTTCTTACCAGGACATCTTTGACTTCGGCGACCGTAATTTGGGCCAGACATCCGTGGTAACCCATCGCATCGATACCGGTGATGCTCGACCCATTCACCGACGGCCCTACCGTGTGTCAGCCCCGGAGCGTGTTATTATACAGCGGGAGGTGGATAAAATGCTTCAGAAGGGCATAATCGAACCCTCGTCCAGTCCCTGGTCCTCACCCGTTGTACTTGTCAAAAAGAAGGACAATAGCTGGAGATTCTGTGTTGACTACCGCCATCTCAATCACATTACCAAGAAAGATGTGTATCCTCTCCCGCGCATAGACGATGCACTCGATTGCTTGCACGGCGCCAAATATTTTTCTTCAATAGACCTCCGCTCAGGGTACTGGCAGATCGCTGTGGACGACCAAGACCGAGAGAAGACGGCCTTCGTGACTCCTGATGGACTTTACCAGTTTAAAGTGATGCCTTTTGGCTTGTGTAATGCTCCCGCGACTTTCGAGCGCATGATGGACTCTCTCCTTCGAGGCATGAAGTGGTCCATCTGCCTTTGCTATCTTGACGATGTTATTGTTTTTTCCACTACTTTCGAAAACCACCTTAATCGCCTGTCCACAGTGCTTGATGTTTTCCGACGCGCCAACCTTCAACTTAACTCGTCGAAGTGTCACTTTGGGCAACGCCAAATCTGCGTACTCGGCCATCTTGTTGACGCTGCGGGCGTACAGCCAGACCCTGGGAAAGTTCGAGCAGTTCGCGACTTCCCCACACCCCGTTCGGCCAAGGACGTCCGAAGTTTCTAGGACTGTGCTCCTACTTCCGTCGTTTTGTCGAGAACTTCGCCGAAGTAGCCCGTCCTCTGACCTACCTCCTCAAAAAGGACGTCGCATTCACCTGGGGCCAACAGCAAGCAAATGCCTTCTCGGCGCTCGTTGCCATGCTCACCAATCCACCAGTTCTGGCACACTTCGACCCCCTCTGCCACCACGGAGCTTCGTACCGATGCCAGTGGCCACGGCATAGGCGCAGTGCTTGCGCAACAGCAACAAGGCATGCACCGTGTGGTCGCGTACGCAAGCCGTCTTTTGTCGCCATCGGAACAAAATTATTCGATCACGGAACGCGAGTGCTTAGCTCTCGTCTGGGCGATTGCGAAATTCCGACCCTACCTATATGGCAGACACTTCTCCGTTATTACGGACCATCATGCGCTTTGCTGGCTGTCCTCGCTCAAGGACCCCACGGGACGCCTCGGTCGCTGGGCGCTGCACATTTTCCGTATCCTATAAATCGGGACAACTTCACAAGGACGCCGACTGCTTGTCTCGGTACGCAGTCGATCCGCCTGAAACGACGGAAGATGGACATGAAGCACTCGTTCTCTCCATTACGGACTTCACAAACATAGCTGCTGAACAACGCCGCGACTCTTCTTTGCGGCCTATTATAGATGGCCTGCAATGTTCACGGCCTGACCGTTCCTTACAGATGTTCGTCCTTCACAACGACATCGTGCACCGCTACAACGCCCGCCCTGAAGGTGCTGAGCTCTTGCCCGTTGTTCCTGCCCATCTCCGCTCGGATGTTTTGGCCCAGCTTCACGATGCACCTACCGCCGGACATCTAGGGGTGTCACGCACGTATGACCGCGTTCGTCGACGATTCTTTTGGCCTGGCCTCTACCGTTCTGTGCGACAGTACGTTGCGGCGTGCGACCTCTGTCAGCGGCGCAAGACACCTGCGCTATTGCCTGCTGGCAGCCTTCAGCCCATTGAAATACCAGATGAGCCATTTTTCCGAGTCGGCCTCGATCTTCTAGGACCTTTTCCCGAGTCAGCCACTGGTAATCGGTGGATTGCCGTCGCTACCGACTACGCAACGCGGTATGCCATTACACGAGCACTCCCCACCAGCTGCGCTACTGATGTAGCCGATTTCATTCTTCATGACATCATTCTGCGTCACGGTGCTCCTCGTCAGTTGATAACAGACCGCGGCCGCTGTTTTCTATCCAAAGTAGTCGACGACCTACTGCGATTCTGCTCGACCCACCACAAGTTCACAACAGCGTACCACCCACAAACCAACGGCCTCACCGAACGTCTGAACCGTACCCTGACAGATATGCTTGCAATGTACGTCTCCGAGGACCACCGAGATTGGGACATCCACTTACCTTTTGTAACCTTCGCATACAACTCTTCACGTCACGACACAGCTGGATTTTCACCTTTTTACCTACTGTTTGGCTATGACCCGCCTTTACCCATGGACACCATGCTCCATTCTGACGCCGACTCATCGACTGCCTATGCTCGTGATGCACTGGCCCGTGCTGACGTCGCCCGCCAAGTTGCCCGGGATCGCTTATTCGCTTCCCAGGTTGACCAAAAGTGTGTTTACGATCGCCGACACCACGACGTGCAGTACTCTCCAGGGTCGCTGGTCTTGATGTGGCTACCATCACGACGTGTTGGTCTCTGTGAAAAACTGATGTCACGTTATGTTGGCCCTTACCGCGTCGTACGAAAGGTCACCAGCGTTACCTATGAGATTGCTCCGCTCTATCAGAGGTCAGCAACAGCTCCAGTTACGAGCGACATCGTGCATGTGTCGAGACTTAAACCGTACCCCTCTCGCTCCGAGGACTGATCGCACCGGGACGGTGCTTCTGCCGCCGGCGGGTAATGTCACGGGCTCAGAAGATGGTTTAGGATGACGACGACGAAGTGCTGAGCGGAACGCGCTTGAACTGCAGCAGCGTTGTACGCTTGTGCTCGCAAATATATCCTGCGCTTACAGTTTCTTCCCCGTAACAATATTATACAAAATTATAAAAGATAACTCGACAAAACATTAACGTGGTGACACTGAACAATGTATTTATTTAAAAAAGAATTCTGAAGATGGAACTGTATGTCTGCGCACTGTGTATAAATATAAAACAAATATTTCTGTAGATAGAGAAACATTCACAGTGTGACCACTAATATTCCTAAGTACACCCAGTAATCCAAGCTGACGGGCCACGAGGTGGACGAAAAACTGCTATTAAATGCATTAACGTGCAGCTCATTTTTTTATATTGAGACTAGCCCATTAAGTTGAACATTTTGAGCTTAGAGACAACAGTAACTGCATTTGGCTTTATCAGCCGGCTGTGTCAATGATATTCGCCGGGTGTATATTCCATCAAATACATAAACAGTGTTCCTATGAATCCCAGGCTGACACAAGTCTCACAAGCTGTATTAAATTTTGCATGATCCCTCTCCTTCAAAATATATTGAATAATATTTCTTATACCGAGGATTTTTTATTTGCAGCTTGCCTATGCCCTCCTTTTTACACCTTGGCCCAAGGACTTGGACCTGGTTCACCTACAGTCCACGTCAGCGCACGTGCATACCATACGGACAGAGACGTAACTGCAACTCATTTCGTACGCATCGTGATTGTGTGGCACGTTGTTATCCAGCAGTAGCTGCGCGTTAGCATATAGGTTTCATCATTTATGCTGGCGCTCCTCAAAATAAAGCACTCGACACGAAAAGTAACCATGCAGAGTTGTCTATAAGGCATGCTTGCCAGAACACTGTTCAATACTTATCACGTACTTTACGTGCCTAGAGAGCGATCTATTTATGGGCCATGTGGTAGTGGAGGAAAACTTCAAACACCAGCTGTTCTTCTACGTGCATTTAAATCGGCGTTGAAGTGTGGCCGCGCTGCTCGATTGTTTCATCCACGTACTATCGGCGTCAAATGAAACCCGAGCAGGGGGCATGAATTTGCGATGACCCTGTGCGCAACCTTCAGTCATCACCATTGACAGGCGTGCGCATCCAGTTAGACAGCACTGTTCATATAATATTAATTACAATACAAGAATAATATAATTACAGAATTATATAATATTAATTACAATACAAGAATAACATTAATTACAATAATGGGGTTGTTCCATGCAGACATTCCTATACATTGCACTCAAACCTATGAGATTCTGCTTTTAGAAATTGTGGGAAATCATTTTAGTGCGCTATTGCCCCCCCCTTCAGTATTATTAAGGCTCTTTACGGGCCAATTAAATATTGTAAGAGGCTCTGTGAACGGCTGAACAGATCAAGGACCCCCAGTTTACCCGTAATTTTCCGCCGCTCAAACTTAAGATATCAAATAAGATAACAGACATCCATTTGTTATCGAAAGCACTGTCACAAAAACACATGTGCGGCAGTTCCCGAGTATGCATATCATTTTGTTAACATTCTGCAAACATCGCAAGCAGCCTCTGTTACCACGAACTGCGGTCTATTATGACCTTCTGTTCGATGGTGTTGCCTTACCCACTGATGTTCCTTTTTCCACATCTAGAGATAAATATAGAAAATTGAAACCATCTTCTACGATTAGCACAACGTCATTCTATTGTGATTAGAAGTATCGATCAAGCAGCATTACGTGTTTTCGCTGTAAAGGGCGTCAGACTGGATCTGTTTTTCACGTTTTGGCACGGCTTGTTCAAACACAAGTTTAAAGAAGGATATGCGAACGCGAGAGCCACGAATGCTTCTAAAACATTAGATGACAAATGATCGTCGGTATTGAACATGTATACACTCATTCCGTGTTTACAGCGCATTCGTAGATGTAAACAACATGACCTTTAGGCTTGGGGGATTCCTAACAAGTGTGAACAGATAGCATCAAGGTAACGAGAACTGTTTTCCTAAAGAACACGGAAGCATTTTTTAAGTATAGTAGTCGTTGTCTTGTTAGTTTTTAGGCTTTGACATAAAATTTGTACAACTGGAAAAGAACTTGAGCAAAACACACTTCTTTTTTGGTTAGGTTAGCTTTAAGCGTAGCGCTACTTGTTTGGGTATCACAATGACGATCAGTTCTATTTGTAATAGCACATGGCTCAACCACGGCCATCCGTGTACAAGCGGCAGATTACGTTGACACGACATACACGAAAGCTTGCGGATGCAATCGACTAGCAAGATGACGATGCTCGGCGGGCTACTGACTCACATTTTGAAGGACCCGACGTGCGGTGTCTTATCTTGAATCATCCGGCAAACAGTAATTCTGAACTCGTGCAAAGTCACGTTATAATGATTAGAACCACGTAAGCTGGCTGTATGACACGGTTGTACTACGAACATAAATGACTAGTCATATGAAAATTATGATATATTTGTCATGAACGGCATGGTTTACATACGATGGCCTTGGTGCTCTTGAGGCCCCTTTCGTTAGCTTGGTATATACAAATTTAGTGTGCCGAGACATTTCAGTATGATCAAAATAAATGACAGGCGAACATATCGAAATGATAATATGCATGTCTTGTACAGCATGACTTGCATGCCGCGCTGATTGCGCGCAAGCAGCGAGATATAGACCAAATTTGGTATTGGTAATCTGACTGTATGACGAACATAAATGACAGGTGGTGATATGGAAATCATGAGATTCCTCTCATGTAGAGCATGACTTGCATGCCACGCTCATGGAGCGCTCGCGGCCAGCTGACCAGCTTGATATACACCAAATTGGGCATTGTGCGACGTGACTGTACCAGGAACATAAATGGAAGGTGGTGATATGAAAATCATGATAATCATGTCATGTACAGTATGACTTGCATGCTACAGTCATGGTGCGTTCGTGACTGTTTCGCTAGCTTGATACACACCAAAATTGGGTTTGTGTGACGTGACTGTATAATGAATAATTGACTAGTCGTAATATCAAAATCGTGATGTTCATGTCGTGTACAGCACGACTTGCGTGCCACGTTCATGGTGAGCTCACGGCCGTTTCGCTAGCTTGATATACACCAAATTTGTTATTACGTAAAGGGACTGTATGAGGAACATAAATGACACGTGGTAACATAAAAATCATGAGATTCATGTCATGTGCAGCATGACTTGCATTCTGCAGTCATGGACCATTCGCGGCCGTTTCACTAGGTGGTACACAACAAAATTGTTTTGCGCGAAGTTATTGCATGAAGAACATATAAGACAAGTGTTTGTATGAAAATGTGACATTCATGTCATGTACAGCATGACTTT
>JALIZH010028116.1:0-10656 GCA_030522465.1 Rhipicephalus appendiculatus
GTTCGTTCATACATCTAAGGTGGCGTGGTCACGCTCGCAGTAAAACGCTCAATACAAGCCATAACAAAGCACAAAGCTAGCAATGCTCAAACCCAGGTTAAACAGAACGAGCAAGGTCTGAAATACCATACTTAACAGACATAGTCAAGTAATTAATCGCAAAAGTTAACTAAAATCGCTAGAACATTTCAGAAATCTGCAGCACAAATCTGCAGCGGCCGGCAAGAGAGGGCGCCACCGCCTCGCCAATAAAGCAAATGCCCCTCCCCTCAGGCTTTTGATGGGGAAAACAAGTTGACGGAACTTGCTGCAGATGACGCGATCTCAACTGCTGTAACATGCAGGAAGTCGATAAAGCGCACCAAAAAGTAGCGCATATGTCGCACACAGAGTTTGCAGATTTTCCAAACAAGGTTCTACTCGTGCCGGGGAAATCCTACACGCTTATCTCAGACATTGGCGTCGACGACGCTTTCGTAAACGGAGCAGTGGGAACTCCATGAACGGGAATCGCTGGGCGCTCGTGCGGCCTGTGCTACGCACTTCCTCAGGTTTCACTGTTGAGGCCCTGACATATGTTTTTTTTATTGTGCGTTACTCGTAAGCAAATTGGCTCAAGCCAAGGTTATTTTGTCAGCAAAGGTTTTACTGTTTATGTCAACATTCGGCGCAGTGTAAGGCTTTTTCCATTGTAACTATCATTTGGAACATTCCTTTAACAAAAAAAAATGTCCCATCTCCCGCTAAAGGGAACCATGTGTGGATGCGAAGCAGCGGGGGAGATAATTAGCTTGAGCGGGAGGAGCGTCACCGCTCTCATTTCACGGCAGTGGTCCGGGCGCTCATCGCGGCGCTGCACAGGGGAGAGAATGAGGCGCGCGCGCTCCGTCATTTTCATACCGCGGAACTACCGTGGCGCCCCCAGCGGAGTATGCAGCTGTCACACCACCTGTCGTGCGCGCCGCTCCGTAGAGGATTCCTAGATGAAAGGACGGGGAGGGGGGGGACCGTAGAAGAGGAGAGAGAGGGGGGAGGGGGACGTGCATGCCCTGTGGGGGGGTGTGGGACGCGGGAGCCGCTCCGTGGAGTAGAGGATTCTTAGAGGAGAGAGGGGGGAGAGGACGCGCTTGCGCTGTGTGGATGTGGGCGCCTCTCCTTAGAGTAGAGGAAGGGGGTGAGCGTAGGGGGAGGGGACGCGCATGCGCTGTGGGGGGGGTGTGAAACGCGGGGGGCCGCTCCGTAGAGTAGAGGATTCCTAGAGGTGAGAAAGGGGGTGAGCGTGGGAGAGAGAGGGGGAGGGGACGTGCATGCGCTGTGGTGGTGCCGGACGCGGGAAGGAGGGACGGACTAAGCCCCCTCCAAACACATGCAAGCAAGATTAAGGAATGGGGTCAACCTGGGCGACAGACACCACCTGCCTAGCCATTGCTAAGCAGCCTCTCTGTGCTCTCGGCCATGACTCAAGGTATGGGGTCAACCTGGGCGACAAACACCACCTGCCTAGCCATTGCTAAGCAGCCTCTCTGTGCTCTCGGCCATGACTCTGATGACAGTGTTAGGGTTGACGGCCTTCATATTACTACAGTGTTCTGGTTCGCATAATGGGTGCTTCCCTACTTCATGAAAGTGGCTGGACGCGGGACGGGGGGACGGGGGACGGCGGACGCGGGACGGACACGGGAGCCCCTGAGCATAAGATGCTTCGCATCTAATACACCATCTGCCACTAAAGGGAACCATGTGTAGATGTGAAGCAGCGGGCGCTAACGCTTACACTGGCGGCGGCGTTGACGCTGGCGCTCATCGCA
Organism: Rhipicephalus appendiculatus; assembly: GCA_030522465.1. Classification (NCBI taxonomy): domain Eukaryota; kingdom Metazoa; phylum Arthropoda; class Arachnida; order Ixodida; family Ixodidae; genus Rhipicephalus; species Rhipicephalus appendiculatus. The sequence continues at coordinate 1,809 of JALIZH010028116.1, forward strand.
GCGTTGCGCAGTAGAGAAAAAATGGGGAGGCGCAAAGCACGCAGTGATGGAGCGGTGTTTCCTACTGGAACATGCCAATCGCTGCTAATGGGCAATGAGAGGCAGAAGATTCCGACTCGACACAGAGACCCGCAGTCCGCTTTTAGTTGACGCGCACGCTGCTAATTTTTATTGTTCAACAACGCACAGGAGCAATCTCCCACCGGCACCACCTTGCAGGTCAAGATCCACTGCCATATATACGGGGTGGCCAGTGAACGGTTGTGCAGCGCGAGCAGTGGGTTTTTTTAACCAAGAAACTCGCTAGCAGACGCTGCCTGCGTCGGCGTCGCGAGGCGAGAGAGGGGGGAGCGTAGGAGAGGAGAGAGGGGGGGGGGACGCGCATGCGCAGTGGAAGTGTGCACGCCGCGGGCAGGGATGCCTAGAGGAGAGAGGGGGGGGAGCGTAGGAGAGGGAGAGAGAGGGGGGGACGCGCATGCGCAATGGGACTGTGGACGCCGCGGGCAGGGATTCCTAGAGGAGAGAGGGGGGGAGCGCAAGAGGGGAGAGAGGAGGGGAGGCGCATGCGCAGTGAGGGTGTGGTAGCCGCGGGGAGGGATGCCTAGAGATGGGGAGGAGGTTTTTATTTTTATTTTTTTTAAAGTGTTTGCGCATGCGCAGTAAGGGAGGCCACGCGGCACACCACCACCACCACCACCACCACCACCACAGGGTTAAGCTTCGCCATAAGATGCTTCACATCTAAAAACTGTTGCGTCTACATATGGAGGCACCGTATGATTGAGCGCAGAAATGAGTATGTGATATTGCCTCTTTATAGTTCGCATACAACAAGAAGTCCGCAGCACCATCTATGCTGCGGACTTGAAGGTCCAGCTACAGTAAACACAGTTTAAGTGGGACATATTTGGTGAAATGTTCATCTTGACACACGGGAAAGGCCAGTATTTACCTGACAGGGTATGCCGTTCAGGGAGCACGAACAGGCTTCTGGGAGGCACTGGCCTCGGCACTCACAGCCGCAACGTTCCCGCGACGCCCTAATGTATCGGCATTCCTTGGCTTCAGAAGGATCGATCCTCCGCACACCGCTGTCCAGAAGCACCTGGCGGCGACAACGCCACGGCAAGGGCTTCAACTCGTGCCGTCCATTCTGGCTTTTGTTCCCAACGGCGACCTCCTGCAACGAATACACGAAATGTGGCTTTCATACCATGAACCTGCGTCTGTGCCTGTTTCTTTTTCCCCCGTTAGGTTCTCCATCATATACGTCTACACCCAATTATACTATATAGCCTTAACACAGAAGTGGGATCTTGGAATCGCCTCTCTCTGACGACGACTTCGCGCCTGCTAAGAGTCAGACCTTTATAATAATGCTAATCCTGCGTGCCTAAAAACCCGAACACGTATATAGGGCATGTGATATTAAGTGCAACAGAAAGTGGCGCGACTAGCAATAATATTTCCCTGGAAATGTCTCGCACACATTGCTGGTGATAGCTGACTAAACATATCGCGAAACACGTTCGAACATTTTTGTTATTTCGTTGTTTCTTCGCTAGTGAATATAAGTTGACAATTATTAGGCATTCCTATAACAGTTCTCAGCAAAAAAAGAGTGTTATGTCCCAGTATTAAAGTCGGCATCTCTCAACTCTCCTTCACGGTGCTATTAAAACCTAGCAAACGTTTGACAACGACTTAGAAGTAATCAGTTGACATGATGACAAAACAGTGCAGGCATGTGCGGCATGCTTGGGCTTTTTTTTTTTTCTGTAAATACAACTCTCAGCCCCGCCCAACAAGAATTGAGCCTCGTGCAATGAAATAACTTACAAACCGATTCATATCTACCACTGGCAGCCCATCGATTGATAAAACTATATGTACACATACTTCACACATTGAAATTCCATAGGAAATGATTGTCTTACACTTTCGCCACACAAACCAGATTTTTCAGTTATTTTTCTAATATTGTACTATTAGCACTTATATCACAAAAAGTTGATTTCATACTTAACAGCGTTGCTTAGATTTGTCCATAAAATAGCAAAGCAACATCCAAAGAGTGCTGGACTCTGTCTTGACATGAGCCTGACAAGTATAATTGCCCTTAATAAAATCCCATTGGACCTTTCACCTTTGCCTTATCGCTGCGACATCTCGTAGGGTGCCTAGGGACCATATCGTCTTCCAAGACGGCGCGGAAAGACGAGGTCATTTCGCCAGACTCTTCATCACCGAGAAGCAGTCGTGGCTGGTCGACATGTTGCTGAATGAGGACAGTGTATTCTTCTACGTGCCTGTAGCCTAATCCTGCGAGATCCAAGAAGATTTGGATGAATCGCGCGCTTTCAAATCGCCAAAACACATGACTGGGCTACGAAACACATGTTATATGTAAATCACGCTATGAATATTTCACTCTGCGATTTCATCAACCTTTTATGATGGAGCACAGGTTTATCGCTGACTTTCACGCACAATCTCATTTAAGGGACCAATTACCCTTTATGAAAGAAAGGAAAAGATAATAGCGACACCTATTCGATCAGAATGAATCCTGTATGGGAATGGCGATTAATAGCTATTCTGTCGTGGCTAGTCTTTGTCTGTGGCTGAAAAAAAACAGCTACAGCTGGAGAAAAAAATCACAGCATATCCACGGGGTGAATGATGATGAGTGGGCGAAGCTCCGGAGGTTCATGACTCTTCCGTGAAAATTCGCCCATTACATCATCATGAAAGACGTGAGAACCAGTGTGTGCGCTTGGCAGCAGCTTCCCGCACTCGCGCAGCCTCGGGATCTGCCCGCCTGTACGCGCGTTTCCTCGCCGCTTCTCGGGCTCTCACAGTTTCTGGATCCGCTTCTCGGCGTCGCCGTGCACCTTCTGCTTCGTGGGCTCGAACGTCGGGCTCCGTTTCCGGCGCCTCCGTGCCTTCTTCGTCGCTCATTGCGCGCTGGCTGCCGAGCGAAAGAGGAAGCGCGCCAAGAGCGCCGCGCCACCCAGCGGTCTCCTATCACACTAGAGCACGCAGCGGAGCCGTCTCCTACGCATCGGAATGGAGCGAGCGCCGCAGCGCCATCTAGTGATCAATTCACGTACTGTTACAGCGCAGCGCCCTCTAGTGAACATTGTGAGAAGCAGCAGCGCCCATACATCTGAATGGAGCGAGCGCCGCAGCTTTTCATCATATATTCATCATATACAAGTACTGCCATCTAGCGGACATTCCAAGAACTAAACGAGAGGTGGCTACCTACAACTACATACATCGAGGACGCACGACCCACGGCTTAAGGAGCTTCGCCCCTAAAAACGTGCGCAGCCCGCAGTGCTTACACTTTCGCTCGATACGCAGCGCATTTCGGGACAGTAGAGAATTTTAGCGCATAACTTTTCCTGTATACGTCAAGGTGTTCACGCAGGGCCGGGTTACCGGACGATGGTATCGATATCTTGTGACGCTTCGGACAAACGCAATCATAGATATGCTTCTTTCTTTTGGATGGGTGTCCGCGACGCAAAAATGTTTAAAACGGCAAGGCATTCGGTGCTACACTCCAGCCAAGAATTTACACCAGTACAAAAGTAGAATACATTACGTCACTGCAATAAGAATTCTGTGCTTGCCTGGTCATCTTAGCGCCGCCAGATGGCCCGCGTCAGTGCCCGCGCTCGCTACAACTTGCACCGTCACGCGCGCCAACTGGCTGACGCGGGCCAAGAAACCACCGCCAACTTATCGACCTACTGATGCAACGGAGCCGGTGAGTCGCGGCCGCAGCTCATTTCGTTCGCTCATACCACGGCTGAGAGCAGCACGATCGCGGCGCGCGAATGCGCTATTTACGTGTGTTTTTTAAAGACGATAGTCTTTCTTGGGATATTTCTTCGCAGAAATTTTGGTCTGTCTGTCTATCCGTCTGTCTGTCTGTCCGTGACCCGCTTCAGGGCGGCGGCCAAGGTTTAACCACTTTCTCAGCGCCCAGCCATCTTGCACAAGTATTTTTGTTCATACTTGTGAACATTGTCGATCAAAAAAATCACCGCCCAAGCACTTCGTACAAATGGTTAACCAGCGAAGCTGAAATGTGCGGCCCCAGTGTTTAGCAGTGGGTTCAACCCGACGCTGCACTGAAGGCTTCCACAATTATCGTTGCCAGGTTGTGGTCGAACCACAGGCGGTCACAGACGTCGCAGCCGAAGCCGAAGCGCCGCTGGAGAAACTCGCCCAAAGCGGGCGCTCGCCCCGGCGAACCAACACCACCTAGACTTGGGCGAACGCGCTCCCGGAATCATGTCGACGCTGTTCTGCACGCAACGCCGTTTCTTCGGCGCGCCAGAGGGCGCGCCGTGGCTGCAAGTGTTTGACCTTGCAAGCGTCGATCCCAAGCTCGCGCGCCAATGGCGCGCGAGCTTGGGTACGACGCTCAGAACGACGTAACTGATAGCACAGCCAATGGAGACCGCTCGTGACACAGATGCCGAACGGTTTTTCGTTTCTCCTAGCCATATACAGCTTTCGCTGTAAAAGCAAATGTTACGCATGTCTGAGGCGCAACATCAAAACATAAGTAGTAGCTGGTATGTTCCTTTAAAAGAAAATACATAGATACGTAATTCTGAAGACCCCAGCGTTTCTTAGGCTGCGCTCAAAAAGCGACGCTATTCGCCTCGAGATCTTGGAGTGGCGCCCTCTCGCGTGTGACGTCAAGGAGAGGACTCGGATGCAGCTCTTCGCGCGCTCGCTCGCTACGTGAAGGCTGCTCGACGCTGCCGGCCTGTCTATCGTGCTCGAGTTATTGAAATATTGGTGGGCGAGTTGATAAAGCAATTTGTACTGAATGTTCAAGCAAAATGTCCATCGAAATCGAACGGAGTTGCCGTCAGGAGCACGTTCTTTGTCGATTGCTCCTGTTGTCGTCTGCTAGCCATCCATGTGTACATCTGCTTCTATGGTGAATTTTTCTTTTCGCGACTGTTTTATGGCCGTGGCGCACTCAAAATGACTTTCCTGCCCATTTTCGATAACTGACTTCAGCGTTCGGGCTTCAGCTTCCATTTCTGCGTTAAAGCGCAATAAATGTATACCGCGTGCTGCGCGTGTTCGGTTGCGAAGCCTGCTCCTTCGATTTAATTCATTTGTTCGGAGCATGACAAACGACGTGTGATGTCATTCAAATAAATTAAGTGGCGTTACCGGCAACAACGTTTGATTAAATACACATTTTTAGTAGCTGCTGTGTAAGCGCGTCGTAAGTACTTTAAATTGAAACACGAAATAAACAGGGTGAGTCTAAAGGGGATGCACGACGGGTATATGAAATATCGATAGGTTGTCCGGAGTGATTTTCTTTTGTTTTTGTTCTATTTTCTTTTTGCAACATATTTTAACCCTTACGTTAATGAATCGACGTTTGTTCACTCGTTCACGGTGGTCTGAAAATATGCTGAACAGAATTAGTGTAATCATACTAACGTTGATAAATATGAAGCTTTCGCATCGAAAGATGTATTTGCAATTAAATACTGTAAATCAGTCTCAACGGTCGACTCCTGATGTGGCTTGGTGCGATCACTGTACTAAAGAGACTCGATCGAGTTCCTTATGCATTTGCCTAAGTTGACTCGAAGGCGAAAGCCATCTTTTCCTTGAGTCGATGTATTGTTCCTTCGCCGCCCCCCTCCGAATGCTTTCTGGACGTAACGTGGTTTAGCATTGAAGCTTTCTACACATCACCTGGTTTTGCAACGCCTCCGAGATCGGCCCACCAATCACGGAGGCAGTGTAAAGCGACGATGTCATGTGATGACGTAATCATGTGACATGACGTTATGACGTCACAAATTTTGTCGGTCTGGGATGTCATGATGACGTGATCATGTGATGAATTTTCGCATCACTCGTGTTGACGCTGGCGACGCGGGACGCCGACGGTCAATTTTCGCAATTTATGTGGAATCTAAGGCTCCCACCTTAAAATATTTAATCTTGTTACAGCACGGTAAAGAATCACAATAATCAGCCACAGGGGCCAAAAGAATGGTGGGAAAGAGCTCTCTTTCTCCTCTTCCCTGGACACATTCGCCGATTTCCTTATGTTTACGAAGCTGTACTATCGGTGTCAAGTGAAACGCGAACACTGCAGCGGATCGCGTTGCCCAAGCATTAGAAATATAGTGCGCGCCATCCTGTCATTACCATTGGCAGGCTCGCACAGTCGAGTAGGCATCACTGCGCGATCGAAAACATGAATGCGGCTCATGAACGTATCTATCTCTAATCATAAGAGTCGAACTGTACCACGCGCACCACTGCTGGCGTTTCGTTCCGAGCGATCTTATTTGCATCCAGCTCGCCCAATCTGTGCTAGTGGCCCGCAATAACCCGCTGGTCGATGAATTTATCGATTTCATTTTGTCGGCTGTCGTGTCTGCACAAGTCCACATGACTACAACTGGGAGTGGAACATGAATTTTCATTCACCTCAAGTCTGTTTACACAACGCTGATTTTTGCGAATAAGCCGCAAAATTGATCGCGCTGCGATTTCAAAGCAGCGGAGACTCTCTTTAACTCACTTGGCGGGGGCGTTCGCGCTTTCACGTAAGCTATTTCAACGCCATCCAGCCCAGTGAGCGACGCTACGAACTCGGTGGCATGAACCTGATCGCGATGGCTGTCGGTATACAGAAGATAGGTTAAATGTTAAAGTTTCATAAACTCATGTAATGCTAGCAGTCATCTCAAGAAATATAAGAAAATGCAGCTAGTAGTCGAGGAACGCCGTGCGATGCGAGCGAACTATAACGAAAATGCTGCTGTTTTAGCCAGAGCGTAGCAGACGACAAAAGCCGAATCCCCGCCCTTGCGTCACTGGAGCGCCGTTCGCAGCGCCGCCATCGGTCGCACACGAGGCGAATACACGAACTGCCCTGGGTTCTGCGCAAGGTGATGTTTCTCGATAGCACTGCCAGATGGCGTCCATGTCTCACGCAGCGCCTCCTCTATTTTATCAAGGCCAGCCAGATGCGGCCGATTCAACATAGAGAAAGCGCTGTCTGAGGCAAGGCAAAACATTGTAGTACGGCCGGCAGAAGACTATCGTCTTTCGACGACATTTGCAGCGAAGCACGCAGATACGCGGCCAATTTTTGTCTTTTTTTTCGCGGGCTTTCTTTGCGGCTTGGAAAAGATGGTAGTGCAGCTGAGACTTTCTTTATCGCAAATAATGCCCTGGGGGTTTCTAAAGACGCTTTGGAACTTTGAAAATCCCATTTCTTAACTAAATTCCATATTTAGCAATTTAGTTAAATAATCCTAATTAAGAAATTAACTACAAAACAAAAAAATTATGTAGTTCGCAAGGTGGCTATCAGCAATGTGTGACTGATTTAAATGGCCTGCCTCTAATATTAGATTTTTTAACCCTTGGCACAAGTTAGCTGGGACACCCGGCATATAATGGCTGGGCAGTATCGCGATAGTGTTTTAGAGATGCCTTTAGATATCCGTATTTCTGTATTGAGATGCATTTGAAAAATGTATTTGCTTTTCAGTAGTGAAATACTTTTACGATGTATCTACTGTATCGCGATACATTGCAGGACATGCGTATGTCGTTACCTTTTTTTTTTCGGTAATCAGCTGACGTGTTTTCGATTTGGGATAGGAACACTTGTTTTTGCTAACGTGCGCCGCCTGTAGGCGACGCCTAAGTGAAACTGTGATGAGTGCCATGTATCACAGTTTCACTTAGGTGTTGGTTTAATTCCATATCGCATTATCAATATTGCGAAACTTTTCACATATGTTTTCTTTAGATTGCTGTTCACATTGCTTTACACCTGTTTCTTGTTAGTTCTTTTAGCACATTGTTGTTTGATGTTTACACATGTTTCTTTTAGTTCATCGAGTTCTTTTTAACGCATTGTTATTAAATGTCACAGATGTACGTAATCACTCATGTTATCACGTTTTTTTTTCCTTTCCGTGACTGTGTAAAAGTTCCCTTTATTAATGCGCCCACTTCACCGGACATCATTTTTGTCATGTAGTCATGTTAAAGGAGTACTGACACGAATTTTAAAAAATGTTGGGCTGTTTCTCTAAATAAAAGTACAGGTGTCGAGAAACCTAAAAAAGAATGTCTTAGTGCTTGGGAATGCATTGCATGTATATTTAATACCGCTACCATAAAACAGCAATTTCGGTTTCGGTATCGAGTGAGCGGCTTCGCAGTGACATGTCAGAGCAGTGCGACGTCACGGGAAGACAGCAACTGGCAACACACTAACGGCAAATCTGTCATCTGCTCGTGGTGCACGTAAACAACGATTAGCGAATTGTCGTCCAGTGACCCTGACTGATTTTTGCGATTTAGGCTGCATGCAGGACGCAGAGCTCGCAAACTAAGAAACTGTCCTGACTCGTCGGGATGATGTCGATTGCAGTGGAGCTGGCTTGCAGATGCTGAGCGACGAAAACTTTCAAATCAAAATAAAATATTTTATACGTGTTGCCTCACTCTGGTGTGTGGAGAGCGTTGACACAGCATACTAAGGAAACGAAAAAATGTCCTTTTTGCGATGTCTTCAAATCATGTCAGTACTCCTGTAATACCACATCACACTTTAAACTATGCTGATGTGTCTGATATATGTGTGATATTAGATGCTGGTTAGACACGTGTTTGGGGGCCCCCTGTGTATATAAGCAACATATTTCACGTATTCATTGTATTCCCTGACGAAGGCCGGACCCCGGCCGAAACGTCAGGGAATACAATGTAATATATATATATATATATATATATATATATACGCACGTGCATAGGG
>JALIZH010028117.1:0-22612 GCA_030522465.1 Rhipicephalus appendiculatus
AACCAAAGGAAATATGGGACCGACTGCCTCGTTCACAGGGCGAACGCCGCTGTTGATTTTCCCATCACTAGTGGTGAGGTGCCAGACCATAGCGACACCTTCGTTTCCCCGAGTGTGGCAGTCAGCTGGAGTGAAGAGGAGAATCGATCTGGTATTCTGGGGAATAACCAACACACAAACACACACGAATGAATTAGTTTTATGCAAACCACCCTTTGTTCAACACACCGTTACGGCACACACATCTGACACAAGTGCTTCGTTTTAAATAATTTCGCATTGAAAAGAAATTTTCACGTAAAAGAAGGCGGGGACCTCGTTTCGCCATAGGAAGTGGCCATGCAAGAATGCAAGCAATTCTTTTCTGAGAAATCACTTCCAAATTTGCTTTCAGAATAAGCCCGGCTTTGCGCGGGCGTATTCCGACAACCAAGCCCACCCTCCGGCAGTCAGGTGCACGCCGTGAGCGGTTACTGACCGCGTCTTTTGCAAACGTAATCCGTCCTTAAATACTCAAACACATGCGAGTACGAACGCCCGAACGACACCAACGCGAGCGGACGCCGTCTACGTTGACATCAGACATGGCATATGCTAGAATTACCTCACATAGCTCTCTCTGTCACATTCACTCGATTCTGTTGTAAAGCCGAACGTCATTATATGCAGTGCGTCTCTGTACACAGACTTTTTTTTCACGTTTCCACGCGTGGAAATCGATGGAAATGTTATTATGACGTTGACTAAAGCGCATCTCAAAACCATATCAAGCACTTTCAGAACTTCAGACACAATGTGCGATCACAAAGTAATCGCCCTTGTTAAGTGATTGCATCACTGATTTTATGGGCCATGCAATCACTTACACAACAACGCGCATAGCGGTCTCAACTCGTTAAGTGACTGTTTTAATTGGACATCCTGCAACAGCCCCGCGGACGCAGGCTACTGTTGGAAATGTCTGGCAGCCTACTTCCGCAGAGCTCCTGCAGACGCCAAGCTAAAGCTCTGTAATTAGTGCATGCGAAAGCAGTACACTCACCGTTAACACGCGCACGTTGTCCGTGTCCGCAACTTCAAGAATATTCCACACTCCAAGCGTCACTGTTGTCACTTCGAGCACGGAGCCTGGCGCGACCGCCACCGAAGATGCGCATGTTCGCTCGAACTCAAAACTACAAGACGCGCGACCAGCGCAACTGAGCCACTGAGTGCAACCAACGCAACACATTCCAAAAGGCGGAGGACAAGAGAGAGCAGGCGAAGTAGCGGAGGCGCCGGGCGGTGGCGCCGGCTCTGTGGCGCCGGTGCGAGTGTGTGTGCCCGTCACAACGGCGCCAAACGGAACGCGCGATATGTATGGCGCATACGGCGGCGCCTTCATCACGTAAGCCAATCGAAGCGCGCTTCACGAGAGTTCTGCGACTCCTCACGAATTGCCAACTCTCTTTCTCTGCGTCTACCATCCAAAAGGGGTCTAGTGAATACCCGAAGAGAATCATGGCTTCGTAATCCTCTTTCGACTCCTTTTTTTTCTTAGAGTGTATGCCCAAGCGAAAATGTCTGGCAATAATGAAACAGACACTGGCGTTTTTTCAGAGAGATAGTTAAGCGCTATTCTATTCGCTTAGATTCAGCAGGATAACTATCAGCTACTGAGCAATTAAACTGTCGCGTCTCCTGACTGTTGTTTCTTGATCAGATAAGGAAGCATGGAACTCAACACTCAGTCCCACGATCGACACCGCTGTTGGTACGTTTTCAAGTTACGCACTTTCCCACTTTCTTGGAGTCAGTAGACCAAATTTCAGCCATCGTGCAATTAAACTCGCATGTCTCCTTACTTTTGTTTCTTCCTCAGATAAGGAAGCGTCAACCCCTACATTCACCTCCACGACAGCCACTACTGCTGGTACGTTTTCAAGTTATGCACTTTCCCACTCTTTTGAAGTCCGTAGATCAAATTCCATCTATTGTGCAAGTAACCTCTCATGTCTCATTAATGTTGTTTCTTCCTCAGATAAGGAAGCGTCAACCCCTACATTCACCTCCACGACAGCCACTACTGTTGGTACGTTTTCAAGTTACACACTTTCCCACTTTCTTGGAGTCAGTAGACCAAATTTCAGCCATCGTGCAATTAAACTCGCATGTCTCCTTACTGTTGTTTCTTCCTCAGATAAGGAAGCGTCAACCCCTACATTCACCTCCACGACAGCCACTACTGCTGGTACGTTTTCAAGTTATGCACTTTTCCCACTCTTTTGAAGTCCGTAGATCAAATTCCATCTATTGTGCAAGTAACCTCTCATGTCTCATTACTGTTGTTTCTTCCTCAGATAAGGAAGCGTCAACCCCTACATTCACCTCCACGACAGCCACTACTGTTGGTACGTTTTCAAGTTACACACTTTCCCACTTTCTTGGAGTCAGTAGACCAAATTTCAGCCATCGTGCAATTAAACTCGCATGTCTCCTTACTGTTGTTTCTTCCTCAGATAAGGAAGCGTCAACCCCTTACATTCACCTCCACGACAGCCACTACTGCTGGTACGTTTTCAAGTTATGCACTTTCCCACTCTTTTGAAGTCCGTAGATCAAATTCCATCTATTGTGCAAGTAACCTCTCATGTCTCATTAATGTTGTTTCTTCCTCAGATAAGGAAGCGTCAACCCCTACATTCACCTCCACGACAGCCACTACTGTTGGTACGTTTTCAAGTTACACACTTTCCCACTTTCTTGGAGTCAGTAGACCAAATTTCAGCCATCGTGCAATTAAACTCGCATGTCTCCTTACTGTTGTTTCTTCCTCAGATAAGGAAGCGTCAACCCCTACATTCACCTCCACGACAGCCACTACTGCTGGTACGTTTTCAAGTTATGCACTTTCCCACTCTTTTGAAGTCCGTAGATCAAATTCCATCTATTGTGCAAGTAACCTCTCATGTCTCATTACTGTTGTTTCTTCCTCAGATAAGGAAGCATGGAACTCAACATTCAGTCCCACGATAGCCACCACTGTTGGTACGTGTTGTACTTATGCACTTCCCCACACCCTTAATTTCAGTAGATCAACTTTCATCTATTGTGCCATTAAACTTTCATACATCCGTATTGTTAAGGCGAGAGCCTTAGATGCCTCATCAAACTCGCGATTGAAGCGGCGTCCCGCGTCGGCGGCGCGCCCTAGAGTGGTGCTAAAATTATCATGTCCTGATGTCACCATATGACGTTATCACGACGCTGCAAACCGGCAATATTTGTGACGTGATAATGACGTCATCATGACGTCACATGATGTCGTCATCCCATGATGTCGCAGTTTGGTCGACGGTGGGCCGAACACAGAGGCAGTTCAAAACCACGTATAGGTGCACAAAGCTTTCGGAGGGTGGCGGGGCAGGAAAGATACATGGACTGAGAAGAAAAAGAAGTTAGCTTTCCCCTTCCAGTCGTCTTAAGTGAGTTCGTAAGGGACCCTGTAAGGTTTTTGTTTCTTCCTCAGATGAGGAAGCGTCAGCTCTGATTCTTACCTCCACGATAGCCACCATTGTTGGTTCTTTAGAGTTTAATACTACAATACTAGAGGGGAATCTGGCGCTACGATCGTTCAACCAACGTGGGAATGATGTGAAGTACAGGCTTCGGATGGGATTATGCTAGCTAGCGAACTGCCTATGGATCTTTTTCTACAGTATCAGTTTCGTTCTTCGTGTAGAAGCTGCATCCTGCCCGCAATAATGCGTACGTTGTTCGCTGCCATGGGAAGCGGGGTGCGGCGCAAAGTGCTCAAGCGGTACCTATATTGTAAGAAGTGACTAAAGCGGCCTAGGTTTCTTGGTTTCCGACGACGTTACGGATTTACAGGTTGTGTTTGACACTTTAAGCAAGGCATCGTTTACACGCCGCTCCGCACAGGTGAAGCCTACATCCCATACCAGTGCGGGAAACTGTATAAGGTTTGCTCAAGGCGCGTTGTTGGGCTAGTTGGTTATGATCCATGAGACTGTTTGGCGTAGCGCACACCCACGTGTGTCCTTCTTTGTCCTTGTGGGTGTGCGCTACGCCAAACAGTCTCATGGATCAGGTTTACATTTTTTTTTCTTTTTTTAACCTGAAAGTGTTTTATGCCGGGGATCACCACGGCTCCACTGACATATTTCTGTCACGAATATGACGTTGTAAAATATACGCAAAGAGATGGCAAAGAAAAAAAACTAGAAGAAAAAAATTTCACCGCTGGGAGTCGAACCTACGACCCCTCGCTCCTGAACACGATGATCCGCATACTAACATCGAGCTATTAAATTCGAAGTATTTCTTGGCGAACATCGGCGACTTTGAGCGTATCTCTCTATCTATCTATCTATCTATCTATCTATCTATCTATCTATCTATCTATCTATCTATCTATCTATCTATCTATCTATCTATCCGCCTACGACTTTGTGCTCTCGTGGCAGGTTTCGTTAATGGGATTTATACCAAAATTGGTATAGCATAACATGACTATGACGAACATAAATGACTGGTCATATCATGAAAACTCATGACTTACTTGTCATGAACAGCGTGGTTTACATGCCACGGCCGGGGTGCTCTAGCGGCCGTTTCGGAAACATAGTATATACCAAAATTGCTACGACGAGACATTTCTGCATCACTAATATAAATGACAGGTGGTAATAAGAAAAATCATGACGTCCATGTCATGCACAACATGATTTACATGCCACGCTTAAGATGGTGCGCTCACAGCCATTTCTCTAGCTTTATATACACCAAATTTAGTATTGCGTGACGTAACTGTATGACGAACATAAACGACAAGTGGTAATATAAAAATCAAGACATGTCCTGTGCAGCATGACTTACACGTCACGCTCATGGTACGCTCACGGCCAGTTCGCTGACTTGATGTACACAAGATTTGGTATTGCGCGACGTGTCTGTATGTCGAATATAAATGACAGGTGATACAATGAAAATCATGAAATCTATGTCATGTACGACGTGATTTACATGCCACGCTCATGGTCAGCTCACAGTAGTGATGCAGAACTATCGGAAAATTGAGTATTGATAATATCGATAGTTTCTTTCGAACTATCGATAGTGTAAAGAAACTATCGATATGCCACTATCGGTAAACTATCGATACTATTGTCGATAGTGCAATCAATATTACCGTCGGTTGTATTACTACGGACATCACTATCAATAGTGCAGTGAATAACTATGCTGTTGGTGGCCGGCTATATTGCCAAAAAAACATTTGCGGAAGGCTGCTATCAGCAATACTCAGTTTACTTAATTTATGAGCAATCTTTCTGCGAAATAAAAAGTATTCCAGCCAATAAATTCGGCAGTATCTCCATCAATAAATGCATGTTGAAAACTAAGCTCTAGGACCTTACAAATAACAAGCCTATTTCTTGATACTGAAATTACAAAATGCAATATAAATATGATGCCGCACAGTACCATCAAATGTAACAGTCTCGTTTCCTGTACACCTGAATAATTTAACTTTTTGCATTTGTCAGCCAAGAATTCTGGTGAAGGGGCGCAAGCATGCCAACTTTCTTGGCTTGCTCCTCCTGCTCCACACGCTCGAGGAATGAAGTTAACGCTGCAATGAGTTCGCGCGGTTGACTTTATGCTAAGGGTACACTATCAAACTTAATATCGATAGCGCTATCGATAGTTTCTTTTACCATCGATAGTTCGATAGTAAAGAACTATCGATGGTATCGATAGTGCCATGACTTGACTGTATGACGAACATAAATGACAGTTCCTAACATGTAAATCATGACATAAATGTTATGTACAGCATGAGCTGCTGATTGCTGGCTGCTTCGCATTACATCGATTCCCGGAATACGTGAGATCTGCCGGTTTTTATACGCACCACTTCCGTTGGCGGTATTCAGAGCTCGTTGAATTCAGCGTGTTTTCGTCATCACTAGCGAGATGGCGCGACGGGCTCGTAGTGGGTACCTCCGTGCTTCAGAAAAAGTATGCTTGATGTTTTAGTGCGTGTCAAACATATATTAGTCATTTATTTCCTATTCGATAAGAGTCGATTCGACCGAACTTTCTTGTTTTTATAAAGGAAAAAAAATTATTTAAAAAAAACTTATTTTTATCTACAACGAGAAATTACTCTTTTTTCTAGTTTTTTTTCATTATCTCTTTTTTTTAAGCTACCCGATTCTTGGCCAATCCCCCAGTGTGGGTGTGAGCCAGAAGCTTAGGATCTACATCTACATCTACATCTACAAGTCTACTTGCATGATACCTACAACCCAAGTGCGCTTGCCCCAAGGGTATTTAAAAAAGCTCCAGAAAGTCTGCTCTTCAAGCTTCCGCTGTGATTGTGCTGCGCGTTCCAAGCAGGCCTGGCAGTTTTAGGTGAGAAGCACCTTAAGAGCTAGGCTTGTTGGCGTCTCCTGTCGTCACGGTGTGTTATGTAGTCCCGGTATATCATAAAAAACTGCTATGCACCACAATGGTTTAATCGCACTACTCGCAACTGGTCCACTAAAAACGAAGAAGGCGACAGTTAGCCCAAGAAATAGCCGACGACGTTAGTGGAGCAGAAACACCCTTTTTTACATGCCGTAGGGAACTGAAACTGGGCATGTAGGGAAGAAGAAGAACCTCACGGTAAGCTGTTCTCCGAAGGCAGTTTTCCGATGATTTTAGTGGAGCAGAAACACCCTTCTCTATATAATCCCAATTTCACGCTGAACACAACTAGTGCCTCAGGAAAGAAATATCTCTCAAAACACTGCATGCTTCGCCACTTCCCAGGATTCACGTTATTGAAGCTGACACACCCATCCCAACATGCTTCGGCTCTCCTCAGTTTTTTTTTCTTTTGCCTTCGAGAGGAAACGGCTTACAAGGTTGCGCTCAGCCGGAGACATGCAATTCAATGCCTTGCTCGGTTGCCGTACGGCGATGTTTCATTGGATGACGTAAACAACCCATATATCAGTGACCAGATGAAAGCAGTTAGCTATAGCATCAGGTATTTCTCATAGCTCAGATGGCTCCCATACAATTCTTTTTCGTTTATCTTCATTCAAACAGATCATGCACCATACACGATGGCCCCGGTGGACCAAAGGAAACAAGACCGCTGCGTGTGCAACTGCAACTGTCCATCGTGTGCAACGGTCGGAAGTAGCAGTAATGGTTTGGCTGTCAGGACTGCTTCGTTAAAAGAGCAAGGCCTGACTCCTGAGTCAGCTGCCATCTACGAGAAGCTGGGTGCTTTGATGCCCTTGACTAAAAGAGTTGACTCCCTTCTGCAAGTGAAGGGGATGGTGACAGCCCTTCAAACATCGCTCCAACATATCTCTGAGAAACACGACAAGGTTCTTAGCCACCTCGGTAGTATTGACAACGAAGTTGCTAGCTTGAAATTGCGAATCGCCCGTGTGGAAATGTCTGGCATCAACCGCAAGATTTTAGAACTCCAAAACCAATTAAGCGACTACAACGAACATCTGACCAAGCAAACGCTGATGTTAAACTAAAGTAAGCACAAAAAGTAAGCGTGAATATCAGCGCTACAGAAACATCGAACCTACGCAGCAGTAAAAAGCAAAAGCGCAGAAGTGTAAACCAACAGCGAAAGCAAACAGATTGACGGCTGCAAAAAATATTAAGCGTAAAAAATATTCGTATTTGCTCCCTTACATTTAAAAAAGTTCATTATGCACGCCTTCTATTTTTCCCTCTCTTGAATATGACTCACTTAACAATTGTTATGTTGGTCCGCACATGGCCTCTTTTATAAATGTTATAGCTGTATTCAATGCTACGATCTTCCTTTTAGTAGCAATCTGATGACGCTGTAGCATTTTCCGACTACTATTTTTATGTTCGCTTACATGATAGAATAAAGAGTACATTAAGCATTGTGTTCCGTTTTGCTCCAGCAATAAAGCTTTCATTTTCTAACACTTGCAATTCTATTATCGTGTTCCTGATTTTATCCGCTATTACAATGGTCAGTCAGCTCACACAACACGTGTGTTCTGAAAAATGTAGAAACTACTACTAGTACTAGAGTAATGCTTGCCACTGGTGCCTTTTTGAGCATCCACTTGAAGTAACGTGTGCCACGCTTCTCAATTTATAACTACTTCCGCGTTATTCAGCCCATTGATGCAACAGTATTGAACTAATTCGTGTCATGAAGTTAACGCATTGGGTATAATGAAATCAACATTCTTCAGGACTAAGGGGAGCAAAAATCATTTTAAACACCGTTCTTGCTGCGCCTAAGGCATTAACTATAACATGCTCGTTGCTTAAACTGACTCACATCGGATGACTGAAGATAGAACCAGGACAAGGTACTAATCATATCGTCGTTTTTTCTAGCGATGTCTGGATTGGCTTTCTTTATCTACTTACAGCGTCAAAGGCACTAATAAACAAAGGAAGCAAATGTCACGCGCAAGGCTGGGTGACCCATACTGACCCGGAGCAATGTTCGTACACCTACGAACAGCTAGGAAAACAACGCACGCGAGGAGATAATATCGTGGCCTAACCCTTCATCCCCGTACCTGGTTGAAAGGAAGAATCTGTCATGGAATACAGTTGAAAATAGGCAATATGCGGGACTCCCGATCATAGTTCGGCAAAAAATGTTGAGCTCACTCATGGCATGGCATGGCAAAAACTTTATTATGGTACAGAGAAACTGAGGAACAAGGGCAAAGCGTCCAGGCGGAGTCAGTGGCCCCGTCCACGTAGGCACTGGTAAGCCAAAGGATTAGGGATGTCGTGAGCTCTCCGGACGGCCAAGAGTTGATCTTGGAGGACTTCACTGGATATGCTCTGTCATCTGTCTCTCATTGCCCATTAGCAGTGATTGGCATGTTCCAGAAGCAAATACTGGTCCATCACTGCGTGCTTTGCCCCTCCCCAGGTTTGACATTAGTCGAGCTATTCTAAGGCAGTTTCAAGCAATTACGTGGCTCTGTACAAGAGCACCGGCTTTTTTCTCTTAAACTGCCACGCGTGGAGTCACCCCTCTGTCTCTTG
Organism: Rhipicephalus appendiculatus; assembly: GCA_030522465.1. Classification (NCBI taxonomy): domain Eukaryota; kingdom Metazoa; phylum Arthropoda; class Arachnida; order Ixodida; family Ixodidae; genus Rhipicephalus; species Rhipicephalus appendiculatus. The sequence continues at coordinate 9,076 of JALIZH010028117.1, forward strand.
CCACGCGGTAGAATCTGAAGCAAGGTGTTCCCGGCGTTCTTTTTTTAGTCCCGTGACTACTTGTTACGTGATGTTCCGCGATTTTAGTCACGTGCCTAGATGTTGCCGGATTTCAGTCACGTGAATAGCTGTGACGTGGATTTTGGCGAGGGCATGTCACCTGACAAGCTGTTCCGTGGTTTTGGCTGGAACATGTTGCCTGACTGCCGTAAAATTCCGAGCAAACGCCCCCTCCCTTTTTCGGGAGATTCACCGTTTCATGCACTGTTTTTTCTTCGCCCGACGAGCACGAATGAAAAAAAATGAATGTATTCAATAAAACATTTCATCAGAAGCACGGGTGCGCGGCTCTTCCACCGCCATCCTGAATTTTGTCCCATGACCAAGCAAGCCCCCCACCCCCTCCAAATCTTGTCGAATTATTCTTAACCGTATGGCGGGCGCTTGCTCGGGATTTTACGGTAGCTGTCACGTGATGTTACGTAATTATTAGTCCCATGAGTAGCTGTTACGTGATTTGTAATCACATAACATATTCGCCCATCATAGTTATTGCATTTCACGGCTCGACAAATCCTTCAAGCGCGCAATCTCGTTCTGGCAGCCATGCTTTGTGAGGGGAACACCCGACTTGTTTAATGCGCTGGTGAGCAGGTCGTTTAATTGTCTGTCGTCGTCAGTTTGGAGTAGTTAAAAAGCCATGGGAGTAAAGATTTTTAGCAAGTGGATCAAAGCAGCAGCTTAGCGGTTCTCAAAACAAACGAGTGACTCGCAGTGTTGCTTTCTTCGCCATGCTTTATTAGAGTGATTTTCTTCGCGCATGTCTTCGAGTTATCCTACGTGTTTAACAGTCTGTCTAACAGTCTGTAGCATGTAAGCAGTCTGCTTTTCAAGATAAACATGTTGCTATTAGCGCTGTGTGGTGTCCTTTTTAGTTAACAGCGAAGCTGTTCTAAGGCTGCTCTTGAGCACACATGAGTGTTCCCGTCGCATTTCACGCCCAGGTTTCCACAAACACCGACAGATGAAGTAACTGCCTTGGCCGCGGAAGAGGAAGTTGCCGCACAATGAAACGAAGAACGGCGCCTCGAGCGTGAATAGACACTAAAGTCAATGCAAAAGGGGCGGGTGTGGCAGGGGTTGCCACGCGTGCTTTTCCGTGCACCTCTACTTCACAAGTACCACAATCACCGACACTCACACAAAATCATGAATCAACACGAAAACCACAAGGGAAACACAGGAAACCACAGTTCCTCTGTTTCTGCAGATTTTACACCGGGTGAAAGGAGTAATAATTTTGTGCATCCTCGTGCCCGTCTGTCATTTTGCGCTGTACCAAAGGTGATCACATGTATCACTAACAAGCGCACATTGCCACCGTTGTCGACATTCAAAAGCTCGCTGCTTATGTTAGCAGGCCCACGAGATAGGCCCTTGAGGGCATTGCTACAGTTACGTCATGCGCCATATAGCTGCGAATACTTAGCTGGGTGATGCCATCAATCACCACAGTATACAGGTCTTCGTACCGCTTGCTCTTCCGACGTTTACGCAATCAGCATGTTCTCAGCCGTAAATTCTGAGACTGAGACAGTGTACGGTTTGTAAACGACCGCATTTCACAGCTGCTCAAACCGGCGTCCAGTTTTCCGCTATGCTGCTTCTCGCGACCTTCGTGGCCCTTGACAAACATTCCTGTGCTAACGAAACAACGCGGCTGCATGATTCGCTCGACTGTACCCACGGAAGTATGAAGCACTGGGAAACACGGCTGCTTCTTCGACGTTTTCTTTAGGAAACTGACGCAGGCTGCCTTGTACAGTACTCCTCAGGTTTCCGCATAGCCTGGAAACCCCCTTTTCTACTGGCCTCGTTCACTGGCACACCATCTGGGTTGGTGAAGCCTGAGAATAGGCCCTAGCAAACGCAAGCACTTTTAAGTGGTCTTCAACAGTCTCACGTTCATTTTTTCTTCCCCAAAATGTCCCGCAGAAATGTAGAGCTCTCACATCTCCTTAAGGCGGTAAAGAATCGCGCTGCCTCGCAAGTACAGCTGAATGTGTCCCAACGTGCGTGGTGCTCGGGAATACTTCTTCACGACCACTTTTTGTTGCACGAATGTGAACTGCTCAATGAGCAAGTGACAAAGGCCCACGTACAGCAAAGTGCTCAGGCATAATTAATCATTATCATCAGCAATGTCATCAACAAAGCGTGCACGTAAGCGTATAGACGAGTATTGAGTACTTCGCTAATTCGCAAAGTGACGAACTATGGCGTAGTGGGTACTTCGCCACTCTGCTTGCAGTACGTATTCTAGAATAGTTCAAAACCGCGACGTTGACGCCTACAAACGCTCATTTCCTCGTGGCATGGTTGGGGGTTGAGGTGCACACCGAGGAGCGAATGCCTGGCTAGCGATTGAGAAGGCGATGCGAACGGGCCCCAAATTACGCTATCGCGTTCTACTCTTGAAGGCAAAGCTTAAGCTTCCCGCAAATTTTTGTTCGGCAAGACAGGGCGGATACTTTGTGCCAGAAACCAACTCGTAAATAAACATACGAGAGTTTACTTGAAAATTTCCTTGAAAATCTTCGTCATCAAAGAAGATTGTTGTAAATAAATAGAGGCTAAGGTCTTTTAAATTACTTTATATTCTTACTATGTTCAGGAAAGCTAGAATTCACGTTATTGAAAAATACTAGGTGCGCACAGACTATGCGTGAATGGTTCGAAACAACGAAACCAACTGCTCGGTGCTTGAAGTGTCTATTAAGGGGGAGATGGAGGGGAGATGGAGGGGAGATGGAGGGCAAAATCGACTGAAAATGCAATTTTTCAATTTTCATAGCACGATATTCCAGCATTACTGATAAGTGCCTCCACGAAGTGGCGCGTTTTTACGCGCAGTGGAAAGCATATAAAAATGGCTCCAAACGCGCCTGATCGCGTGACGGCACTGTGGCAACTCGAACTTGAAATGGCGTTTTCTCCAAACACTACTTTTCGTCAGTAAAGGAACATTTTCTCTGTAACCACTCCAGCTATCAAGTGCAAACTTTTGTGACTTTTTCTCAATAACATACGCCCTTTCCGAAGCAAACGAATGCTGTTTCCACCAGAATTGTATTTTTTACGAAAGTTTTTCTTTCAGAAAAAAGCCCTAAAATTATAGTCATCAGACATCTAAATTTTTAACTAAAGAATGGTCATGCCTATAATTATTATTTTGGTTCAGAAGGAACATGTAATAACCAGAAGAGATTTTACCATTTTACATGCAAAATGTTTTTCACAAATGTTCCTTCAAAAAATTAAATTAGTAAAATGATTTATTTTTTATTATTTTTAGAATGGCTTTGTAGTTTCTTGCCAAATTCATAAAACATCTAGTAAAATCACCATTCGAGCAACTTGCTAAATTTTGTGGAGTTTGCTTCAAAAATAACGGAGCGACGGGCAATAGTAGTTGCACACCTGTCTTTGCTATCCATCCCACCTTAAAGCGCATCACCGAGGAATACCATTAGGTGACGCGTGTCATAGGTTAAACCTGAAAAATGTTATGTATCCCTGCAATTTTTGGAATTGTGGCGCCAGTGAAAACTCTGTGCTCGTAACCACGAATAATCGCGCCTCAGTGTTAGCACACAATACGCTTTCAGCGTCGCATTTCATTCCCTAAGTGAGCAAAAGCGTAAAAATTCGTCGATATAGTATATAGCTGGAAATACATGTGTGTCTTGCAAGCGTACAACCGATTCTGAGAAGGGTCTTTCACAAGAGTGAACGGAATTTCATCTGTGATGCAACAGCTGTCAGCCGGACACACTGCCATGAAATTTTAAAGATAAGTGCGTGCAACTCGAACCTGATAATGCCCAGGAACAGGACAGGCCACAGATGACCGGACTCCATCAGACACAGGGTAGCGTGCTATCGAAACGTTCCTCCCACTGACGATAATAAGTCCTTCTGAAGTGATGCCTTCAGCCTTCTTCATTGTGACAATGAAAACACAGATAACACAACGAAACAATGAGCACACACACCTCAATTCCAGCTGATCTATTGTTTTGTTTTCATGAACGGCTACTGCCATATTCCTTTGAAACAACTTCCATGGAGTTTCAAAAAAAATTAACAATGATTTCGCCTCCCACTGGCTAAACACCTGCGCTGTTCTTGTCTATCCGATTGTCCTCAGCAGCGAAATTTTTTCAACGTCAGTGAAACGTTTTAGCTGCTATGTCTTCGTAAAACTTGTGCTATTGCGAAAAGGATATTTATTCAGATATTCTAAGGTGAATTTCGTGTATCAATATAACTTTTCAGTACTTTCTTTGTCAAAGTCTTTATTTCGCTTTTTCTGGTTATATTGAGTGCTGGCGAAGAATAAGCAAAATACATTGCCCTGGATCAATTGAACCCCTTCATATTTGATATGTCCTCGTTCACCTTCGATGTGACCCGTATTGCGACAGATGATCATTTAACAGAAGACGCTACCATGACGGACGAATAGGTCCTATGTGCCGCGCTCTGAAATGTTGCAACAAAATAATTTTTGTTATTAACTGCATGAAACGGAAAATGATAAGCGTAAGTCTAAGGGATAGGAAGACAGCAGAGTGGATCAGAGAGCAAGCAATGGCATACGAAATTCTTGTAGATGATAAGAAGCAAAAAAAAAATAGACCCGTTGAGGTCATGCCATGTCATGCGTAGTACTGATAACAGATTGTCAGTTGGAACGTCGGAATGTATACCAAGATAGGCGAAGTGCCGGCGCGGGCGACAAAAGGTTAAATAAAACAACAAAATTAAGCAATTTTGAGCCTTAAAATGGAATCAGCTCGCGAGATTCATAGTGCCTTGGAGATCATTGGGAGAAGCCTAGGACAGACTGCTGCCACTGACTATGACGATGACGACGACGATGGCAAATATTTAGCTAGCTTTTTTCGACACGAAGTGGACGAGGATAAAAAGACCGACCCAATGACAGACGAGCGCTGCCTTCCAATCAAAGTGGTTCGAATCAGCGCTCGTCTCTGTCTTAATGTGCCTATCTTTTCGTCATCGTACGTTTCGCGCCCCCCAAAAAAATTGGCTAAATATCATTAACCAACTCCCTCGCACCACAGTCCTGAGGTGAAAAGACAGTTATAACCAATATTGTCGCTTTGAATGGAAATGCAACAGGAAGGACACTACAATAAACAGTGATTTGTGCATATACTGCTTAAAACGAATGACTTGAAAACAAATGAATGCGCACGCTACTACCTTTGTTTCGTTTTTTTTTTGTTTTTTTGTACAGTTGAATTTCCTCGAGTTAAAGTTGTACAAAAAGGTCATACTCACATACAGTCCATCAAGTATCATATCTACAGGCAGTGCTGGACAGTATCGAAGATACGTCTTAGATAGTATCTTAGATACTCCGAGTATCTTGTATCTGTATCACGATAAGTCTTGCCAGGTGAATATCTGTATCTGTATTCCCAATGCTGTAAATAATGTATCAATATATTAAAATACAAGATACATCGATCGCAACACCACCGTGTGAAGCAATAAAAATTCGCTGAACTCCGCTTATCAATGTGATGCTGCGTCTGTAAGCCACATGAATAAAACTAAAAAATGGTGGCGTTGTTTAATCTTTCTGTCGGACCCTTCCAGTGAGGGCAGGCGATAAGGTCGACGCGTCCCTATTGGCGGAGCGCGTGAACGTCAGGGCTGGGCAAAGATACTTTGAAATTGTATCGCGATACGATGCAAGATACTCGGGCAAAAAGAATTGGAGATACAGGTACAAGATACTTCCACAATGAATGTATCCGATACGATACTTCCAAATTGTATCTTAAGATACTTCGATACATTTGTAAATTTGCTATTATAGATCTATATAATGACGCTGCAAATACCTATGTACAGAAGTGTTTGCTTGAAAATGTCTTAAGTGCGACCAACTTTGTTTATTTTAATGAAATATATGTTTGAATACCGAAAGTTATGTTTTTCTTGCTTAATGTATATTAGTATCATTCCGACACAAGTTATTGGCATTTGTTTACTTGACACTTTTGTATTTGATGGCTGTCGCTGCTCTACTTGGGGACCAGCTAGCGGGTTGCCGTCTAATTGCAAGAACTTCAATAAGAAGCCTCCTCAAGATGGTACAAATACCGGTGCAGAGTCTTACCTTGTCCATAAGCGTATTACCGTTTTCCTAGTATCGCATCACACTATAGGTGTATAGCAGCGACAACTCTGGTAGCGATATTTCTTGTGAAGCATCATGTGAAGACGATAACTACCGAGTCAGCGCTCACAGTTCACTAAGGACCTAAAACTGCAGTGATTTTTCATATTCTACATTGCGTAAAGTGTTCGCTAGGAGCGTATTCTATAACGTGCAATCTTTTACCATTTCCTCTCCGAGAGATCTTCTGCCACCCAGAAGCTTCCTAGATGTATTGTACGTGGCAAAAAGCGTCACAGGATATCAGTGCTATTCACACTATTGCAACTTCTAGCCTGCTGATTTGCTTTTTTGTAACACACAAAAAAAAGGACTTTACAGGGACCTAAAAAAAAGGAAAACGAATATACCTAAGTCAAATAGCAAGGCAATTCCACAATAAAAAATGTCTGTGAATGAGTATACAGGGTGTTTCACGTAAGTAGAAGCAAATATTAAAAAAAAAAAGCGTTTAACCATGACTGAATGAAACCAATTGCATATGGTTTACCGTCATGTGGCGCTTGTTCTGGTATTTTTATATTGCGCTTACTTGGTTGACTAACTATGCTCAATTATGCAAAATTTTTAATATTCACTTTAGGGCAGAGTGCACGTCGTCACACCGTAGAACGCAATGAAAAAATGACCAAAGCAACTGTTTTTGGGGCCGTAAATTCGCCATGGCAAATGTTTCCTGGCTTTTAAAGCAAGCACGTGAAATATCAAATAAAACCACCTGACTGCGCTCATGCGCTATCGCACTGCAGCGCTCTTAAACGCGCTTGGAGCGAAACAACCGGCGCGCGGACCGTCAACTTGTCGCTTCTCAGGGACAATGGTGTTTCTCTGACGCGTGTGGGGTCAGAAATATTGACGCGCTGTGGAGCCGATATGTAAGCCTCGGCCGCTCATTTCGCCGCGGTCCGCTTGCCGACTGTATCACTCGAAGCACGTCTGTGAGCGGTGCAGCACAATTGCGTACGAGCGCAGTAACGGGGTCATATTTCTCCGGCTTTCTTTAAACGGCTGAAGAATCGCTAATATAGCATGTACCTTTACACAAAATATCAGATATGTCGTTTTAGAATGCCCTCTAAAACGTAAAGAAAGGCACTTGGCCCCAAAATAAATAACAGAACTGTTACATTATTCATCTTAGTTTAGAAATTAAGCGCATTATAAAAATAACGTAATTAGAGCCACATGGCGGTAAACCCCATCGTTGGTTTTATTCAGTTGAGGTTAACCTCTTCTTTGCAAACATTTGGTTCCAGTCACGTGACACCCTTTATAAACACCCTACAAGTGGCACCTCTAAAAGCTATGAAAATAGAGCATGATGTATCGTAAACTTAGGTGTTAAGGTCAGACAACAGAAAGCTCAGTTCCCACGGAAAAGAGCACTAAAGGGCTCGTGGGGACGCTGATGAGAAATCCGTAGTACTTGGTATTATGTTTCTAAAATCCCCTTTCTAACAGCTTTAAGATTTCTTGTTATAATTTTCATTATTATAATGTAAACTCAATTTTTTGTTTTATTAAATCGTAAGCAGAATTTTAGTTCCTGTAAGCACTAGGTACGCTCAGATTATTTTACCTTAGCCCTGACATCGCCTGAACAGTAAATTCACATGGAATGTAGCTATGTAAATAGTAGCAATGACGCAGACAATAAAAAATAAGAATAAATAAGACAGGAATAGAGGAGGAGGTTACAAAATACTTATTACAGTTAACAAACGGAAAAAAAATACTCAGTGGCCTGGGTAATGTGTGGAATGCAAACGGAGGACAGCAAAGAGGGCACTTGTACTAACAATCAAGCTATCATTAAAAAACTTGCGTAATTTAGCACGAAGAACAACGATACAGTACACCAAAATATCATCTGTTACGTAAGTGCTTGTTCTATTGCATATAGCATCGACACCAGTGGTGGGATGGTTGTTATAATGTAATCTGCATATAAGCCCCCTAGTGTGCAAGTCAATCTTACATCGACGAGATCTGTGAAATCTCTGTCTAAAAGCAGCGAGACGCAAAGCGACCCCATTCTTGCATTGTTGAGAACTTGTAACAAAGCACCACGCAACATAAATTCAACAAGGACACTGTAGCCGACAGCGAATTTGAGCGAAACACGCCGCACGCATTGGAGTATGTAGCACAGTACGGTGGCTGTAAACAAGGTTCATGGCACCGACACAGCTAAAAAAGAAAGAAAACATCGAGAAACAAAAGGTCGGTGCACGTAGACGTTCGCGCCTTTGTTTTTGTCGGGATGGCTACAGCGCCATCACGTCACTCTGCTCCACCAATAAAGACGCGTATAGACCTTATTTCCTATGCTCACTGGAGCACTCTGGCGGAAAGACAAAGGAATATCGCTGTCGTCAGCTTTATTGAGGTAATTTGGGAAGCAGAGTTCAGCCGACGTTTGTTGTTTCGCAGGGTGGCGTTTCTATAGCAGTATCTTGTATCTTACGATACACGATACATTATTGGATGTATCGGAAATACAGATACAGATACTCCTTTTGTGACACGTATCGCGATACAGATACAAGATACCCAAGGAGTATCTAAGATAGTATCTAAGATACATGTATCTTCGATACTGCCCAGCCTCGGTGAACGTACACAAGCGCGTGAACGTATACGCCTTGCTGATCTTTTCTTCCCTTCTTTTCTTTCTTTTTTTTTTTGTTTGCTGTCCAGCTTTTTCCTTGAGACTTGCTCTAAACCTCTGTTCTGTGCTGCGTACTCCACCGCGTAGTTCGTCTATCACGCAATCTTCGATGGCGCTATAGTCTGGTTATCAAAGTTTCCCTTGCGTGGTGCTTCTTTACGAAGTCTGAAGAATGAAAGAAGGGGGTTTCCTTGCGTCTCGTGGATTTGACACATCAGTGATTTGAAGAGTCTCGTGGATATAAGTTTTGCTTATACACTATCATATTGGCGTATATGCAAATAATATTGTAACAACTATGACACTACCGGTAGCGATGATATAGACCTAACAAAACAAGTATTCACATAAGAGAAGATATTTTTTTATTGATATGATATGTAAAGGAGATGTTGGCGCACAAGTCAGGCGCCGGCTACTCTGCCCTTGAGTGAGTACTGAATATACATCTTAACAAAGAAAAAACAAAGAGCAGTACATGGAAAATAAAACACAAGAGCACACATATGTAAAAAACACACTCACACGCACATAACAACACCATTACAACGTATAAGAAAATGTCCGAATACCAATGAATAATGTCTCTGATGATGTATCTGGTCATCATTGAGTCCCACCGGCTCAACAAAGCAGTCAACACGTCTAGTCCTTATGGGGATGAAATCGTTCATGTGGACATAACAGTCACATGCACTTCAGCATTCACACATAACATGCACTTCAGCACACATATATGATGCCTGTCATATAATAGTGCGTATCACAAGTAAGACGTGTGCTTATATGAATATAAGTTCCTTATTTCTTAATAATTGCCAGCAATTCCGCTGTCTTCTAAAAAACGTTTTAGCGCTTTTAGAGCGTACTTCTGTAAAGCTCCGGTTGGCCACGGGCCCAGAAGTTTCTTGATACTGAACGGTCTGCGGTCTAATACCAATAGTTCCGATTTAAGACGGCGTCTCGGTGTGTCATGGCGTGGGCAGTCCATAAGAAGGTGACATACATCTTCATCTACAAATCCACATTCGCATTCGGGAGTTTCACTTTTGCCAATTCTGTGTAAGAAATGTTTTGTGTATGCGGTGCCTAGCCTTAACCGGTGAATAAGTGTTTCGATACTTCTATCTAATGCTATCGTAATTTTGAATTCAATGAATGGATCAATATGATATAAATCACAGCTCTTTGAGTTTTGGTCAAACCAAGTATTTTTACTCATTCGGAAAGTTGTTGCCTTTATAACACTTCGCAATTCATTTTTCGAAATTGGTAAGGAAACAGTAACATCTTTACGATGTGCTTGTCGTGCGGCCTCATCGGCAGCTGTGTTACCAGGAATGTTACAATGTCCAGGTATCCACTGGAATTTTATCTCATGTTTCGCCTGGCTTGCTTTTGTGAGCTCATTAAGTGTTTCATATATTACACTATCCCTGATTACCGTCGTGTTTGTACTGGAGAGTGATGATAATGCGGCCTGTGAATCGCTGAAAACTACCTATTTTCTCGCGTCTGCTGCTGAGTTTATATACTTGATAGCATACAGAATAGCGAATAGCTCAGCTGTTGTAGATGATGTCGCGCGAGATAATTTATATGATTCCTGAGTATTGAGGTGTGGTATTATAAATGCTGATGTCGAAGAAGTTGGAATACTTGAGCCATCTGTGTAAACATGTATGTACCCTGGATACCGCATGTGTATCTGGTAAAGCGCTAGTTGTTCAGCAGCTTGAATGAACATGTCTCTTTTTCGGATGATACCATCTACTGACAATTCAATGCTTGGTATTGTAAGCAGCCACGGAGGATAGTCAACTTCAGAGCTCCAAAATTCATTCCTTGGTAATATATGAAGATTGTTCCGTATTGCTTCATTAACATTGCTTTTATCCCTTCGTAAAATCTCCAGTGCCAATGGGTGGTCTTTGTGTTGCGTCTGTAAGCGAAAAAAAATGCCGGCATGTTTCGATTGTTGTCATGACTGGAAAGGGTGATTGGCGAGTCTCGGCTATTACGAGGCTGCTGGAAGTCGCTCGTAGAACACCTAGGCACACGCGCAGTCCCCTAGCTAATAGTCTTTGAAGTCGCTCCTCTGAAGTGTGGGAAATGCCATGTAAGACTGCTGCAGAGTATGCAATTTTTTTGTCGTATTAATGCATTGTGAACAGCGAGCATGGATGATACCGATCCGCCCCGTGATGTTCCAGCAAGTCTGCGGAGTATATTCACTAGCGTATTTACTTCGCTTTCGAGTTTCTTTATGTGAGGTGTCCAGGATAATTGCCGATCAAGTATTACTCCGAGAAATCGATGCTGCGTCACAATCATTAGTGGTTTTCCTTCTAAATTAAGATTGAAATTTTTTAACTTCCTACGGGTGAAAGGTAACACAGCTGTCTTTGCGTGTGATAGAACCATTCCTCTTTCTTTTAAAAAGTGGTTAATTACATTTATGCCCTCTTGCAACGCTATTTGAATTAACTGAACGTCAGTGCCAGATGCCCAAATGCACACATCATCTGCATATAAAGAGAATCTCAACTGAGAAGGCAGTCTTTTTGCTAAATCAGCCATGACACAGTTAAAAAGAAAAGGGCTCAGGACGCTTCCCTGTGGCACTCCCTGCCTGACATCGTGTTCTGCACTCTTTCCTTCGCTCGTCTGAATGAATATTTTGCGACCTGATAGAAATTTATAGATCCACCGCAAGGACCTGCCGCAGATTCCGAGATCTAACATACTTAGCAGAACATGAGTGTGACTGACGGTATCAAATGCCCTTTTGATGTCTAAGAACACTGCGATCGTCAACCTTCCACAGGCGCGTTCATGTTCCACATACGTTACTATGTCCAGTATTGCATCCATTGTACATCTCTGTTTTCTAAATCCCGTTAAGTAGTCGGACAATACATCCGTTCTGTTACACCACCACTGAAGTCGCGCATCAATCATTTTCTCCATTACTTTACATAAACAACTTGTCAGGCTGATTGGGCGGAAAGATTTTTGACGACATGACGCTATTGCACATTGCAGCTCACTTAATGTAAATGCAGGGTCTAGTTGAGGGTGCTGGGCCCCATAGCAAGCATTAATTTTCTGGTTGGCTAACGCAACGCAATTATCAAACAAGGCACATTGTGATGAAGAACCGGGCCTACTGATAAGTTCACAAAATTCATCTGCAACCACTACTTCCGGTTTGTCCAAGGCTACAGCAAGAGCACGAAATGGGAAGTTCTGTGTTACTGGGCCGCTAAATGCACGAATTACAAGCCAAATTCTTGGAACAGGTGTGTGGGGAGAGAGCGTGCCACAAAATCCACGCCAGCGCCGTTTACCTAAGTTTTCTAGTCGTCTGCGCATTATATTATGGATTTTCTGAGCATTTTTGTATGTTTCTAAACTTCCGCTCCGTCGATATGCTCTTTCGGATCGCCGTCTGATGGCTCTGAGATGTTCGTACTCTCCGTCAACAGCAGCATAATCTTTTGGAATCGGAACCTTCTTTGTACACCTGTTCACATTATCCTGCAAAAATTCAGTAAAGTTTTCAACAGTTGTACGTTCACTAATTTGGTTAGTTAGGCGACACCAAAATGCTTTCCAGTTCGTCAGCTTGCTGTAGCGCCTGACGTCATCATTTCGCAAGCTGGGATCATTTACAAGGATCGGAAAATGATCACTTCCTCGCGTTTCCACATCCGTTGTCCATCCCACACCATTCACTAGATCGTGAGAACACAGGGTAACATCTATGCAACTCGAGTAATTATACCCCCGGAGAAAAGTTGGGGAGCCATCATTTAAAACAGTCAAATTGCATTTGTCTGCGGCGCACTCAACAACGTTCCCACGATGCGTCACAGCGATCACTACCCCAGAATATGTTATGCGCATTAAAGTCTCCACATATAAATGTATATAAATTAGAAATATTAAAGATATTTGCTAGCTCTTCTACCGAAATACGACTTGAAGGTTGTAGATAAAGATTAATCACTGTTATGCACAGCTTACCAAACGATACTTTACAAGCGACGAATTCCGGAAAGTCTGAATCACTTGACTGAACTTGGCAAGATGGTAGGTCTTTTCTGACGCACAGATGGACTCTGCTAGGACCACTTCGGCGAGATGACTTGTATATCACGTAGTTAGAGAGGCGGGGAAATCGTCATTCATTCCTGCCTCTTGGATGCAAAGTATTGGAAAGTTATATTGCAAAAGCAGTTTACGGAAATCAGCACACTTTCTTCGAAGACTGTTGGCATTCCACTGGAATATGGAGACATTTTTGTAGCGGTTATTCATAGACTACTTGTCGCAGGTTTGGCCCGGATTGTTGACACAATAGTGCTTCCAGAGGCAGCAGGGCTTTTACTTCTGGTAAGTTATTTGCTTCAGGCAGTGCAGACAGGATTGCTTTAAGCGCTGCGAAAAGCATTGGTAAAATCAATTGCGTGACTGACGCAGAAGCACGGTCACCATTAACTGGTTCTGTTTCTGCGGCTCGCTGAGAATAACGTGGAGTTTCCATGTTGTAGCTTGGGCGAACACTGGAACTGTCGGCTCTATTA
>JALIZH010028118.1:0-15777 GCA_030522465.1 Rhipicephalus appendiculatus
TCCGTAGAGTAGAGGATTCCTAGAGGAGAGAGTGGGAGAGGACGCGCATGTTTCTCTGTGGTTTTCGTGCAGGCTCTCGTCTCAATGCGGATCGCTTAGAGTGCAGACGTTTAATGATGTCTACCGAGAGAGAGCGTGCGCCAGCGATTGCAACCGTATCCTTATTATCTGAGTTCGCAGAAGCTGCTAGAGCGACGCTCCCCAAACCCCCGACCCTGGCGTCCCTTCGAGATCCTTACGAAAGACGGGCGGGGCGTTCACCAATCGACGGCAGGCCTCGCACGCGGGTGATGTCATCTCTGCTTCAGCCGCGTTCGTCGCAAGAGCTCGATTTTTTAATCACGTATGGAACGTAGGATTCCCGGTGTGGTGAGATAGATAGATAGATAGATAGATAGATAGATAGATAGATAGATAGATAGATAGATAGATAGATAGATAGATAGATAGATAGATAGATAGATAGATAGATAGATAGATAGATAGATAGATAGATAGATAGATAGATAGATAGATAGATAGATAGATAGATAGATAGATAGATAGATAGAAGTGCCTTGGGATCGCAAAGAAATTCATCGCATTTTAAAATGGGATATTTTTCATTCCTTTCCATTGGCTCCAGCGCTTTATTGTTGAAGCACTATGATAGATTCCTGCATGGTCACCTCTGCACAACAGGTGCTCTTTTCTTTGATGACCATATCGGCTGATTCTTCTGAATGCACTGCTCGTATTGGATCAAGACTTTGGGACGTTCAATAACATCTATTGGTGCTTGACGTTGAAAAGGGCAAATTCAATTTCTTGATATTGCGAACCTCCTGGAGGAGAGAGGCACACATGTAGGCTTTATGCTGCGCGATCTAATAGGCGCCATCTTCCCTACATCTCTGCGCTGAAATCTAAGCACACGAGTCTCAAGCATTTTTGCCACCATCGAAATGCGGTCGCAACGACCTTCGGGTCAGCAGTCAAGCACCATAACCACTAGACCACGACGGCGAGTTCCAGTGTCAAAATTAAGACAGGTGCAGGTGTCCATTGCGCAAAGTGTGGGGGGCTCATCTCTCGGGAACTACAGCGATCAGATTGCTGGGAAAATTTTCGAGGCACTTCGGATACGTCAAAAATTAACCTCCTGCGTAAGATTCACATCCATCGTTATCAGCAATAAGGAGCTTAAGCATCTTTCAAGGTAATCAGTTCGTGAAGTGTTTTTATGTTGTGCTTCCTTAGGTATGCTTCAGTTTGTAGATTTAGGTATTGTAACGCGTTGTGAACAAGAGCTGATTGGCGATTACTCGCCTTCTCGCTCTCTTGGCCCCTTTACAGAAGTTTCAAAGGGTAGCAATAAATATGTGCTGGACGTCAGCGCTGGTCCCGTGCTCTTTGTTCGCGTTTCTAGGCGCTGTTCCCAATGAATCATTGTGAGCCGAGTCATTACATAGAACTGCATATGTTCTCTCTCTCTTTTCAACAGGATGGCTACGTCGGCCGGTTGGTATTGTTTTGCACGGGTGTGCTCTGTCCTATCTGTCTTCTTTTCTCAAACGTTCAGCGCAAAAGCAAAGATATCTCTTTTTTCTATATTCATGTGTACTCTTTATATTCAATTCTTAACAAGAGGGCCTGCTGCAGCTTTTCAGTGCTGAACATAGGTATATACGATAACGCCCCATACGTTTTCATTTTATTCCTTTTGCATTGCCACGGCATCTGTAATGTTCCCGCCTGTCATTATCTACACGTATTCGAAGTTAGTACCAGAACGAGAGGCAGCCCTCACCGAATCATGTCTTTTTTTTTTTTTTTTGCTGCCAGGTGGTTCCGAGCGGCGCAGCAGGCGGGGCTCGCAGCTCTGCAGCGGCGCCAAGTCTCTTCTCGGCATGCATCCTGCAAGTGGTCCTGCGAGCCCAGTGGGCGAGTCGCGCGAGGACTTACTGACTGAAGCACAACGCGAACGTGGCACCGACCAGTGCTTCGTCTACGACATCCAGTCGGCCTAGCCACAAGGGATCCTCTTGCGTGCAGCTCACAAGCAGAACTCTATGCGCACACTCCCCCCTCCTCGCTTAAAAAAGAAAAGAAACACCGCTCACAAGCCGCGGTCAATTGTTGCTGTCCCGCATATTCAATTGAATCATACGTGTCTATCTTTACATAGATTCCCATTGTACATGTACTATTTATTACAGCCATGTTTTTCACCAGTCATTAAACAAGTGACGTGTAATGTCTTGATCGCTGTTTTCTTCTGCGCTTCTTTAGTGGCTGCAGTTTGAGCACATAGCCGAATTCTCGCCTTATCAGCGAAGACGGTTGACGCTTTCGTGCTTTCTGCAGATCAACGCTGCTTGTCAAAGATAACGCTCCGTACGGGGAGGCGCTGCCATTGCGTTTGTTCTTTGGTCTATACGCTATGTATTTAACTGCGTTTATTTACGTCTGGCCTAACCTAATGACGCTACATGTAATGGTAAAGCCAGGACTGAAAATTTTTGTGATAGTGGTGAGTGGACCTTATTTCAGTCCAGAGAAGACGCAGGTGAGACGCCGCGCCGCCCGTCTCGTCCCACGTGGGTACCGCCAAGCCGAGCTTGACGGCCTGATATGAGCGCTCTGGACAGCCAGGGTTTGGTCGTTGAGTTCGTGGCCGCGCAAGAGCGCCGCCCACCTGTCCCCGCTAAAGGCTGAGCCGATGGCTTCACTTTCTCCCTCAGCACTTGGTTCAATGTTGCCGTTATTCTACAGCCACGGCATGCCGCACTGGGATACCTTTCAGGGTATACAGCATGTATAAATGCTATAGGTTATAGTGTACGCACAGGCTAATAAACGTACAAAGGTCACCGCCCACGCCCTGCACCAGGAAGGGTGTGCGGAAGAGGACTACCCGTTTCGACAGTTACAAGTGAACTGCAGGAATGCACGGCTGGTGGGTACGTGATTAATACAGGAGATCGAAGTGTTTCGAGGCCTAATTGAACGAGAGCAATGGTTCTCCGCGGGGGAAGGAGGCGGCGCATTCAGAGAGTCCTCACGCGTCGTCGTGCGTGCCAGAGGGCGAGCCTGCGGGTCAGGGGGCAAAGATAACTTTGACGTTTCAGAGGATGCTAAGGGCCTGAGGGGCGAACATCCCGGTTCGGTAGGCCTTGATGGCCACCTTGGAATTGTGATGAGTGAGTGGGGGCACCAGTGTGACAGTGAGACAGTGGTGTGCGTAGTGTTGTGATGTGGTGTCGCGGGTGACGCAAACGCGGTGCGTGGTGCGATAGATACACCGCGCAACGGACACGTGCGGCACGTCGAGGAAGAGGTCGTTGGCGCGGCATAGCACGTGTGGCAATGATCAATGAGAAGGTGGCACGGCAGACGGCAGAGGGCACGGAAGAGGAAGACGACGAGATGGGAGGCCGTGGGTTAGTCTGACTCGGGAGCTCCGGAAGAGACGCTGGTGTCAGGGTCTGTGCCGTCGGGTTCCGGACCCGAGCACAAAGGGCCCGACAGCGTCTGCCTCCAGACGTCCTCGGAACCAGGCGATACTGGAGGCGGGCCCGTTCCCCTCGTCCGAGAAGCTAGTCCGGGCAGCTCAACCACCGGGAAGCGCAGACTTCGCCGTCCCCGTAGGCTGAGTGGACTCCTGCTGCCGGTTGCCAGCCACGGGACGAGCCCGGGTGCCTGCCGCCAGACTCCACGCTCAGTACGTGGACGGGAAGGGTCACCAGTCTGCTTTGCCAAGGTCGCCCCCCTTCTGCGACATCTGCGCCGTCTCGACTCCTCGTCCTCTCCACGAGTGACTTCGCCGCCAACGAGACCGCGTGCCAGCAACGACTTCGCCGCCCCATCGACTCAAGTCTCGCAGGTGCCGGTGACTCGTCTTTTTCTTTGAACGCTCCGCGGAACGTTGTTCAGTCGGTAGACTGCCAGTCACTGTAGCTAAAACGCGCCTCTAGCTGTCCTGCTACCTTTTTTCTCGTTTTCTCCGCTTTTCCGTTTTGTGATAAAGTTACCTTTTTGTGTGTGTTTGAAAATGGCTCCTTCCTGTTCCGATCAGAGGCCTTGCCTCAAGTAACTCAATTAACACAAATTACCAAACCCTAAAAACCTGCATAACGAATTGGCGTCCGCTACGACAGGACGGAACAGGACGAAGCCATTTTTTCTAATTGCATGACTAGAGAGTCATCGCGATGAGTTTGACGGAATTCGAAGCCTTGGGCGAGCGTTTGGGGTTAAAGGGCGCGGAATTAACAGAGTGGTCAGAAAAACAAGAAGCTCGAGCGCGCGCAGAGAGGGCGGCAGAACGGGGAGGAAAAAGAAAGAGCGCTATTAGATGAGTTGGAAATTGAAGAACTCAAGCGCAGAACGCTACGGCTCAAGCTAAAGCTTGCAGATGTTTTAGAGACGCGTCTGAAAACAGAGAGCTATATTAAGCCGCGTCTTAGCTCAAATGAGAAGTTGGAGGGAGAGTTCGTCTCTTTCACTAAGGTTGGCGTTGAATCTCGCCATACCCTTTCGGTAAAGCCAGATGTCCGAATCTATTTATTTATTTATTTATTTGATTACCCACAGCGCCAATAGGCATTACAGTGGGGGGAGGGTATACAAAAAAGTGGAATACAAAAGCAGATACATTGTCAGCCAAACAACTAATCGAAGTCGCCAATTATTCACAAGCAGCAACACAAATATATATAACAATGAAGAGGAAAAAAAACTAAAGAAAAAAAACACAGTTATTCTAACAAAGAAAAAAAGAGTTCATTTGACATAATACAGGCAATGTTTGATGGCAACTGGTTCCAGTCGCGGATTGTTTTAGGAAAAAAAGCATTTTGAAATACGTCAGTCTTGCAAGCAATTTCCCGTATCTTGAACCTGTGATCTACACGATCTGAGACATAATGCGGTGAAAGTAAATATTTGGCCTTATCAATTCCGACATGGCAATGATATACAGCATGAAAGAACTTCAATCGCAATTTACGCCGACGGTTGCATAAATAATCCCAATCTAATCTTTCCTTCAATCTGGCCGCACCGATATCTCTACTGTAAATCCCTGTTACGAACCGAGCAGCTAAATTCTGAACCCTTTCCAATTTATCAGTGTCTCGCTTAGCCTGAGGATCCCAAACTGTGCAGGCATATTCAAGAATGGGTCTAACATTGGTCTTGTACAATAATTCTTTAGTAGGAATAGGAAAGGATTTTCCATTTCGTCGCAAAAAGCCCAGTACTTTCCCAGCCTTAGCTACAACGTAATCAACCTGTCTCTGCCACCTTAGCTTAGACGTAAAATAAATACCGAGATATTTGTATTCAGGTACCTGTTTTAAGTTTATACCATTCATATGATAACTAGTCACATATGGGTTTTTCTTCCTGGTGAAGGTAATGTAAACTGTTTTATTTAAATTTAACTTCATACGCCATTTTGAACACCATTCGCTAATTCTGTCCAGGTCTTGTTGGAGTAAAACTACATCGTCCATGCTTTTTATTTCCCTATACAACGCGCAATCATCGGCGAATAAACGCATTTGGGATTGGATACCGTCAGTTATATCGTTTATGTATAAGAGGAATAACAATGGTCCTAACACAGAACCCTGAGGTACACCGGATGTGACATCTGCCATTCGAGACTGAGCTCCGTTAATAATGACAAACTGTTTTCTTGATGTTAGGTACGATCTTATCCAAGAAATAATCTGTGGATGTATATTGTAAAGTGCAAGTTTTTCGACTAATAATGTATGGGGTACGGTGTCGAATGCCTTCTGAAAATCCAGGAATGCGCAGTCTACAGAGAGTCGATGATCTAATGCTTTTGCTATGTCATGTGTAAATTCTGTTAGCTGTGTAATACAGGAAAGGCCTTTCCGAAACCCGTGCTGCGCTTGGTTAAACAAACAATGTTCATTAATATGTGCCACAACAGAAGTGTACAAGATATGCTCCAAAACCTTACAGGAAACACATGTCAACGACACCGGTCGATAATTTGCTACGTCACTACGCGCGCCGGACTTATAGATTGGAACAACGGCCCCAACTTTCCACTCATCCGGAAGAAAGGACTCTTCCAGAGATTTCTCATAAATTATCTTTAAGTATGGCGCGACTGATGTTGAACAAAGTTGCAAAAATCGGTTTGGAAGGCCATCAGGACCACAAGCCTTTGACCCATTTAATCCCTGCAACAAAACTTCAATGCCACGTGTGGAAATATTGATGCCATCCATCTCTGCTATTGCGCTTCTTGCGTCTTGTTTGTTTCCACCGCTACTTATTACTGTGTTGAACACAGAACAGAAATACTGATTAAAACTTTCGGCCTTAGCAATGTCGTCACTCACAGTGTCACCGCCGATCACCAACGACGGAACAGCTACGTTATCCTTACCATTTCGTTTAACATACTTCCAAAATTCTTTGGGATTTTCTTTTAATCTAGTGTGCAGAGAACCAGAATAAGAATTCCTTCGCGACACGGATAGCGGCCTTCACCTCGCATGTAATGTCCTGTAATTTCCTTTTATTCTCATCTGTGGGAACCATTCGAAAAGTATGATAGCATCTTTGCCTCTTCTGTGTTATTCTATACAACGATTTTGTAAACCAGGGTTTGCTTTTAGAACGCCTTGGGGTTAATGTCCAAGATGGAACGAACTGATGTTTTAGTTCCACCATCTTTTGTTTAAATGATGTCCACAACTGATCTACACCATCAGTCTCGGCTTGTGTCTCAAAAACCGTTAAATAGGAATCTAGGGCCTCATTAATCTGATCCACATTAGCCTTCTCAAAATTGAATATTCGCCGATTAGGACCAGTTACGGTTTTCACGTAGCTAATATGCATCTCGCACACCACAGCGTCATGATCACTTATACCAGGTACGACAACACTGGATGAAACAAGCTCCGGTTGGTTTGTGAGTATCAAATCTAAAATATTTTCTCCGCGTGTTGGTTCCAGCACAGTTTGTTCAAGCGCCAACAAATCTATTAAGTTTTTCATTTCATGACTGCAGCTATCTGTCGTGGTAACAATATTAGGCTGTTGGTGCCAGTTGAGAGAAGGCAAGTTGAAATCACCACCGATTACTAACGTATCAGCCTGCAGTGTTTCGAGAACTGCTGTAAACTGCAACAATGTGCCGACGGAGGAACATGGTGGTCGGTAAAAACTACATACAATCAATACTTTGCTATTAGGCAGCATAAGCTTACAGAATACTGCCTCACAAGCGCCTACATCTACTTTGACCGAGCATGACGAAATGCTACTATCTACTAAAATGAACACGCCTCCTCCGTGAGAATTCCTGTCCTTCCTATAGGCAGTGAAACCGTCAGGAAATACTTCACTGTCAGCAATGTCACCATCTAGCCACGATTCGTTCCCTAAGATTACAGTTGGCCTGATTGTTTCAATCAAACCATTCAGATCATCTACTTTGTTTTTAATACTTCTACAGTTGACCAGAAGAAAAGAAAGACCTACATCATCAACTCGAGATGGTCAAGTCAGGGGTACAACTTGATTCGCGCCATCATCATACACGTACTTCTGCCCATTCATGACCAGAGTATCAAACCGAAGGCTCACTTTATGGCCTTCTTCCTTTCGGGACTTAGCATATTGCCATAAAAATTTTCTTTTCGTCCTCACCATTTTAGAAAAATCCTCCGAAATGCTGATGTCACTTCCTTTTAGCTTTTTAGCGCTGCGCAGAATCTGTTGCTTTTCCTTAAACGAGGTGAAATTAGCAATCAAAGGACGGCTTTTTCCTGATTGAAACTTTCCAAGTCTATGAGCGCGTTCGATAGAAACAGTCTGCACTCCCAGCTTACTTTGACAAATTTCACGGACGTGACCTTCGGATTCTTCACTGGACTCTTGAGCTTTGTTGTCATCCACACCGTAAAAGAGCAAATTGCAACGTCGACTACGATTCTCAAGGTCGTCAATTTTTGACAGAAGTGCCTGTATTCCATGTTGTTGCCTTTCATTTTCTTTTCTACATTCTCGGACTGAGGCCGTTAAATTCTCAAGGCTATGCAACTTTAACTCTAAAGTCTGAATTCGGGAACCAAGGTCACTTATGACATGCGTCTGCTGTGTCTGTGCTTCCTCGATAGTTGACAGTTTCGCCGTAATTACACTTTGGCCTTCCAGAAGCTGAGCAAGTGTCGCCTCAAACGAGGGTCCCGGATTTAGTTCAAGGTCACCACACAAGAATAGCAACAAAAAGTAGAATGAGAAACGTCGCAGCAAGCGAAAACTCGAGGGATGACGCGACTCTCGTTCACGACTAGAATTCGACAACACACACTCAAACAATATTGGGCGTGGAACCGGCAGAACATAAACAAAAGAGCGAGATGAAAAATTCAAATTACCAACCTGCAAAAGCAGTAATAACCATGTGAAGGGCATCGCTTCCGCGGTGCCGGTTCCACGCCCCACTGTGCCCGTGACTGTCCCTGGCTTTTGTAGTTCGGTGATAAGGCCGCAGTCCAACCAGTGTTCGTAAGCCGGCTCTGCACTTTCGCTGTAATCGGCGGCAGTTCGTGTCGGATATTCAACTTGGAAGATCGTGAAGGTGATGTTTCCTGGTCTGTTGTCCCGGCCAAGCGTACTTGAATCCCAGCTGCCACCAGAACTTTCCGCCGTAAATATTCTGCTGACCTGCAAAAGCAGTAATAACCATGTGAAGGGCATCGCTTCCGCGGTGCCGGTTCCACGCCCCACTGTGCCCGTGACTGTCCCTGGCTTTTGTAGTTCGGTGATAAGGCCGCAGTCCAACCAGTGTTCGTAAGCCGGCTCTGCACTTTCGCTGTAATCGGCGGCAGTTCGTGTCGGATATTCAACTTGGAAGATCGTGAAGGTGATGTTTCCTGGTCTGTTGTCCCGGCCAAGCGTACTTGAATCCCAGCTGCCACCAGAACTTTCCGCCGTAAATATTCTGCTGACCTGCAAAAGCAGTAATAACCATGTGAAGGGCATCGCTTCCGCGGTGCCGGTTCCACGCCCCACGAGCCTTGTACACCATTTAGCGTTGGTGGTACGAACATCTCAGAAGTACTTCGTGGCTTGATTATCACCCGCGAAATGGCGCAAAAGGCTCGTGGGGCGCGCTTCTAAATGGCATCGCCTCGTCGTGTGGCCCTGTTTAGTCGCGCCGCATGGATGGATATTGTAGCCGGAGGGAGTCTGCTTTTTGGTTCTCCTTGCGGCAGAATTTGGGTATTTTAGTGATGTGAAACCAAGCTTGTAATTCTGAAAGTGATACGAACACGGTCCAATTAAGCTATCGCGTTCTATTTTCATATCGAAGCTCAAGCGTCCTCCAAGTTTCGTGACGTCATTTCTGTGGCTATAATGACGCCAATAAAATATTTTTTCACAAGGAGATGACGCGAGCCTATTGTTCCAGCGGGACAGACTGCGTTTTTGTGTTAAATGCGCTTGACGTAGGGTGTTATTTGCGAAGTATGGGAACTAATCTATGGATTATACGAAGAAAAGAAATAAACTTCGCCTAACTTACACGGACAAAGAACAAAATTGATGGCTGCGAAAAGATAGATCACGCTCAGCTGTTGGTACTTCACATAGTTAGGAGCACCCTACAGACGCGACATGCACTTCAGGTCATTGTGGTAGGCTCACTTGGTAAAACGCTGTGTTCTTGTGCGTGACCCTACTAAACAAAGAATTATTGCGATTCACAAGGTTTACAACTTGAGCATTTACTACTCCATGAGGCCTAACTCCAATCAATCTTCGTTAATAGCGGGCCAACGACTGCAAATCTTCAGTGTCTTTCTGGCCGTACTCACCGACACCTTTCGTTGTTGTTGTGGTTATGGTAAATAAACCTCAGTCGGTCTGATCTCCGATCTGAAGCTGACCACATGGAGATTTCTCGTCTCTGCTAAACAGGACTGCATACATACTTGAACTGACGTTGCTAAGTGAAACCTGAAAAAGCCGTTTATCTCGTTTGTAAATAGCTCTTTCACAACATCAAAAGCACCAGTCTTATTGCGAACATGCTATTGGAAAGATAGAAAACACTCGACAGGAAAATATATGTCCCGACTTGGCCTTGAGGTTCTCGCTCCCACTCACCGCGACCTGATCTTTTTAGAGCGCCTGCTAAAACCTTCACAGTTCTCTGTTTGCACTCTGTTTTAAGCGAGCGAGATTTAACGCAGCAATGTCGAAGAAAGAAAGTTTTGCCTTGCAAAATGAGAGAAGTTCTTCGAGAAGTTCTTCGATGTCATACTAATATTAATTCAGAGACATTGTCCAGAAATTTGAAAAATGAAACTTTCGTGGATTTTCTCCACTAGTAATGAACTCATGGGGTTCGTGCTGCGGCAAAAAGGTACCAAGATTATACTGTCTTGAAAAAAAGTACTTTGGTATTTCTGCTTAATGTGCGCGTTATGGTAGGGCCGTCCACACGCATATAACATATTAAAATATTTCAAAGGTGGTGTTTAAAAACGCTTCAAATTATGAACCATTCGCAAGCCTGGCAACTAAAACTATATTGATTGGAAAAACAGGGTAATACACTGTCAAATAATATTGTTTGCATAATCATTATACCACAACGACTCCTTCGCTTATTTGTTTCATGTGGTCAGGCTTCAATGCGAAAATGCCTGTCGCAATTCATGCTATCGCGAGTTTAGGTGTAACTAATTCACTGTGTTTGAAATATATAACAACTTCGAGCATTTTGATAACTGCCCCTGAACTGCCACTGAATGGTGTAAATGTTATATTATTATGTTGCGGGTACACGTGTGCCGCCTGATGTTGCTCGCGTTTTGTTCATTTACCTTTCTTTAAATGGTATTCAAGACCAAATAAACATTCATTCATTGATCCATGCAAGTTTGGCATCCCAATTTGCATCCAAGCAAGGCACTTTTCTAATGAATTAGTTGTCATCAATATTATTGTAAAAACACAGCTCCCACGTCAAGCAGTGAACGAAAAATTCGGCTGATCCCACGTACCACAGGAATCGATATTATGCGAAGCATGCGGAGGGATTATGACAGTGGTGTAATTTTGTTGAGCGATACGTTACGAAAGGACGCTAAAGATACGTACAAATGTTGTACGCACATACTTATACTGAACAGTCGCATATGTTTTATACAACCAGTTCTTCACAGTTGTGTAACGATGCCAACAGCAACATGGGTATTACCGACACCAGAAGCGATAAGGTGATGTGCAGCGCTTGTGCTTGCAAAGTTGGTAGCCCTGGATAGTGCTACGTAGACCATCTTCAGTGGATGCCGCTTAAGTATACAATTGACGGTAACCCAACGTGACACCTGTATTATAGGAGTACATATATAATGTTTATAAAATGAGATAGCCAGCACTGCAACTACAATTTACACTTCGCCAACATTGCGCCTGCATAGGGTCTTTTTCCAAAGCAGTTACAAGACGTGGCGTGGCTCTGTGGTAGAATACTTGGGTTGGATTCCTGCTGGGACCTTGATATTTGTGTATTCCTTGCATTATGTATGTCTTTTATCAATTCCTCCTACTAACTGCTTCGCACTTAATGGACCCGACATGTCGTCCACCATCTCATGTCGCATCGTCACGTGGTTGTCAACATAGGCCTAATACAAGGCAAACAATACTCAAAAGGCAGGGCGAAATCAAATAACTAAATTTAAAATATTATAAAATGCAGCTATAGTAAAGAATGAGTCGCTATAATTTACCTAACATCGCGAAAAGCGTTTCTGAAAGACGCAAAGAAGGTGCCCCCTTCTCGCTCAGCGCTGGATCGCCCAGTCGCTGAGAAGCACCATAGGAATCGCTGAGTTACCCGGGCCGGGGTACGCACTTTCTCAGGTTTCGCGTTAGTGGAGCAGCATAAAGCGCAGGATTTAGAACTACACGATGACCTAGACAAGAACGGCATCTTTTAGATGTGAAGCATCTAATGGCGAAGCTTAATCCGGTGGTGGTGGTGGTGGTGGTGTGCCGCGTGGCCACCCTTACTACGCATGCGCAAACCCTTTAAAAACACAAAAATAAAAAAACCTCCTCTCCCCCCTCTCTCTCCTCTAGGCATCCCTCCCCGCGGCAACCACGCCCTCTCTGCGCATGCGCCTCCCCTCCTCTCTCCCCCCCTTACACTCCCCCCCCTATCTCCTCTAGGCATCCCTGCCCGCGGCGTCTACACTCCCACTGCGCATGCGCGTCCCCCCCTATCTCTCCTCTCCTACGCTCCCCCTCTCTCCTCTACGCATCCCCTGCCCACGGTGTTCACACTCCCACTGCGCATGCGTGTCACCCCCCTCTCTCTCCTCTCCTACGCTCCCCCTCTCTCGCCTCGCGACGCCGACGCAGGCAGAGTCTGCTAGCGAGTTTCTTGGTTGAAAAAACCGACTGCTCGCGCTGCACAACCGTTCACTGGCCACCTCGTATATATGGCAATGGATCTTGACCTCCAAGGTGGTGCCGGTGGGAGATTTCTCCTGTGCATTGTTTAACAATAAAAATTCGCAGTGTGCGCGTTAACTAAAAGCGCACTGCGGGTCTCTGTGTCCAGTCGGAGTCTTCTGTCTCTCATTGCCCATTAGCAGCGATTGGCATGTTCCAGTAGGAAACACCGCTCCATCACTGCGTGCTTTGCGCCTCCCCAGTTTTCTCTCCTGCGCAACGCTGCGATGAGCGCCAGCGTCAACGCCGCCGCCAGTGTAAGCGTTAGGCCCGCTGCTTCACATCTACACATGGTTCCCTTTAGCGGGAGATGGTGTAATTTTTTTCCTTAGTGCACATTTTGCATAATTTAACTGTTGCAGCTACGCTCCAGGCAATAATATTGCGTACTTCATATAAATTATATATCGCTAATGATGTCAGACATTCCGCATTGCAAATACTACAACATGTGGCTGTATGGCTTCGCAAGGCAACGATCAGGAACTCAAAACTAAGGTTTGGCAGCACCTCTTGTTGGGTATTTATTTATTATTTTTTAAAATATTGTGACCCTTTGCAGGGGGCCCATACAGAAAGTGGACAGTAAAGATAAACATGAGCATGGGAGTGACAGAATTGAGTAAAACAAAAGGAGCAAATTAAGCAATGAAAACTGGCAAACAAGCACTCCGGCAATCAAAGTAACACACTTTCCTAGCTCACAACAGAAGGAAAAATAATGCTTACAACATATGCAACCATAATCATATGACCTAAATTAAGTTACAACTTATTGACGCAATAACATAACATATCTAAAATCACCACACATTTACACGCGTTTCTGTGCTCATGTGCAATCGAAATACGGTTCCAGTTTTGCGATGATGTGAGCCACTGACTGAAACTGAACAATCTCATTTGGCAGTGCATTACAAGTTTGAGCAGCCCACGGAAAAAAGGAAGATTTAAATATGTCGCATTTTGTCTTATACGGGCTGATGTGTTTATTGTGACCGATTCAGTTGGCTGCACGGTGGCTGCATGTAATCTTGATTGTTCACCTTTATGTGGTCGTGATAGACCAGAAGAAACAGACTTCATGACAGCCACAACACGCCGACATGCAAGTGTAGGCAGTGCTGCTCGATATCTAAGGGCAGTTACGCTCTGGCGTCCACAGTACTTACATAAATCTTAATGCTTTATTTGTCTTATCCTAGTTCTTAGTGCCTAGTGGACGTGTTTCTACGTGAGCATTCAATTTCACGGGTGTTGTAAAGGTCACACCGAAATGTTTCAACCGATAAATATTGTTAAATAACGATATTAAATTGTTACCCACATCTGAGTAACAGATTTTTTTAGTATTTTTCCATTTTCACAACATCCCATGGTAAATCTTTATCACGTTATGAATTCGTTTTGTTCATTAATAACCATTGACCTTCATGCTCTGCACATTTTTTGTTATTGAAACTTTTGTATTCTGCCCCCACTTCAGCGGTAGCCCTTCAAGAATGCAGTATGTTGAAATAAATAAATAAATAAATAAATAAATAAATAAATAAATAAATATTTTATTAAATAAATAAATAAAAACCCGGCCTAATGTATTCGCTGCTTTGTGAGTGAAATATAATTGCTTAAAAACTAAACATTTCACTATTTTCTGCAAGTACACGTTTTACATTGTTATTATACCGATTCCTATGACGAAGGAATCAACCAAGTTTTTTAAATGCGAAGCATTTCTTAGCGAACTTCGGCGACTTTGAGAGTATCTATCTATCTATCTATCTATCTAGCCGCCTACGACTTTGTGCTCTCCTGGTCGTATCGTTAATGGGATTTATACCAAAATTGATATGGCATAACATGACTGTACGACAAACATGAATAACTGGTCATATCATGAAATCATGAATAACTTGTCATGAAAAATATGATTTACATGCCATGGCCATAGTGCTCCTGAGGCCGTTTTCTTAACTTGATATATCCAAAAATTGGTACGATAAGACATTTCTGCATGACCAACATAAATGACAGATGGTAATATGAAAACCATGACCTGCATGTCATGTACAACATGATTTACATGCCACGCTCATGGCACGCTGACGGCCGTTTCGCTAGCTTGATATGCACCAAATTTGGTATAGAATGACGTGTCTGTATGACGAACATAAATGCCCAGTGGGCATATGGAAATCATGACATGTCATGTGCAACATGACTTGCATTCCACGCTCATGGCACGCTCGCGGCCGTTTCGATAGTTTGATATACACCAAATTTGGTATTGAGTGACGTGACTGTATGACGAACATAAATGCCCAGTGGTCATATAGAAATCATGGCATGTCATGTGCAACATGACTTGCATTCCACGCTCATGTGGGCACGCTCGCGGCCGTTTCGCTAGTTTGATATACACCAAATATGGTATTGAGTGACGTGACTGTATGACGAACATAAATGACAAGTGGTATATGGAAATCATGACATGTCATGTGCAACATGACTTGCATGCCATGCTCATGACACTCGTGGCTGTTTCGCTAGCTTGATATACACCAAATTTTTAAGGCAAAAGCCTTTAATGTCTCGTGCTCACGTCCGTCCATCCGTCCCTCTAGCCGTGCCCTGGCACGGTGCCAGGTGGGCGCCGGGGTGCACAAACGGACGCCGATCGCGTTGGACTCTTCAGCGCTCACGCTTTGCTTGCGTAGCGTCGCTGTGACCAGCGTCTCTTATCATTCAAGGAGGGAGACGCACCATTCCGATCGACCCCGTCTCAGTGGGCACATGCGTTCGAGCAACACACTTTGGAATGGACAAAATGTCCGTCAATATAAACGCTGGAACGCGGATGGCGTCTGCACGATGCGCAAAGCGCGAGAATACGA
Organism: Rhipicephalus appendiculatus; assembly: GCA_030522465.1. Classification (NCBI taxonomy): domain Eukaryota; kingdom Metazoa; phylum Arthropoda; class Arachnida; order Ixodida; family Ixodidae; genus Rhipicephalus; species Rhipicephalus appendiculatus. The sequence goes on from JALIZH010028118.1 coordinate 15,405, forward strand.
ACGCATGCGAAACGGAGGCAGATTGGTCTCGCGTCTCGCTGCGATTCGAGGTAAAAAATTAAGCGAAAATAAGTGGCAGGTGGTAACATGAAAATCTTGGCATGCATGTCATCTACAATGCCATTTACATGCCACGCTCATGGTGCGCTTGCGTCCAGTTCGCCAGCTTGATATACACCAAAATTTGTATTGCGCGACGTGACTGAATGACGAACACAAATGACAGGTCCTAACATGTTAATAATCACATGCATATTATGTACAGTATGATTTGCTCTTTGCTGGCTGCTTCGCATTACATCGATTCCAACAGTGCGTGGGATCTGCCGGATTTTTTATTTGCGTCCGTCTGATTTTAGGAGCGCCGCTGTTT
>JALIZH010028119.1:0-15728 GCA_030522465.1 Rhipicephalus appendiculatus
GTAGCGCGGGGAGTCCCGTGAACACCTGTAACGCAGCGTGGCAGAAAGGTAGAACTGCAGCAGGCGTCACTCCGTGTGAATTTTGCAGCGAGTGGGTTATTTAACCCTTTCAGTCCCAGTGATTCCAATTGGAATCATAAATTATGTAGGTCAGTCAGCAAGCATCTGGTAAATATAAAGCGTTGTTATTCCTCAAGAACCCGTGTTTAGCATCTGCCCTACATATGGTGTCAACGTGGTACACACGATAAAGTGAGGTGAAGTCTGAACGAAGAAGTTACAGAAGCGGTCGTGCTTGCTTGCTTGCTTGCTTGATCCTTGTCTTGGCACTTACCCACTTCGGGGGATTGGCCATGAACCGGCGGTTAATATAGTGATATGGATTATACTTTAGACGATGAAGAAAAACTGGTCGGTTGACTGGGGAATATAGAAAAGAGGAATTTTTTTTTCAGACGCTTAATTTATGTGCCAATATAATACTTATGGGACAATACTTTCGTATGCTGTGATCCGCTCAAAGAAGGACAAGTGCAGAAAGTTGACCGAAGATAAATTACCACGGAATTCTTTTAGTGTCTTCAAGAAATTCACATACGGCTAAGCAGATGTTCCTGTTGCTGTGGCCCAATGCAGAAGCCCCAAGGGACAGAATATTTTCCGAATTAAGTGTAATGCCTAAGTTTCTGAATAAAATTTCGAAATGTTTTTTTCCTGTGTCTGATGAAGCGACGGCAAGTGAGTAAAAAGTGGTCGATGTTTTCTGGCTCTTGACAGAAAAAGCATAGAGGAGATGGCACCAAACCAGACCTGTATAAATAAAAATTTAGAGGAGGTATACGGCATCGAAACTTTGTAAAAGACACCTCCAATTTACGAGTGGGACACCATTTATTGTTCCAAGCAAAAGAAAGATGACCATATTTTTGAACTGGTAATTTGAATTTCATGTTATCTTGAATTAACGAATATTTGCGGAATCTGGATTCCGAAATCAAAGCTGTATCAGGCAGGATGGACATTACCGGACCATCGAGCGACCACCGGGCTAGAGTATCGGCCATCTCGTTCAGAAAAATGCCACGATGACCAGGGACCCATACCAATGGCACTGTACGCAAGTTTTTAGGTATTAAAGATGTGAATGCAGTCAGGATAGAAAACTCGGAAGGCGAAGCTGAAGTGAGAGCTCTGCATACAGATAGTGAATCGGTAACTACCACAACCGCCGAATCATTTATTGAAAGTTTTCTAAGCGCTAAAATAATTGCTAAGAGCTCTGCCTCGAATATGGGAGTGTAATCCGGGAGACGCAATGATAATGCCCACGATAAAGCTTCTGAATAAATGCCTACCCCCCGCTTTCTCTTGACACATGGATGCATCAGTCGGAATTACGTTACCAATTCCCACCTGAAGTAAATGGTCTTCTAGCAAGCCTAATAAATATCTAGAAGGAAGTAGTTTGCAATTAGATGGAAATATATCATCAAATTCAATTTTTACGTTGGCCAATGCGTTGGTCGTGCTGTTCGCGCATTTCGCTGAGGCAGCGTCTTCTTTCACCGTGCAGAGATAGGGCACTTATTTTAGTTCTGTGCCAAAAATTTGAATTTTTGCTTTCGGACATTATGCTATCCTACCGTAATAACATTTTAAGTAACAAATGAAGTAAAAATTATGGAATCATTATTAAATAATAATTATTTATTAAATTAATTGGCACATTAATTACTCTTCACTGAAAAGTGTGAGCAAAGAGCTTTTCAGTTTTTTCGGACTACCACGATCCTGCGCATCTCAGAATATAAAAACTAGTTGCTTACATTGAAAATAGTTAATGCGGGACGGAAAGGGTTAAAGGCCCATCCAATACAAATCCCGCAGGCACAAATAAACCTCATGTATTACCTTACGGACGCGATGTGGGTACTTCTCTGCTTCGAAGTATGATGAAATATGGAGCAGTGGGCACTTTGCAGCTGCACTTGCAGTAAGTGCGCATACTAGGAGAGTTTGGAAAGGCCATTCTTACGCGCACAGACGTTGGTTTTCTCGCGGCACGGTTGAGGTATCCACTCAGAAGCAAAGCCTTGCAAGTGAATGATAAGACGAAGCTAATGGGGCCCATGACGTTATTGGGTTCTGCTCTTACAGGTAAAACTCAAAGCTCAAGCTTCCTAGAGTTTTTCATGCTATAGTCTTGACTAGTGGTACTATAGCTCAGAGTGAGAAGTGTTGGCTCGCGGTTGAAGTAATACCGCCCAGCTTCAATTAACCTTAATTTTAGGTGTTTCTCATTACTAAAATTATTTATATGAGTTAACACTTCACAAATTGTTGTTAGTAAGTCTGTACCTGAATGCAGATGTAAATAAACTATTTGCAGCTGCTCAGATTTCAAATCCAGCTTTATTATCACTGTTATGGATTTGGCTTTCGTAAAGTACAAAACGGAAAGATCACGAAATTCTCCCGTAGGAACACCGCATGAATTTTTCTTTTTTTTCCGCAGATGAGCATTCTTCTGCAATCAATGCAATCTCAATTTAATGCTGCAAACAGGATGAGTTGAAACGGGCTCTGAATACACTTTCTAAGCACCTAGTTTTCCCCTGTACGTTGCGAAGACTGATGGCTGGGGATAACTTCAGCAAACCTCAAAGCACAGATATATGTAGATTTATAGTTTTAATCACTCAATGAAATCACTACATCGCTGCAGACAGCGTCAAAGCACAGTGGCGCTCGCCATAACTGTTGCGAACAGAAATGACGCAGAAGAGCGCAGGTCTTTGATTGGATAAATTTAACGTTAGAGCAATCGAGGTAATGCATCAGAAATCAGTTTATTATCGGGTGCTTTTGGCGCCGTTGCGACAACGGCAACAAGAACAACGACCACAACCACCCGACTACAACGACAAAAAAAAAACGATTACCCCAAAGCAAGATATAGGGGCTGACTAATATTTCGCTCCTGGTCGCTTTCTTGTGCCGAGTCTCTGGCTTCTTTTTCTTTCTCTCGTACATTCGCGAGCTGCCTTGTTTCACGCATGCGGTACGCTCTTGATTGCCGTTGAAGCGGTGCAACTATACCCACTTCCAGTTTGAGAAATCTATCTTTTCGACACCTTTTATAATAATGCAAACAGAAAAGCAGCCAAAAAAAACAAGAAGAAAGCGGTGCAACTTTAAAAAATAAAAAAAACGGTAGTGCCGCCGCCTGCATTTCAACCCGTGGTGTACGAGCACAGAAAAATGCGCACACAAGGTTTGCCATTACGCCAAGTTTTTCTTTTTTTTTTTTTTTTTTCTGGCGGTGTGCGATCCAAAACAGCCTCATTTTCTACGTGTTGTGTGTCCGTGACTGTTGCGGCTTGCGAAAGGTGAATGTTTTTCACTGCGACGAAGTCGTATCGGTCTCACGCTTTTTCTGTGAAGCGAAGGAAAGTGAGGTGAGGACGAGGGAAAGGTTTTAGTATAGCATAGCCGTTTATAGTACAGTATAGCAAGGGGTAGCCATGTATAGTACAGTATATGAATGGGAAGGAAAGGAATTGAGGAGGAGGAGAAGGAAAAATAGGGGAGAGAGTGATGGCCCAGGATAGAGATGGAAGTATAACATAGCAAGGGGTAGGGAAGTGACGTACGGTGACAAAGAGAGAAAGGAACAATGAACGCTACCAGCTCCACTGATTCCCGAGTATATACTCCATTGGTGTGTAGCTTGCCCAATTTGTTTAACGTTCTTGAGGCAGTGGAAAGGCCCCACGAAATTCCCATGCCTCGACATGCGAAACGCTATAATTCGCATTAATTTTCAGGATGCCCAAATTTTTTTGGTGGTAAAAGAACATTCCTCAATAGGAATGTTCCTCTACCATTGAGACATATTTCATTGGAGCCCTTACAGAAGTCAGCCGCTCGACTCTTACATTTGTTTAGGCACCGCCGGCACGACGCATACAAGCGGTCCAGATATATGGACACATTGCAGTGTTTTTGTTTCTGTCCGACGTTCAAAATCTCTCAGAAGCTCTCTTTGGGAGCGTGGTGGCCTCTCTGCAAAACAAACCACGAAGAAGATTTGTTTTGTTTTATACGTCTGTTTCCTGACTGCGATTATCGTCTTAACTGAGAAGACGACCAACGGAGGGACAGCTTTTAGTCGTGCCGAAATGAAAAAAAAATGACAGCATATCCGCGGAGGGAATGATGATGAATGGGTGAAGCTCCGGAGGTACATCATCAAAGACGTGATGGTGGTTGGTCGCATGTGGTCAAACGATATGCATGTGAGACCCTATCGCGATGCCATGTGTTGTATGGCTTCGCGATCGTCATCGTCATCAGCGTCATCGTTATGACGCATTGTGGGTACATTTCATGGGGGTTGGTTGCATGTGGTCAAACGATATGCATGTGAGACCATATCGCGATGCCATGCGTTGTATGGCATCGCGATCGTCATCGTCATCAGCGTCATCGTTATGACGCATAGTTGGTACATTTCATGTGGTGTGCCGTGATGGCAGCGTCATCGCCATCACACAGGGAGATACTGCTGGTTCCGCAGTATCTCCCTGTGTGCTGGTTACGCAGTTACGATGTGCATGTGAGACCATATCGCGATGCCATGTGTTGTATGGCATCGCGATCGTCATCGTCATCACGGCACACCACATTCCATGTGGTGTGCCGTGATGGCAGCGTCATCGTCATCAGCAGGTGGCTACTACATACAAGGGACGCACGACCCACGCAATAAGGAGCTTCGCTCCTAAAAAAACCGGCAGATCCCACGCACTGTGGAAATCGATGTGATGCGAAGCAGCCAGCAGGGAGCAAATCATGCTGTACATAATATGCATGTCATTATTTACATGTTAGGGCCTGTCATTTGTGTTCGTCATACAGTCACGTCACGCAATACAAATTTTGGTGTATATCAAGCTAGCGAACTGGACGCAAGCGCACCATGAGCGTGGCATGTAAATGGCATTGTAGATCACATGCATGCCATGATTTTCATGTTACAACCTGCCACTTATGTTCGCTTAATTTTTTACCTCGAATCGCAACGAGACGCGAGACCAATCTGCCTCCGTTTCGCATGCGTTCGTATTCTCGCGCTCTGCGCATCATGCAGACGCCATCCACGTTCCAGCGTTTAAATTGACGGACACCCTGTCAATTCCAAAGTGTGTTCCTCGAACGCCTGCGCCCACTGAGACGGGGTCGGTCAGAATGGAACGTGATGCGCGCGTCTCCCTCGTTGCATGATTAGAGACGCTGGTCACAGCGACGCTACGCAAGCAAAGCGCTGTAAAGTCCAACGCGACCAGCGTCCGTTTGCGCGCCCCGGCGCCCACCTGGCACTGTGCCAGGGCACGGCTGGAGGGACGGACGGACGGGCGGACGTCGGACGTGAACATGAGACATTAAAGTCTTTCACCTTAAAATTTGTATGTCAAGCTGGCGAAACGGCCACAAGGGTGTCATGAGCGTGGCATGCAAGTCATGTTGCACATGACATGTCATGATTTGCATATTGCCACTTGTCATTTATCCTCGTCATACAATCACGTCACTGGACAGCAAATTCGGTTTATATCAAGCTAGCGAAACGGCCACGGGAGTATCATGAGTGTGGCATGCAAGTCATGTTGCACATGACATATCATGGTTTCCATATTACCACTTGTCATTTATGCTCGTCATACAGTCACGTCCCTCAATACGAAGTTTGCTGTATATCATGCTAGCGAAACGGCCACGAGTATGCCATGAACGTGGCATGCAAGTCATGTTGCACATGACATGTCATGACTTCCGTATTACCACTTGGCATTTATGTGTCGTCATACAGTAACGTCACGCCATACCAAATTTGGTGTATATCAAGCTAGCGAAACGGCCGTCAGCGCGCCATGAGCGTGGCATGTAAATCATGTTGTATATGACATGCAGGTCATGATTTTCATATTACCACCTGTCATTTATGCTCGTCGTACAGTCACGTCCCTCAATACCAAACTTGGTGTATTTCAAGCTAGCGAAACGGCCACGAGAGTGTCATGAGCGTGGCATGCAAGTCATGTTGCACATGACATGTCATGATTTTCATATTACCACTTGGCATTTATGTTTGTCATACAGTCACGTCAGGAAATACCAAATTTGGTGTATATCAAGCTAGCGAAACGGCCGTCAGGGCGCCATGAGCGTGGCATGTAAATCATGTTGTACATGACATGCACGTCATTATCTGCACATTACCACCTGTCATTTATGTTCGTCATACAGTCACGTCACTCAATCCCAAATTTGGTGTATATCAAGCTAACGAAACGGCCGCGAGCCGGCCATGAGCGTGGCATGTAAATCATACTTTTCATGACAAGTTAATCATGATTTTCATGATATAACCAGCCATTTATGTTCGTCATACAGTCATGTTATGCCATACCAAATTTGGTATAAATCCCATTAACGATACGGCCAGGAGAGCACAAAGTCGTAGGCGGCTAGATAGATAGATAGATAGATAGATACGCTCAAAGTCGCCGAAGTTCGCTAAGAAATGCTTCGCATTTAAAAAATTACACCATCTCCCGCTAAAGGGAACCATGTGTAGATGTGAAGCAGCGGGCGCTAACGCTTACACTGGCGCCGGCGTTGACGCTGGCGCTCATCGCAGCGTTGCGCAGGAGAGAAAACTGGGGGAGGCGCAAAGCAGGCAGTGATGGAGCAGTTTTTTCTACTAGAACATGCCAATCGCTGCTAATGGGCAATGAGAGACAGAAGACTCCGACTGGACACAGAGACCCGCACTTCGCTTTTAGTTAACGCGCACGCTGCGAATTTTTATTGTTCAACAACGCACAGGAGAAATCTCCCACCGGCACCACCTTGGAGGTCAAGATCCATTGCTATATATACGGGATGGCCAGTGAACGGTTGTGCAGCGCGAGCAGTCGGTTTTTTCAACCAAGAAACTCGCTAGCAGACGCTGCCTGCGTCGGCCTCGCGAGGCGAGAGAGGGAGGAGCGTAGGAGAGGAGAGAGAGGGGGGTGACACGCATGCGCAGTGGGAGTGTGAACGCCGTGGGCAGGGATGCGTAGAGGAGAGAGGGGGGGAGCGTAGGAGAGGAGAGAGAGGGGGGACGCGCATGCGCAGGGGGGAGTAGACGCCGCGGGCAGGGATGGAGAGAGGGGGGGGTGTAAGAGGGGAGAGAGGAAGGGAGGCGCATGCGCAGTGTGGGTGTGGTTGCCGCGAGGAGGGATGCCTAGAGGAGAGAGAGGGGGGGACGCGCATGCGCAGGGGGAGTAGACGCCGCGGGCAGGGATGGAGAGAGGGGGGGGTGTAAGAGGGGAAGAGAGGAAGGGAGGCGCATGCGCAGTGTGGGTGTGGTTGCCGCGAGGAGGGATGCCTAGAGGAGAGAGAGGGGGGAGAGGAGGTTTTTTTATTTTTATTTTTTTTAACTGTTTGCGCATGCGCCGTAAGGGTGGGCACGCGGCACACCACCACCACCACCACCACCACCACCGGATTAAGCTTCGCCATAAGATGCTTCACATCTAAAAACTGCCGCATTGAGAAGTTCTCCCTAGGTTAATATGCGAAGGGGACATGAAGAACTGCACGCATAAGAATCATTCATGCCTCGTCAAAATTTGATGCCAAAGATGCGGGTCGGTGGTACTGGGATGCGGCTGCTGTCGGAGAGCTCCAGACTATGACGAACATTGAAATGTACGTAGATGAAAGACGCCGTGTTGATGGGATACAAGCAGAACGTTCTTTGGAAAGGCGCAACATACACTGCATACCAACGCTCACGCATCAAGTAGGCAACTCCTAAAGGAGTTGAATTCTCATTAATTCATTAATTCATTGCTATGTATGGCTGTTAGTACATCTTTTGGTTGAACCTACCTATTGATTGGTGAATAGGAATTCGCCTCGAGATCTTGGAGTGGCGCCCTCTCGCGTGTGACGTCAAGGAGAGGACTCGGATGCGGCTCTTCGCGCGCGCGCTCGCTACGTGAAGGCTGCTCGACGCTGCCGGCCTGTCTGTCGCGCTCGAGTTATTGAAACATTGGTGGGCGAGTTCATAAAGCAATTTGTACTGAATGTTCAAGCAAAATGCCCAGCGAAATCGAGCGGAGTTGCCGTCAGGAGCACGTTCTGTGTCGATTGCTCCTGTTGTCGTCTGCTAGCCATCCATGTGTACATCTGCTTCTATGGTGAATTTTTCTTTTCGCGACTGTTCTATGGCCGTGGCGCACTCAAAATGACTTTCCTGCCCGTTTTCGATAATTGACTTCAGCGTTCGGGCTTCAGCTTCCATGTCTGCGTTAAAGCGCAATAAATGTATACCGCGTGCTGCGCGTGTTCGGTTGTCAAGCCTGCTCATTCGATTCAATTCCTATGTTCGGAACATCACAAACGACGTGTGATGTCATTCAAATAAATTAAGTGGCGTTACCGGCAACAACGTTTGATTAAATACACATTTTTAGAAGCTGCTGTGTAAGCGCGTCGTCAGTACTTTAAATTGAAACACGAAATAAACAGGGTGAGTCTAAAGGGTATGCACGACGGGGATATGAAATATCAGTAGGTTGTCCGGAGTGATCTTTTTTTTTTTCGCAGCATATTTTAATCCTTACGTTAATAAATCGACGTTTGTTCACTCGTTCACGGTGGTCTGAAAATATGCTGAACAGAATCAGTGTAATCATACTAACGTTGATAAATATAAAGCTTTCGCATCGAAAGATGTATTTGCAATAAAATACTGTAAATCAGTCTCAACGGTCGACTCCTGATAGGGCTTGGTGCGATCGCTGTACTAAAAAGACTCGAGTTCCTTATGCATTTGCCTAAGTTGACTCGAAGGCGAAGGGCATCTTTTTCTTGAGTCGATGTATTATTCCTTCGCCGCCCCCCCTCCGAATGCTTTCTGGACGTAACGTGGTTTTGCATTGAAGCTTTCTGCACATCACCTGGTTTTGCATCGCCTCCGAGCTCGGCCCACCAATCACGGAGGCAATGCAAAGCGACGATGTCATGTGATGACGTAATCATGTGACATGACGTTATGACGTCACAAATTTTGTCGGTCTGGGATGTCATGATGACGTGATCATGTGATGAATTTTCGCGTCACTCGTGTTGACGCTGGCGACGCGGGACGCCGACGGTCAATTTTCGCAATTTATGTGGAATCTGAGGCTCCCACCTTAAGATATTCAATCTTGTTACAGCACGGTAAAGAATCACAATAATCAGCCACAGGGGCCAAAAGAATGGTGGGAAAGAGCTCTATTTCTCCTCTTCCTGGAAACATTCGCCGATTTTTCCTGATGTTTACGAAGCTGTACTATCAGTGTCAAGTGAAACGCGAACACTGCCGCGGATCGCGTTGCCCAACCATTAGACATATAGTGCGCGCCATCCCTGTCATTACCATTGGCAGGCTCGCACAGTCGAGTAGGCAGCACTGCGCAATCGAAAACATGAATGCGACTCATGAACGTATCTATCTCTAAACATAAGAGTCGAACTGTACCAGGCGCACCACTGCTGGCGTTTCATTCCGAGCGATCTTATTTGCATCCAGCTCGCCCGATCTATGCTAGTGGTCCGCAATAACCCGCTGGTCGATGAACTTATCGATTTCATTTTGTCGGCTGCCGTGTCTGCACAAGTCCACATGACTACAATTGGGAGTGGAGCGTGAATTTTCGTTCATCTCAAGTCTGTTTACACAACGCTGATTTTTGCGAATAAGCCGCAAAGTTGATCGCGCTGCGATTTCAAAGCAGCGGAGACTCTCTTTAACTCACTTGGCGGGGGCGTTCGCGCTTTCACGTAAGCTATTTCAACGCCATCCAGCCCAGTGAGCGACGCTACGAACTCGGGGGCATGAACCTGACCGCGCTGGCTGTCGGTATACAGAAGATATGTTAAATGTTAACGTTTCTTAAACTCATGTAATGCTAGCAGTCATATCAATAAATATAATAATAAGAAAGTGCAGCTAGTAGTCGAGGAACGCCGTGCGACGCGAGCGAACTAGAACGAAAATGCTGCTGTTTTAGCCAGAGCGTAGCAGACGACAAAAGCCGAATCCCCGCCCTTGCGTCACCGGAGCGCCGTTCGCAGCGCCGCCATCGGTCGCACACGAGGCGCATAGGTGACAGGAATATGTAGCAGACGCGGAAAAAGCAGTGGCATTTTCTCGTGAGCGGTTGCTTAAAGGATAGAACGAAAACATGATTTCTTTTCTCGCAGTTATTTCTGTTGTGCAAGTTACAAGTAAACCTATTCGGATAATTAGCCAAAACTAGGAAAAAAATTACACCATCTCCCGCTAAAGGGAACCATGTGTAGATGTGAAGCAGCGGGCGCTAACGCTTACACTGGCGGCGGCGTTGACGCTGGCGCTCATCGCAGCGTTGCGCAGGAGAGAAAACTGGGGAGGCGCAAAGCAGGCAGGGATGGAGCACTGTTTCCTACTGGAACATGTCAATCGGTGCTAATGGGCAATGAGAGACAGAAGACTCCGACTGGACACAGAGACCCGCACTCAGCTTTTAGTTAACGCGCACGCTGCGAATTGTTATTGTTCAACAACGCACAGGAGAAATCTTCCACCGGCACCACCTTGGAGGTCAAGATCCATTGCCATATATACGGGATGGCCAGTGAACGGTTGTGCAGCGCGAGCAGTCGGTTTTTTCAACCAAGAAACTCGCTAGCAGACGCTGCCTGCGTCGGCGTCGAGGGGCGAGAGAGGGGGAAGCGGAGGAGAGGAGAGAGAGGGGGTGACACGCATGCGCAGTGGGAATGTGAACGCCGTGGGCAGGGATGCGTAGAGGAGAGAGGGGGGGGAGCGTAGGAGAGGAGAGAGAGGGGGGACGCGCATGCGCAGGGGGGAGTTAGACGCCGCGGGCAGGGATGGAGAGAGGGGGGGGAGTGTAAGAGGGGAGAGAGGAAGGGAGGCGCATGCGCAGTGAGGGTGTGGTTGCCGTGGGGAGGGATGCCTAGAGGAGAGAGAGGGGGAGAGGAGGTTTTGTTATTTTTATATAACTGTTTGCGCATGCGCAGTAAGGGTGGGCACGCGGCACACCACCACCACCACCACCACCACCACCGGATTAAGCTTCGCCATAAGATGCTTCACATCTAATATAAGCAGACTATTCCTGTGGGCTGTTAAGATTGAGGGAAGCTGGGCGTTTCATTTTATGTTTGGCTCCATAGACACTCATATGCCCTTTTCATTTGTTGGTGTGCTTCCTACTCTCGACCGCTTCGAGAGGTGGAGAATGGTCCAGTCAGCAACATTCCCGAAGTGCTCCCTACAGGAAAGAAACCAGCATGTTCCCAGGCAATGCGTCATTGCTCGAGTTTTCTGGATGGTCGTGCACGTTGGATTTCGCGGTCTCGGCGTAAATCGCTTCGTTTCATCTGGGCGTGGTTCTCGAGGCCGCATCGCTTGCCTTCTCATCGTTACCGGTGCTTTCTGTCTCTGGCGCAACCGCTGCGAGGCGGTTGCAGCAGGCCGTCGCCGTCGCGCTCTCTTCCCAATCCTAGAGCGATTGTACTCGGAGTTGCTATCTGTTTTGTCGGAGGAGCTCTTCTTTCTTGGTGAAGAGGAATTCCTTCGGCACTGGTCTTGCCGTTTTGTGTTGGTCTGCAACAGACGCGTAAACTTATCTTTCTGCCTGCCTGGTTTTGGTAGGCTGATGTGTCGATTGGTGTCGGCAGAAACGCCATATAAATACGCAAAAAGTACAGCTGCTCATTTTTGTTAACCTGAACGCGCGAGCGTTGACCGTCCAGTCGATAAGCGGCGTTTAACTGAGCACAGCGGCGAAATGAACGAGAATACGTGCATGCCTGCGATTAAAAGTCTTGTGCAGCTATCTTCAGCTAGGCTGTTCCGGGAACCGGACACCAGGACGCCCGGAACACGCACTTACAGACTCGGCGGTCGATGATCACGTGTTCAGGTTAAAAAAAATGGGCGGCTGTACATATTCATGTTTTATTCTGCTTTCTGTTTACCATGTAATGTACATATGTGTACCTATGTCTTTGTAACAAAGTTTTGCTTTTCTGTGCATGTTCTGTTCTGTTGAAATGTTATTCATGTCCATAGTCTGTGTTAATAAATTTCTCTAAACACAGGCAGACAAAGAGACAATTAATTTTATTATGGTCCTGAGGAGCGACTTGGAAGCCTCCTTAAGGGGGAGAAGCCGCCGCGGGCAGCTCCCACGTCGGGACGGGCAGGCCGTGCCTGACAGCAGCATCGCGGGCCTTCTGGACGGCCCGTAGCTGAGCGGCGAGGTCGGAGCTCTTGAGCGCCTCCTCCCACTCTGCTTCCGTAGTGAGACGATCGTTGTCCCGTAACGAGGGACACCGCCAGAGCATGTGTTTTAAAGTGGAGAAGGAGTCTCCGCAATCCGGACAATCGGGCTCGTAGGAGTCCGCGTACCTGCTGACCTTGGCTAGGCTGGGATAGGACCCAGTTTGCAACATGCTCTGTGCGCGGATGACCTCAACTCTTGGAATGACCTGCCCGACGACCGTGTGAATGGAGATGTCGACCTTCTCGAGAGGGACCTGTCCTTTGGAGATGCGCCCCCCTCCTGGTAGGCGATCCAAAGGAGTTCGGACTTGGACGCGGATAGCCGGAGCCCGTGCCCTCCAAGAATTCTTCCGTGCAGCTCAATGCCGCCTGCAGGGATTCCTCGACTCTACCTTCACTGCCACCATCGCACCACACCGTGATGTGATCGGTGTAGATAGCGTGATTAACGCCGTCGACTTTAGAGAGACAGGAGGAGAGGCCGCGCATGGCGACGTTAAGGAGAAGCGGCGAGATTACCGACCCTGAAGAGTGCCCCTCCCTCAAGCTCAAAGGGATCAGACGTAACATCGCCAGCCTTGAGGGTGGCGCCCCGAAGGAACGAAGTGACGAAGCCGCGAAGCATGCCCCCAAGGCCTATGTCCGAAATGGAGTCGAAGACGTGCCTATGCAAAATCTTATCGAAGGCCTTTTCGAGATCCAGCGCCAGGATACCCCTGACGTCTCTGGTATTGCTATCAATGATCTGTTGCTTAATAAGCTTCATGACGTCCTGAGCGGACAAGGACGGGCGAAAGCCCATCATGTAGTAGGGGAAGAGTTCGCGTTCCTCGATATACCTAGATATCTGGTTGTGGATGACTGTTCCGCGACTTTCCCCACACACGAAGTGAGCGACATTGGTCGCAGGTTGTTTAGACCGGGGGTTCGACCTGGTTTCGGTATGAGAACTACTGACGCTATCTTCCAATTTAAACGCCAATGATTTCTTTCTAGATAAATAATACAACAACTTTATGCAGGAAATATAAGGAAGAATGACGCGTTTATTTGAAGCCGCATGGTAACCTATGGGTTGTGACAAGACAGATGTTCGCCGCATATCGCAATACACATGTGGCAGCAATTACAAGCGGATTCAAGTTTGTGAGTACGTTTCGTATATTTGTTTTTACCTCAAGTAAACAATTAGGTGCCATAGTGGCTTGTAAGTATAGCCTCGTTATAACCAAAACTGATATCGCCAATAGGTCATTGCAAAGAAAATAGAACATTGGTTTGTGACCCTTCATTTCAGTGACGTTTATTATTAAGGCGAAAGCCCTAAATGTCTCATGCTCACGTCCGTCCGTCCATACGTCCGTCCGTGTCCGTCCGAGGCCTGGTGCGGTGCCAGGTGGCCGCCGGTTCCGTCGGACTCTACAGCGCTCGCACTTTGCTTACGTAGCGTCGGTGTGCCCAGTGTTTACAATCATGCAAAGAGGGAGGACGCGCGCATCGCGTTCCATTCTGACCGACCCCGTCTCAATGAACACCGGCGTTCGCGGAACACACTTCGGAATTTAAAAAGTGTCGGTTAATTTAAGCGCTGGAACGCAATGGCGTCTACACGACGCGCAAAGCGCGAGAAAATGCGAACGCATGCGAACGGAGGCAGATTAGTCTCGCGTCTCGCTGCGATTCGCGGTAAAATAAAAAGTAACAAAGTTCACAGCTCGACACTTAACGCGCTGCTCAAACAAAAACGACGCACGAAGCGTATTCACAGGTACAGACGAGCGCGAACTAACAAGTGTCACAGTTGTTACTTCGCTGTGTTTGATAAGCGTTCTCTTTTCGCAAACGGGGGGGACTGCAGCAAGCGAAGTGACCTTTGCGCGCTCGGTAACTACAACGGAATCATTCCGGCAAAATGTACAATTCTCCCCCACCGCGAGATAAACGGGGGCGCGCACGGGCGTCTAACCCCAACGGGGAAAAGTATACGCGTGGGAGATGAGCGCATGAGCGCGCGCGTCGCTACGAGCGGGGCGCCGAGCTAAAGCCCCACAGAGGCGCCCTTTGCGCCATCTCGCTGGTATTGCTGAAGACACGCTGAATACACGCTGTATATAAATAGTTCGCCGTTTGAGAATTGTAGGACGTGCGCTTTCGTGGCTCAGCGATCAGCGCGGCGCGCTACAGAGCAGGAGGTCCCTCGTTCGATGTCGAGCGTCGGAAACATTTTCTGAATTATTTTTCTTTGTGGTTTTTTATAAATATATAGATACATATACATATACGGGACATGACGGCGAAAACCAGACGAGAGTGTCCATATAATTGCTATTGCCGCAATTAAAAAATAAAACACGCACACATTCCGTTTGTGTGTCATCCCACTGAGGATGTAAAAGAAAAAAAAACATGGCATAGTCAGTCGAATGCCCAGAAGCTTTTTTTTGCAGAAACTTTACAACGCGAGGACCGCAGCCGTCTCGGCTGTAACGAACATATATTCGGTTCACACGACGCTGAGAACACTAGCACAAAAAGCCTGCAGATCCCACGCGCTGTGGGAATCGATGTAATGCGAAGCAGCCAGGAAGCAGCAAATCATGCTTTACATAATTTGCAGGTCATGTTTTACATGTTAGGACCCGTCATTTATGTTCGTCATGCAGTCACGTCGCACAATACCAATTTTGGTGTATATCAAGCTAGCGAACTGGACGCAAGCGCACCATGAGCGTGGCATGTAAATGGCGTTGTAGATGACATGCATGCCAAAATTTTCATGTTACCACCTGCCACTTATGTTCGTTATACAGTCATGTCACTCAATACGAAATTTGGTGTATATCAAGCTAACGAAACCGCCGCGAGCGCGCCATGAGCGTGGCATGTAAATCATATTGTTCATGATATGCACATCATTATTTGCGTATTACAACCAGTCATTTATGTTCGTCATACAGTCACGTCCCTCGATCCCAACTTTGGTGTATATCAAGCTAACCAAACGACCGCGAGCGCGCCATGAGCGTGGCATGCAAGTCATGTCGCACATGACAAGTCATGATTTCCATAGTACCACTGGTCATTTATGTTCGTCATAGAGTCACGTCGCTCAATACCAAGTTTGTTGTATATCAAGCTAATGAAACGGCCGGGGGGCGCGCCATGAGTGTGGCATGCAAGTCATGTCGCACATGAAAGTCATGATTTCCATATTACCACTGGTCATTTATGTTGCTAATGGGCAATGAGAGACAGAAGACTCCGACTGGACACAGAGACCCGCAGTGCGCTTGTAGTTAACGCGCACACTGCGAATTTTTATTGTTCAACAACGCAC
>JALIZH010028120.1:0-35005 GCA_030522465.1 Rhipicephalus appendiculatus
TGCCAAGTGTGAAGTGTGTGCTGTAATTCAATTTCTGCGTGCTTAGCGGCGCAGTGCAGCCGAAATTTATCGAACAATGAACACTGCGTATTGTACAACTTTCATAAGCGACAGCAAGGCACTGCAATAGTGTAGGAAATCATAGGAGGATGTACACATGTTTACAATCCAGACGCACCAGGAATGGAGTGAGTGTCCACCGATGATTTTCTTTTACTGGATGGATCAGGTGTTTTGGGAAAGTCGTCGGGTCACAGTTTCTGGGCTGAGTTATTGATTTCCTAAAATTTTCAGTCAGCTCACTATACCCATTGAGGGCATACCAATATTGCACACAGAGAGACTCCAGTGCCGCAAACTGTGTGCAAAGTGGGTTTCCAAGATGCTGATTAGGAATGAAAAAAATGGCGAAGGGGTGCCCCTTAGCATTTCTCCAGCACTATTATGATGAAGGAGAAGAGTTTCTGAACAGAATAGTCACATGCGACGAGACATCGGTCCAGTTCAAAACCGAAGAAACGAAAGCGCAATACCAACAGTGGAAGCATTCTGATTACCTGAGAGCAAGGAAGTTCAAGTGAACCTTCTCCGGAAGTGTATAGCTGCTGTGTTTGGGGACAGAAATGGTGTCGTCTTGGTGGAATCCATGGAACCTGGCAACCCAATCACGGCGACATCGTACGTGTAACTCTCGAATGCCTACAGAGGGCAATGCAGAACAAGCGAAGAGGGATGTTGTCTTTTTTTATGAAAACGCCCGGCCACAGAGAAACCCACCATACAGACCCGTTTTAGCTCACTCTGATTACCATCTCTTTGCTAACATGAAATGCTGGCTAGGAAGCCTGTGCTTTCAGCTATCCTGTACACAGGTCTGCTGCTTGCTGCAGACCGGCTTACAGAACTTCTCCAGGAGAGCATAGCAAAGTTGCGAGGCGAGGCAGTTTTGATGAAGCCTTTGAACATTTGTTGTGTTGAATATGAAATCACTGAAACTCTTATATTACTTGTGGCACGAGTGTAGTGCTGTTTTTTCCCTCCGTTAAAAATCATCCTGGCCAAGGTGACGTATTTGCATGAGGTGCCGGTATTATCGATTATTTTTGTACTTTTCTCCTTTCTTGTTATTCCACTTCTGCGTGGGCCATGCCAGCCTGAAGCATTCTGAAGTAAGTAAATAAATATTTTGGTGCCACGCACCGACAAACGTCTGAATCGAAATGCCAACTACGTAGCCAACTATGTGCTGAATCGAAATGCCAACTACGTGCCTGGTATGTGTGCCTAAACCTTTCAAATGAGGCAGTTCTAATTTTGACTCTGGTTGCTATTGCGCGACCAAACAGACCTTGAAAACAAAAAAAATGTAACATAGCGTGAAAGACACAGACGCACCATTGCCTAGCAAATTTGTGCAAATGCACTTGATTGAGCGGCTATTGTGTAAATGCGCAGCTTCAGAAAGCAACTAGAACATGGGAAGTTAGCATCTTGTTATTCAAGCATATTTCAAGCATATTTTCAAGCATATTTACCTTGACGTTCCTTTTCAGAGTCACTCTGGTTGAAAAGATTTTGTTGCACGGTGAGTCGTTTTTTGCCCATCTGCACGAGGTCAGTGGAGTTAGTTAAACCAGGCAACACAAAATATTGGGGGGGGGGGGCTATTATGCATTAACCAGACGGAAATGAAACCCTAGAATCTGCGCATGTTTTGATTAGTTAAAGGCTATGATTTGATGCAGACGTGTTCCTCCGCGATTAAAGCGGAGCTGCACATGCATGCGCTACTATTGACATACACACATGAGCTCCAAAAAATCCCGCCATATCCACGGGAGTGAACGATGATAAGTGGGGCGAAGCTCGAGAGGGGGAGATCATCGGTAACCGTAACTCTCCCGTGAAAGTTCGCCCATAGCTTCGGCTTGCCCTTCCCGTACAGCAGGATCTTGGCGGCGCTCAGCTTCACGGCGCGATTCTGCCGCTCGTACGGCAGGATCTTGGCGACGTCGACGCGCAGCCTGACGAGATGCTTCGGCCTCTCTTTCGCGTACGGCGGGATCCTGTCGGCGAGCGCGCGCTGCCGCCGCCCTGCGCGCCCTCCGCTCCGCAGCCTTATCAACAACCACCTCCTCCATCCGGTGACTCGTTGAGAAAGAGGCAGCGCTCTTGAACAGCGATTGCTCCCACACCACTCACACTCACACCAGCGCCACCGGCGAGTGAGTCATCGAACTAGGCGGTCACGTACCACGAGACACAAGGGATGGACAAACCCACGGCTTTAGGAGCTTCGCCCCTAAAAAATCCGATATACTACAGGTTGGTCATCAAGAATAGCGACGTGGACTTGTTTATAAACAAGTCATACCGGTGCGGCGGTGTCACATGGCAGATTTTGAGCGCCAACAGGGCCGATTGGAATGTGGTTTCTTGATCGCGATCAACAATGGTCGCTACTACAAGTTGTGTCATCATGCAGCAGCACATGATACAGACCTATTTTAATCCAGACTGGCCATGATCGCGATCAAAAGAGCCCATGGGACACGAACGCGCGGTATCAGTTGCAGCACGCGAACACGGCACGCGGTAAAAATATGGCACACAAAATAAAACACACAACGCACAAACATGTTTTCGTTGTGCCTTATTTTTTGTTCGTTGCACGTTAAACGCACGCCAGCAAAAACGTCATAGAAAATAAAACCACACTCATCTCCAAGAAGGTCGACAACCCCGCGAAAAGTGGCTCTCCTTGATGTCCTTCCCCGGTTCACTTTTCCGATATACGCCTATTGTTTTTGCGATATCAGCTACGCTCAGCGGATGGAAGCCTTTCATGAGCTTGTTGTCCACAATTGCGCGGTAACCGTCTCTGCAAACGACGAACGTGACTTTTAGTGCACCCCGAATTTCGAATCCGCCTGCGTGGTTTGATTGAAACCCACATCTGCTTCACATCGGCCGCAGTTTGAAGACGAGCACCACATGCTGCACATAGCAAATGTTTAAACAAGGCGACACTTAACCGATCAGCACATCACGCAAACGCCGTATTAACGTAAATGACTTCGCCATAGGCTTGCCTTGGGCGCTTGCACTCGACCAAGTTCACATCGATAAAGCTCGAAGGTGGCGAAAGCGACAAAACTCATTCACACGCTTTCAAATTCATAAACCCACATTCTTTTACACTAGTAAAAAAAGCAAGTTTGATCAATGTTCACACTTTTTTTTGACGTCACAACCATAATTTGTCTACCGTAAGCGGCCGCTCTCAGGTGTGGTTGACTGATGGCTTGTAAACATCCGGTTGCGCAGATTACAAATGGCAGCCAAGCACTCTGTGGTGATCACGTTGATTCTCATCGACACAGTAACAAACTGGACCTATCGAGAGCGCAGGGCATGGGAAGAAAAAGCTTTTGTGACCTTCACTAACCTTCCCAGCTGATTACAGCTCAGCAGCATGCTGTGACAGCATACATCAACTGGCGCACATAAGCACAGATGATCACCAAAAGAACGCGACAAATACACGCAATTTAGAGAAGAGAAAAAGAAAAAAACATCAAAGACAAATTTCATATCCGGTATTCTGGATTCACGAAGCATCAAGCGCAGATCTGCGCTTCAAGCTCGCGCAGAGCGCAGATCTGCAATTTTGCGTTCAGTACACGGTGTAATGCTAAAGTTATTCTCGTCTGGGATCCGTAATTAGTGTGTGGTATTTTTGTTTAGAATTTTTTTTCATGAGCCGTAAGGTTTACATAGAAAAGTATTCGGCTAACGTTGCTATATCTCTAAGCATTCATATATTCCTTATTTCGTATAAGCACCTCAGAACTCAGCGTAAGTAATTAGTATTAAAAGCAGTTGTGTAAGATCACCAGTTCGGAAGAGCTGTGGAGAAGAATGATCTCTGGCTATGTTTTAAATTATGCGTAAAGCTTTTTTTTGAAGGACGTAGACATTCTGTAAGGCTGCTAGTAGAAATGAAACACGAGACAGCTTAACGCACGTGGCTAACCTGCACATCCCTCAGCAACTTTTCTGTTATCCAAACACCAAGAGTCTTTATTGGCTGGCACTATTTTTTTTATGTTTTTAGAGCTGAGTCAGTGATTCACGTCATAGTATATGTTTTACCCTCAGGGCAAAGAGTGATCGCTTTTGTTTTATCCCCAATACTTTCTAGTGCATTTACTTCCTGACCACGCTCCATTTTTACAATTGAAAAAAAAGCCAACGGCGCTTACGATACTGCCTCATGCGAGTTCTGAGCGCAGCTTCTGTTGGGGCAATGTCCACTGCAACCAAATGTGCGAGAACAAGTTTTGACTTTCCGCAGTTGTAGCCATGTAACATTCGTTACATATTGCCACAGGAACTGCCAGCGCTTAAGCTTTACGCACATGACTCTGCAGTGCATTGCAGGCGTCGCGAAACGCCGAGTGCTCGAGTCCAACGCACACCACCATGTGCGTTCAAGGCGCCGCGAAATAAGCGAAACGACTACAGCCCCTTTACGACAATCGAATCCAGCCGCAGAGCTCGTCACAGCCCTGCATGCGCACAAAATCCGGCCGTAAGGAACGAAGGGCGGGGCAGACTTTTGCGCTCGCTCTCTTTTGTCCTTCCTCCGCTCTATCGGTTACGCCTCCGACACTCACGACGACGCCCCTCGACGCAGGAACGCGCGCCCAGAGCTCAGCTCTCAAACACAACTGTATTATCGGTGCCATCAGTGTATATAACACAAAATGAGTAACAGACATTGACGATATTGTTAATATTTAAATCAAACAAGAAATGATCCATTATGCTTCCCTACGAAACTTCTAGCTGACATACTGCCCAGTGTTTGTCATGAGTGAATATTAATGTTAGAATAGGGACGTCAGAGCGACACATAAGAATTCATGAGTTGAAACAAACGTCCTCATATCCCCCCTGCTTTCAATCTTCGCAGGAAGTGTTTTATGCTTTAATTGTAGAAGACTTCATTAAAGTGAATAAAAACGTCTAACGGTACACGCTTCTTTTCAACGTTTTGAAGAGCCATTATCTCTGCTTTAGCATTGCAGTTACTAGTAGCCCTATTTTTTCTGAAACCATGTTGGAATGGCAGAGAAATTGTATGTCACTCAATAAAACGAGAGCGACGTGGTAAAACGGCCTTCTCTAAGTCTGGAGAAAACGGGAAATGAGCAAACAGAAAAAAGCGCGAGCTTGTGTCACCCAAACACTCGGATGGCCCATTTCAAACAATGCATGGAAACATGAACAGAAAATTCGAGGTACTCTTGTTACACGGACACGAGTACACGACACATAGTTGTCTGGTGGCGATAGTTTCATGCATACGTACAAGAAGAAAAATCACGCCATATCCACGAAGTGAATGATGATGTGTGGGTGAAGCTCGATCGTTTTCATCCAAGGCAGAAAGAGAATGTGTGGCCTGGAACGCGCTTATACTTCATGGTCATCAGCGTCATCGTCATCGTTATCACGTGTAGTGGGTACATTCCACTATACTGGAATGCGCTTATACTTCATCGTTATCACGTGTAGTGGGTACATTCCACTATACTGCGTCATCGTCCTCTTTATCACGTGTAGTGGGTACATTCAACTATACCGGAACGCACATATACTTCATCGTTATCACGTGTAGTGGGTACATTCCATTATACTGCGTCATCGTCATCTTTATCACGTGGAGTGGGTACATTCCACTACACGTGGCTACCTACCTACCTACTACTACTACTACTACTACTACTACTACTACAGAGGGGGGACAGACCCACACCTAAGGAGCTTCGCCCCTAAAATCACGCCATATCCACGAAGTGAATCATGTCATCGTCATCGTTATCACGTGTAGTGGGTACATTCCACTATACTGGAACGCGCTTATACTTCATCGTTATCACGTGTAGTGGGTACATTGCACTATACTGCGTCATCGTCATCTTTATCTCTTGGAGTGGGTACATTCCACTATAGGCGGCTATCTACCTACCTACTACTACTACGACAACTACAGAGGAGGGACAGACCCACACCCTTAGGAGTAGCGTATGCATTTGGGCTGGTTGGTTCATGTTTACAGAAGTGAAAAACAGCGCTAAAATTACGGGACATGAAAGGACACAGGACAGCGCCCTGTCCTGTGTCCTTTCATGTCCCGTCGTTTTAGCGCTGTTTTTCACTTCTGTAAACCCTTAGGAGCTTCGCCCCTAAAAAACATTGAGAAATATGTGCTCTTGTAGAACTTCTGAGCGATGACCAACGCCAAGTATTGATCAAGAACGACCAAGTTCCCCAGTGAAAAAATTTGTATGTACGGAAGATACGGATCCGTACATACGGAATTATGGTATTACGGATCCGCATGGTACGGATCCGCATGATACGAATCCGCATAATCCATATATATTGATTATACGGATCCGTATCCTCCGTATATACGGCTTCCATTTATACGGAAATATAGTATTATGGATGCCGTATGATACGGCTGGTCGTGCGCATTTGTGGTCGTGCGGAAACCGCATGATACGGCTTACATATATACCTTTTCCGCATCAGATGCCATATGATTTTGTACCGTCCATTTCGGGATACTAAAATCTATCTTCTGTAAGGCAAGACTGACTTGTACAACGGTTAATTGTTGTGTGCTTTTGGTTTAGCGAGTCCATACAATGCAGACAAGGTCTTCCATTAAGTCAGAACTTGTTGGAGCACAGCTTAAGGGAGAGATCAAAGTAAACTGAATAATATTTATTCTGCACATGTACGCGTAGAATAAGCCTAAACGATGTGCACTGTCAGATGACAACACCCTCGCATGCACCACGTAGAATAACCACAAACAATGCGCACTGTCAGACGGGACGACACCCTGGCACGCACCACCACACACGCACTTGTTCACGTCTGCCACCACTGGTTATGCTCCATGTGCCGAGAATGTAAAAACTGGCAGTTCTCACGCGCAGAGTAAGCATAAACAATGCGCACTGTCAGGCGACACACCCTGGCACACGCCACAACTCATGCACTTGTTCACAACTGCCGCCATTGACCATGCCAGATATGACGAGAATGTAGAAACAGCAGCAGATCTCACGCGGCACTTCAAACGGAATGGCACTAATCTGCCACCCTTATCTACAATGAAGGCCTGGAATTCACACTGGCAATAAAACTGAACCTTTATTCTGCATGCGTACCTACATATGCAGAATAAGTACAAACAATGTGCACTGTATGCGAGACGACACGACACGACTGTACTGGCACGCACCACCGCACACGCACTTCTTCACGGCTGTCACGACTGACCATGCTCAATATTATGAGGATGTAGAAACAGCAGAATCTCTCACACAGGTCCTGCCGTTGCGAGGTAATCGCATTGACCCGCCATCCTTAACTGCAATGAAGGCATGTCATTCTCACTGGCGGGTAAACCTTTAAAGCTGTAATGCCAAGCAAGCGGGAAACGTGGTGGAGCAAACAAAGTCCATGGTGACACAAAAATAGGTGATTCTCCGATGTAACTAGAGTTGTGGCAGGTCGCGTCATGCACCTTCGGGTTCCCAAGGTGTTACGAGATCCTGCAGATTATAAACCTTTCCTGCAGGCACACACACACACACCTGTCACCATTTGGTTGCAATGTAGGCAACAGCTATCCGACGGGCACCTATTCACTGCCACACAATATCAGGACATCCAACGCCTAGCTGGTTGCGAAGGGCAGGGCAGCCGCTTCAGCACTGGCACGTTTGTAATGCCTACGAAGTATGTGACCGTGGCGCTGTGGATAGCGTGCCCGGCGTCTCTTCGTGCGGACCAAGAGGTCGTAGGTTCGACTCCGGGTGACAGAACTTTTTCTTTGTCTTCTGATCACGTGTATTTCTTCGACGTCATTTCCGTGAAGGAAATACGTCACTGAAATCTTGGTGGACCCCGGCATAAAACACTTTCGTGTTAAAAATTCCCGCATCTCCACGAAGTGAATCATGACGAGTAGACGAAATGCTGGCCATCGTTTTTACCGTGTAATCACCAGTGACATTGCCGCTGCTTCCCGAGCCACTTGTTCCCGGGGTGGCTTGCTGTCTTCGTAGACGTTGAGCCGCCGTATGCCCCGGTCTCACCTCCGGAGTAGCAGCTTGTTGTCGGCGTGGCCGCTTTGCCACTGCTTCGCTAGCTCTCGCCTCCAAAGTAGTTTCTCCTTTCTGTGTTTCTTTATATGGACAAAGCGAATAACACTACTTGCTGATTCGGAATTTCGCAAGACCTCGCACAAATCGGTATTCGAGGTAACGTGCTAAACGTAATAAAAAGTGAGCTATATGACCGTACCGTTCGCGTCAGAACAGAAAATTTAAAAAAATTATCCAAGATACTGCTGTGCCGCAAGGCGGAGTAATCGCCTGTAGACTCTTGATTTGAAAATGACCTCTCTACGGTTATTAATAGCCCGAAAAACGTTTCATTCTGCCTATGCTGATGATGTGCCGATGATGTTTCCTGTGTTCACAGCGAAAAGAGGGACCATCGCATGAACTTCGACGACGCCCGGGTCATCGACACCGAAGGTAGCCGCACCAAAAGACAGTTGTTGGAGTCTTGGCATATCAAAACAACACCTGGAAATATCAACCTATCAACTGGGACCCTGCCGAGCGTGTATGCACATGGTCTCCGGAACAAATGGAGAAAGCAGCACCGTAACAAGAACGGTGGGAGGAGCGACGGTGGAGAGGGGGGACAATCACTTAGAAAGGTCGCTAGCGTCGGAGCCGGCTGGACAGTCACCACCTGATGAAGAGACCGAACGGGTCTCCAAACGTTGGGCTAGTTTTTAATCTTATTGTTGAAAACTTAAATTTAGAATTGCGGCTGGAGAGTATATTTTTCGTATGAGTTGAAAATAATATAAATTCTAAATGGAGCGAAAACCAACTGATGGGCTACAAAGGCACCCAACTACTTTATACTGGCGAGTTCAGGAAAGAAATACTTGCACGCCAGCATAATAATTCCAACTTCCACATCCAACTTCGAACCAGACGTCGTTCTGCAGCTGCTTCTCACAGTACGTTTTTAGGCGTTGGCAGCACACTATAGGTCTTTGTCGCACTTCTACGAGCATCCCATCACTGCGCAGCGAAGACCCTTCCGTACTTGTCATGGTCACTAGCCAAGGGCACACAACACAGTAAACACAGCTAAACGAACTGCGCAGACATGCTACTGCATTGCGTTCAGGCCACGCATGAAGACGCGCAATCTGGAGAGGCCGTAAGCACCGTGAGCTGGAAGTAAAAGCTGAAGCTGCTTTGGCCATTGGTCGTGCCGTAACGCTCGCATCATTAGTTGTCGTAAAAGTCATGAGCGCGCCAACATTTGCGCTCCAAACGTTACGTACAATCCGCTAAAAAGTACATCTCAACAAGATCATTACGTTGCTGGCGTTTACGCTTACGATCCTTTCCGACGATACGTTCACAGCTAACGTAGTCTGAACAAGGCTTTAGTTGTCTGCCGCCGCCGCCGCCGGTGTGCGTAACCGCTGTCGCGTGAATTATGAAAAGCAGGAAATAAATAAAAAAAAAGATCCGGAGAGATCCTGATTGCAACCAGCGCCCTCTGCGTGCCAGCGCATTATTCTACCACTCGGGCACGCCACACTTGAAACTACTTTGTAAACAACCCCCTTACAGTCTTAATGCCGGTAAATGATCCAGTCTCTTTAGCTCATGTAAAAGATGGATGAAGAAGACTAAACTAAAGATCAAGTGTCACGTGATGCAAAATGCTTAACGAATGGGTCGTTGAATGGTCCCAGCCCATAACAAATGGCTCAGCCATAATTCTTCTTCATCATCAGCCACCGTATCAACAAAGGAGACACAATTCCTTAGTTTGCTCAACCAACCAGCCCAAAAACAAGTTCTCTAGAGCACACAATTTTTTACATGTGTGTCGTTGGTCCCAGGGGTCTATGCAGATTATACAATAATGGTGAAACGGGTGATTCGCTACTATACACTCGTTATGATGGGTTTTATGGAAAGTTAGCTTCATGCAAGTGCCCTTGATGTAATTTCCGGCAGATTATTTCAAAAAGGCTCCAGAAGGGCTGCTCTGTCAGCTTGTTAGCTTTTCCCGTGACAGTGCTGCGCGTTGCGATCACGTCTAAAGTTTTAGGGGCGAAGCTCCTAGGGGTGTGGGTCTGTCCCTCCTCTGTAGTTGTCGTGGTAGTAGTAGGTAGGTAGATAGCCGCCTATAGTGGAATGTACCCGCTCCACGAGATAAAGATGACGATGACGCAGTACAGTGGAATGTACCCACTACACGTGATAACGATGAAGTATAAGCGCGTTCCAGTATAGTGGAATGTACCCACTACACGTGATAATGATGAAGTATGAGCGCGTTCCAGTATAGTGTAATGTACCCACTACACGTGATAACGATGACGACGACGCTGATGACCATGAAGTATAAGCGCGTTCCAGACCACACATTCTCATTCTGCCATGGATGAGAACGATCGAGCTTCGCCCACTCATCATCATTCATTTCGTGGTTGTGGCGTGATTTTTTTAGCTCTTGAAGCGTTTTAATTTCAATTGATACATACGCATTACTCATGTGGGTGTTCTGCCATATTTATTTATTTGAGTTTTGAATAGAAATAGACATGTATTTATGAAAAAGATTTTTTTTTCTTCAAAATTTATGAAGACTTTAAAAATAAGGCTAGTGTCTATCGAAACAGGTCGCTGTGAAGGATGCGAATCCGCAATCAATCAAAATGCGATACTTTTCGCTTTCATGCGTTTCACGTTCTCAACTTCCCCGAGCATATATTTTGTTTACCCCTCGCACTATAATATTCGGTCGTTGTGTTTGCCAGATTCCTTGGGCACCTAACCACTTGAGGAGAATTGCACGACGAAGGAGAAGTTAGCAATAGCTTACACTGCTTTAACTGCAGAAATTATACTAAGTATCGGTGCCTCAGGTTTGGGACATTGCCAAAGGGATGTTTTTGATGCGGTTTGCAGTTACATTCACGCTTCTGAACGTACTCCATTATAATCTCGACCACTACAAATATTTGATAAGTAGAATACATATATAAACGTGTACGAAGGGAACTGAAGAAGGACTTGATAGAATCTAAGCGCGTTTTTTTTTTGCTCACAAGTTGAGTACTTTCATTAAACATTCGCCCAGCAAGTTTTGTCTTTATATGTCTGATAGGCGTGATAAAATTGAGGAGCTGAAACGTGGAAATCAAATCGTGACGCAGAATGTTGATATTGCAGATAGTCTTAATATTTTCTTTCAGTCAGTTTTTACAAGACGCCGATGTCACACTGAAACAGAGGATGCTATACATTACTTATCTGAACCGATGGGAGATATTATTATTAGCCGAGAAGGATTATTAAAAAGCCTGTTGTCTCTTGATTCTAAAAAAGCATGTGGACCTGATGAAATACCCACCCCTTTCTTGCAGCGTTACGCAGAATGGATTTCTTACTACTTGCAAGTTATTTTTCAAAAGTCCCTTTGTACTAGTTCAGTGCCATGTGACTGGCGCACAGCTGTAGTTGTCCCTGTGTTTGAGAGCGGTGATCGGTTATCCACTAATAATTACCGTCCCGTTTCGCTTACGTCAATTTGCTGCAAAATATTAGAACATGTCATAGTCAGGCATGTCGTCACATTCCTGGAAAATAAAAATTACTTTTATCCTTATCAGCATGGCTTCAGGAGTAAAGTCTCAACTACAACACAGCTTATTGAAACGGTGCATGACTTTGCGTCAGCTTTAGATATGCATGAACAAATTGATGTCATCTGCATAGATTTCGCTAAGGCCTTTGATAAGGTGCCTCACGACAGATTGCTGCATAAACTTCGCTGTGCTGGACTCAGTCAAATTCTGCTTAGTTGGATTAAAGCGTACTTAAATGACAGAAAGCAATTCGTGAAAATTGAAAACTCTATGTCTAGTTCGTTAGAAGCTTTTCAGGAGTACCACAGGGCTCGGTTCTTGGGCCCTTGTTATTTTTGATATATGTCAACGATATTGCAGATATAGCGAAACCTCCTGTAAAGCTCAAACTGTTTGCTGATGATTGTTTAATTTACGCGCGAGTGATTCATAGGAACGACCAGTTGAACATTGCCCAATGCCAGCAGGAATTACACTTACGGTGTGAAGCTTCGGGAATGGAAATCAATTATTCAAAGTCAACTGTTACCCATATTTCTAGGAAAAAATCCATAATTCCATTCGAATATTGTGTCGGGACTCATACCTTGTTGACGGTGAATGCGTTTAAGTACCTAGGTCTCACAATTACGCATAATCTAAAGTGGCATACGCATATTGATAACGTTTGCTCGAGGGCTTCACAGAAGTTCTATTTAATACGAAAAAAACTGCAGGGTGCAAGTATGGACGTAAAACTTCTTGCTTTTAAAACGTTTATACGACCGATACTTGAATATGCCAGTGTTGTGTGGAGTCCTCACCAGAAAGTGTTGGTAAATAAACTAGAACGAATACAACGGCTTGCGGCTCGCTTCATATGTTCAAAATGTAAGAAGAATGACTCAGTGACAGAAATGCTACAATTCTGTGATTTGGAGACTCTACACAAACGCAGACTTCAAAATAAATTAAAGTTTATTTTTCAATTAATGGAAGGTGAGATTAAAATTAACAGAAACGACTACTTGCAACAACCTGGGAAACGAAGCGAGAGGGCAAACCATTCACGAGTGCTCCAATCTTACTTCGCGCGAACGAAGATGTATTGTTATTCTTTCTTCCCTGATGTAATCGAGGAATGGAATGGGTTGCCAAGTGATGTAGTCAATGCAAATGATATTAATAAATTTATGCACTTACTTGGTGTACATTTATGTGACCTAATGTAAAGATTCATGCGATCGGAGTAGAAATGTATGTTTTCGTTTGGATGTTAGAGAGCTTTTTTTGTATAATTGTATGCTTAAGTTATTATTGTAAGATGTATAATTTATGTGCCTACTTCATTTGTACAGTGTCGTACCTCCCTGTAATGACCCTCAATAGAGGGTTAACAGTATTTCTAAATAAATAAATAAAATAAAAATAAAATGTGTTAGAATCCAACGAATATATTCGAGCTTGTTTTGTTACCTTAATTCGGCTGTCTAGTCTACCAGCACAATCACACAGTTGAAACAGCATTTATTTGATACATTGCACAGTATTCTCTTTCATTTATTTATTTGTTCTTTATCATTCAACATAGTTCTAATTATACACTAAATTTAAAACTACCAAATCAGGGCCAATCCTCCAGAGTGGGTATGTGCCATTCTTTGAAGGCTAAAAGAAAACAAAAACTTACACTGCTTCACTGTAAAGAGAATGAAGAGAGCGCGTGCCGGTTCGTGATAAAGATAGATTTTTGCACACAAGTGGGTAAAAAAGTTTATATGATCGGCTCCGACTGCAAGGCTGTTAAAACGCCGGAAACGTAATTTAAAATTTGAGGTATCGTTTATTTTTTTGAAAACTGAGCTCGCTGAACAGAATTTACTACTCTCAAAAGAACACATCTTGTGTAATCGTGTTTTCCCGCTAATAATCTTCGTGATTCGTTTTAGCTATATTTACGAACAACTTATTCTTCTTCCTTTGTGTAATACACAGCCGCTATTTTAAAACATTGAGTGTCAGAAAGATCTGTAGGCACTAGATGGCTATAAATTCATCGCGCTATCTCAGTCCACGTAGACAACTCTTTTGCGCCCTTAACAAACAGCCAGGTCCAACATCGACAATGAGGACGCCTCGCTTCGGCATTTTTCCTGCTGTCGTACTTTCTGTGTTGGTAAGAACAACCGTTATTACTCATGCCAATCTATATGTTCTTTTGAAGAGCTAAATGTCAAGAGTCGTACGTTTGTTCTCGTTCCAGTCGACGAATATTTGCAATTGTTGTTCCCTTTGCCCGAAAAAATACCAACCTCGTTCGCAAAAGCTCCTCGAGCTAGAAATATTTGAGGAGTTGTCGGTATAAATTCAAAGAGCACTTTGGAGTGAAGAATCTTGTCAATGGTATAATAGCGTATTGATCGCGATGGCGGGTCAAGGTACTTTTTTTTTGCAACGGAATGCTCGACCTGCTTTTTATTTGCGAAAGTGGTGGTTGGCGAAAATAAATCAGAAAAATGGCACAGCTTCGCCGCAAGGGCGAACCAACTATTGCGACAGCAACAAATTGGAATGTCACGGGAAGAACGCCGAGCAGATCACCAAGTGCAACGCGCTGCTCAAAAGAAAGAAAGCACGAAAAGAACACACACACGACGAGCGCAAACCAACAACGTTCCCAGCTCAACATTTCACGCTCTGCTCAAACACAAAGGACGCACGAAATGTATACGCACCGGTGTACACAGGATGAGCACGAACTACTAGGAGGAAAAGAAAAGCGGAAAGACAGGGAGGTTAGCCAGCACGGTTGTTACTTCACTGTGTTTGAACAACGCGCTGTTTTCGCAAACTGCAGCGAGCAAAGTGACGTGTGTGCGCTCTGTAACTACAATGCAAAAGTTCCGGTGAAAGCCCTAGACATATCATTCTCCCGCACAGCGAGATAAGCGCGCACCCGCATGGGCGAACACGCGTTTGTAGGAGCGAAACGCCAAGCGCGCCCTTCGCGCCATCTCGCTGATAATGCTGAGAACACGCTGATATTGCCCCCGATGCCGTCGTAGAGGCAGCGGTAAATGATGTTTATAAACAGCCCGTCGTTACTATGACGAAGGACGTACGCTTTCTTGACTCAGCGGTTAAAGCTGCGGAGGGAGAGGGCGCTCGTTCGAATCCGCGCGTGGGAAAATACTTGCGCGCTATTATTGTTGTTCGGGGATTTCATATATATATATATATATATATATATATATATATATATATATATATATATATATATATATATATATATATATATATGGGTCATTCCATATCAAGTCTACCAGGTCAATTTTTAACCATCTCCGATCCAGCTGAAAAAAACTGTCCAGGTATATGTGAATGTGATAAGTCGTTATTGAGGCGTCATTTTCCGCAAAAAAATTTTGTGTATCCTAGAGGGCGCTTCGAACTTCGGGCACCCAAGTGAAACTGTGTCGCGCTAAATAATTTGTATAAAATTACTGGCCTGAGCAATTACTACGAAACAATTTTTTCCATAATCTTTACGGCGCTGATCTTTCATGACAATGATAGTTTATTCATTTATGTCTTCGTTTATTTTTGGCCTTGGCGAAAAATTGCAATATGCTGCATGTTTAGCGTATTTTATAAAAAACACAGATTTTTTTCGCGAGTAATATATTCACAATATGTGTTTAACGGGTTCCTATAATAAATTATGAAAATACTTCGGGAGCATATGAAGCAAAGGCATTGCCAGAATATTGTGACAAAGTTGGAAAAAATGGCATTTTGACTCATATTGAGGCTCCATTTTTTCAATGTAGCGGTCAAAGTAAAAATATGGATTATATATTGTTGCACAGTATGATTTGTTGGCATGATATACAGAAAGTTTCAAAAGAGTAGTTTTTGTTTTAAGGGAGAAAAAAAATTTGCAGCAGAACAACTACAAGGTGGTAGAAAGTTTGCCTTTGCCTCGCCTTCACTGCACAGCAGGTGAGCGCAAAATTCTAGCGGGGGCTTTTCTGCAGCGAGTAATGCAAGTCATACAACAGCTTGTCACTTGTTTTGGTAATACTGCTGTGTAGTGTCAAAAACGGCAATAGTGCTAATTTTATGGGACGGTATCTTCCTCCTTGGACCATCGAAGGACAGGTTACATTTAACCGCTTCATAGCACCAAGGGGCAGAATTATAATGCAGTCGATGGCCTGCAATACAGTACTGGGGCGTTGTGTTTGGCTTCTGATAATTAATGCACATGGTCTTAGTAATAATTAAGACCATGATGTATCAGGCCTATGCGTGATCGCTTATGACTCGTTTGCATGATGAAATGATGTATCCTAGGTGTACGCGCTGGAGATGATTCGATATCGTGCTTATATATGACACTTAATGCGCCATTTCCTGTTGCGGTTAAAATTTTTCATCCACCTTTTTCTTAAAGGTCCTAGGGTGCTGAATATGTTAAAAGCCCCTCACCATTTCCGGACGAGCTTTTAATTAAAACATTTTCAGCACCTTTGGACAATTAAGAAATAGGGGGGATGAAAATGTTCCAATCCCTCCGGAAATGGTGACTGAAGTGTCATTGATGGGCACGATGTCGAATCGTCTCTTACGCGTACACCTAGGATGCATTATTTCATCATGCAAACCAGTGATAAGCGATCACGCATCTGCCTATACCCGATACATCATAAAAACATCTCAAGTAAACTATACCTTAATTATGTCGTTAATTATTATTAAGACCATGTGCATTAATTATCAGAAGCCAAACACAACGCCCCAATACTCTATTGCAGGCCATCGACTGCATTATAATTCTGCCCCTTGGGGCTATGAAGCGGTTGAATATAACGTGTCCTTTGATGGTCCAAGGAGGAAGATACCGTTCCATAAAATTAGCACTATTGCCGTTATTGACGCTCTACACAGCAGTATTACCAAAACAAGTGACAAGCTGTTGTATGACTTGCATTATTCGCTGCAGAAAAGCCCCCGCTAGAATTTTTCGCTCACCTGCTGTGCAGTGAAGGCGAGGCAAAGGCAAACTTTCTACCACCTTGTAGTTGTTCTGCTGCAAATTTTTTTTCTCCCTTAAAACAAAAACTACTCTTTTGAAACTTTCTGTATATCATGCCAACAAATCATACTGTGCAACAATATATAATCCATATTTTTACTTTGACCGCTACATTCAAAAATTAAGCCTCAATATGAGTCAAAATGCCATTTTTTTTCCAACTTAGTCACAATATTCTGGCAATGTATTTGCTTCATATGGTACCGAAGTATTTTCATCATTTATTATAGGAACCCGTGAAACACATAATGTGAATATATTACTCGCGAAAAAAAATCTGTGCTTTTTATAAAATACGCTAAACATGCATCATATTGCAATTTTTCGCCAAGGCCAAAAATAAAGAAAGTTAAGACAAAAAAGAACAAACCATCATTGTCATGAAAGATCAGCGCCTTAAGATTATGGAAAAAATTGTTTCGTAGTAATTGCTCATACCAGTAATTTTATACAAATTATTTAGCGCGACACAGTTTTACATGGGTGCCCAAACTTCAAAGCGCCTTCTAGGATACAAAACGTTTTTTTGCGAAATATAATGCCTCAATAACTACTTCTCACATTCACATATACCTGGACAATTTTTTTCCAGCAGGATCGGAGATGGTCGAAAATTGACCTGGTACACTTGATATGGAATGACCCATATATATATATATATATATATATATATATATATATATATATATATATATATATATATATATCTATATATATATATATATATATATATATACGCTTCTAAAGAACTGTTTATTGGTGACGTTTCGATCGGAGACCGATCTTCATCAAGACAAAATTTACCAGGCGCCGATGCGCTTTTATATCGTCGCCGTGCCGAGAGAAAGAGAGGAAAAAAAAATACAGAAGAAGCGTACATACTGATAAGTGCTCACACGACCTCGTGCGCGTACTGCTACATACGCATAGCACCTGTATTTTGGAAAAAGAGGAGAAAAAACAGAAAAAAAAAAGAAAACGGTGCATAAATAAACGAGTGGCCAAAAAAAGAGAGAGTGGTGACACGACCAGGTGCGCGTATTTCTACATACTTAGACATAAAGACGTGTTTTCTAAACAATAAAAAAAATAGAAAAAGAAAGAAAAATAAAAAAGAAAAAAAAACAGAAAAAAAACAACGAAAACACCAAGTGGACATGTTAAGTACATTCCTGTGGTGCCCCCGGCACATACCAAGATATACGAAGAACACATGTTTCAAGAAAAAAGTGAACAAACCAAAAATATGTAGATATACATCGATGGTCCAGGTGGGCACGTTAAGCACATTCCAGTGGTACATTTTGAAGGTTCACTACGCAGGCTCATCTCTTCCCGGAGCTTGAACACAACAACACAGTACATTCCTTTCGTCCATTGTCACGTCCCACCTATTCTCCCCCCGCCCCTCCTTAGCTGCTCTTGAAGCCTAGTGAGGGGGGTCTACGTTCCTACGATCTCCGGTATGTGGCTCAAGAATGTTTGAGAAGAAAATGGAGAGTGTTTTTCAAATTTTTGACGTGGGGTTCGAATATGTCATTCACTCGGTTGTCTGAGGAGTGATTTCACTGTAGGGGGGAATTATTCGAAAGTTGCCCACCCTTCTCGGAATGCGCGTGCAGATCTTGCATGCCCGACAACGTGTTCCGAGTGATATGCGAAAAAATACTAATAAAAAAAGGAAAGAAGGTTGGTTATATATATATATATATATATATATATATATATATATATATATATATATATATATATATATATATATATATATGACATGACGGCGACGCCGACAGTGTCCATATAATTGTTATATGGACTTTACTTCTTATATAAGGTTTAGTTTAATACTTCAAATGGCTGACTGCCACGCAACTCTAGGCGATTGAACTGCTAGAGCGCTGTTAGCGTGCGATTCAAACGCACGCTGGGGTGTACCTCGTTCTTAAAATATTTGGAGTCATTTGTTACAATGCGACTCCTAATCAAGTCATTGTATCGGCGCGTAGGACAATAGAAATCATTACCCTAATGGTACACTCAGATGAATCACATTTTGTGATATTATGTGTTTAGGCATCATCGTATGTAACTCCTGCATGGACGTGGTAAATAGTAATAAAAATATGCCCCCACCTCCCCGAAGGGAATCGTGAGGAAATGCGAATG
Organism: Rhipicephalus appendiculatus; assembly: GCA_030522465.1. Lineage (NCBI taxonomy): Eukaryota > Metazoa > Arthropoda > Arachnida > Ixodida > Ixodidae > Rhipicephalus > Rhipicephalus appendiculatus. The sequence goes on from JALIZH010028120.1 coordinate 19,029, forward strand.
CATATGGCGCGCGCTTCACTCCATTTATATATGGTGGTTTTGATTCGAAGAAGGAAAAGGCGCCTAATTTCTGCAGCCCGGTCGGGAGTACGGCGCAGCGCCTGTTTTTTCTTTTCTTTTTTTTTTCATTAATTTTTTTCAATTTTTTTTTATTTTTTCAATTTTTTTTATGTCTTTATTTTTTTTATTAAAAAATTTTTTTTTTCATATATAGCTCCGCCGAGCTCCCGCGATGCGAGCGCCCTCACGCACCAGAGCGCGCTCCTCCTCTCCACTCACTCTCCGCTACTACACAACGCCACCAACGCCAGACAGCGCTGGATGCCTGACATAGCCCGACTAAGAAATGCATTCGCATTTAAAAAAACCGCCAGGCCTGGGGGGACGCTCAGCAGAGTTACAGCGAAAGCTGGAACAGCGGCCTTTTTGAGCCTTTTTTTAAACACTCTTGGGGAAACTACGACAAGCCCACTTGCATAGTACTCACTACGCCATAAATAATAATAATTTTTGTGTAGTGAGGAAGCGTCCACTATGTCAATATTCTTCATTTATTTGGAAAAACGTGATAGCCGCGATACACTTGTAACGCATACTGTGCACTTTCTTGAATGTGGGGCTGATGACGATGAACAATTATGCCTGAGGCTTTTGTAATGGGTTGCAGCATTCAACGACCCACTTGTTACGCCATTCCCATTGCGTGACACGTGCTTGTTACTTTATTTTTCTAAAACACTTTACAACACATGTTAACGCAATTCCTAACCCGACATGATACCTGCATAGGGTCAGTTTGCAACACAGTTTCAAGCACTGGTGTAATTCAGTGGTGGAGTGCTGGGCTGCCACGCAGTGGGCCCGGGTTTGATTTCCATTCTCGCAGAGATAATTTTTTATTTATTTAATTTTTTCCTATATCACGCGATAGTGGTTACAGACACCGGCGGCGGTGGCGGCGGCGGCGCGGAAAACTACGGTGCAAAAACGGCCCTTGTTGAGAACTCATAACTGCTTCGGCTGTAAAAAACTGAGCTTGCCTGGCAAGGTTCGCCACTTCACTTAATGATTATAGAAAGTATCCCGCAGGCCGCAATAATGTAGGCAGTTATTTGAGCCGACATTATATCAGTACGCCAGCAGCACGCGATTAATAATGTACTCAATCATTGAAAATGACGCGACCACGCTATATCAGCAGGAAAGTCACGCCCAAAACCTTTTAAATGCTAAGCATTTCTTAGCGAACTTCGGCGACTTTGAGCGTATCTATCTATCTATCTATCTATCTATCTATCTATCTATCTATCTATCTATCTATCTATCTCGCTATCTATCTATCTAGCCGCCTACGACTTTGTGCTCTCCCGGCCGTATCGTTAATGAGATTTATACCAAAATTTTGTATGGCATAACATGACTCTATGACGAACGTAAATGGCTGGTCATATCATGAAAATCATGACTAACTTGTCATGAAAAGTATGATTTACATGCCACGCTCATGGTGCGCTCGCGGCCGTCTCGTTAGCTTGATATACACCAAATTTGGGATGGAGTGACGTGACTGTATGACGAACACAAATGACAGGTGGTAATATGCAAATGCCTTGTCATGAGTGACATGACTTGCATGCCACGCTCATGGCGCGCTCGCGGCCGTTTCGTTGGCTTGATATACACCAAACTTGGTACTGAGTGACGTGACTCTATGACGAACATAAATGACAAGTGGTAATATGGAAATCATGACATGCCATGAGCGACATGACTTCCATTCCACGCTTATGGCGCGCTCGCGGCTGTTTCGTTGGCTTGATATACACCAAATTTGGGATTGAGTGACGTGATTGTATGACGAACATAAATGACAAGTGGTAATATGAAAATCATGACTTGTCATTTCCTTCCTTCCTTGTCATGTGCTACATGACTTGCATGCCACGCTCATGGCGCCCTCGCGGTCGTTTCGTTAGCTTGATATACACCAAACTTAGTATTGAGTGACATGACTGTATAACGAACATAAGTGACAGGTGGTAACATGAAAATCTTGGCATGTGTGTCATCTACAACGCCATTTACATGCCACGCTCATGGTGCGCTTGCGTACAGTTCGCTAGCTTGATATGCACCAAAATTGGTATTGCGCGACGTGACTGTATGACGAACATAAATAAGAGGTCCTAACTTGTCAAACATGACATGCAAATTATGTAAAGCAGGATTTACTCCTTCCTGGCTGCTTCGCATTACATCGATTGCCACGGTGTGTGGGATCTGCAGGCTTTTTTATTGTCAAAATTACCAAAGGTGTTCGCCGAAAACAACACGTCGATGCCGTACCTTTCCTTTTTTTTCCGGCGCCTAACTAAATGGGTGGCATCTGCGCTTCTGTCGAGAAAAACTGGTGAACAAAAAGGGGGCTTCCAGCGTGTGCGGAGTCAGCATAGGGCAGCGTTTGTTCCATGCAGGATGGGGGTCGTTTATGATTTGCCCTTGTCATGTGGGAAGAGGTATATAGGGCAGACGGGGCGCTGCATTAATGTGCGCCTAAAAAGAACATGAGAGAGCCAGCCGGTCTGACAGGTTGTCGCACATCAAAGCGCATTGCAATGCGTGTGGGTGTGCGCCCTGCTTTGAGGAGTGCACAATTATTCACCGTCATAGGAATCAACGCATCAGAGAAATCATCGAAGCATATCACAATTGTAAAGAGAATGAATTGTGCATTAGCCACCCGTCAGTAACATTATCACAAAGTGAACAAAGATATCTTCGTGCATCATTTGGCGATTAGGCCTTTTCTCACGCACATGTCGGCGTCCCTGTGGTAGTTTCATGCTCTTCTTAGGTTATCACTCTTGTTGTGTTTTTTATTCGTTTGTTAATGATCACGTGCCTTTCCTGTACTTATACCTGTTCTTTCGAATAAACTTATTAGTTGCGAGTCAGCGCCCGTCCCGTTGTTTCTTTCGTTTCTTCTGTCCTTGTCGTGCTGCGCTGTTTTAAATGATGTAAAACCAACTTGCCCAATTATATGTTCTCTTAAATGCATATTCACCGTTAACAGATTTATGCAGATAGATATTCGCTGTTAACAGAGAGGTACAGAGACATGCTCAGCCGGCGCCGCATTCTGTGTGGTGTTAGCGTAGATATCAAACCGTGCAGATTGGAAATGTGGCAAAGTACCGTAAAAGCACACATAAAATAGAGATAACACACAGGGACATGAAAATATCAGTACACTTGTTATTCAAAAAGAAAAAAACTCTGAACAATCCTAATAGGTCGCATTCGTCAAAATGTCTTTGGTTTCACCTAAGATTTCATCCCAGCAACAGACATACTTCTATACGGACAGCGATGATATATTTATCTGTTATACTGGACAAAAATGCTAACCTAAGCAGATACTCTATGATCCGACATGTTATGGTATTAAAATTAGGAGTAAAAAAAGACTCGCGAGCATTCGTTTTCTCGTGCGATTTTAAACCTGATAGGAGTAATGTGGTGGTTAGCTTGTTAAAAGTGTGGTCTGGGATAGCGACGCGCGTGGGCAGTGGAAGGTTGGGCAGGCCCAAGGCATGTGACGGGATTGTTAAAATGCAATGGGAAAGGCATCTTCGTTTGAACACTATACTGGAGGTTCCACAACGAGCATTCCAGTAAGCAGATCATATTCCTCACATCGCAGTTGAAATCGCTTTTTATTCTGAAACTAAAATTTGGCGTAGCGTGCTTAGCTATTCGTAATGTCGTCATTGGGCGCACAACTTGCAACGTGTCTTTGTTACATAGATGTCATCTCACATGCACAGGCCTTGTTATTTTATATCATGTCAGTATGCCCCGTAGGTTTCTCGATCATCGGAAAAGTGCTCCAGGAGGCACCGGAAACATGTCATTGAGATGATTATTGCGTACTACTATGGCATTGGGCTTTTTTAAGAATGACGTTGACGTTTGGAAGCGATGCAGACTGTGCCGAAATGACACTGATGTGTTTCCGTTGCGCAAGCTGTTTATCCTGTTTCAGAAGCGCCAATCTGTTCATCTCATCGGCGCACCTGATCAAGTCGTTCAAAATCTGAGGCGGATATTTTTGTAAAAATAGGTCATCTCGTAGCTGGTCGTAGCTTTTAGCACGTTTTGATTATTTGGAACACAGCCTCTTGAAGCGAAGTGCTTCACTGTAGGGTACACTTGTCTGGCAGTGCTTAATATGACAGCTTCGAAAAATGAAAATATCGGTGAATGTCCGTTCCCTTCCTATACGGATTAGTGGATATTGATTTCTCTATGTATTGATACATTAGAATTCAGGACTTTTTTTTTTTCACCATAGTGTCATATAAGAAAAATGTTGTGCATAAAGTGTCTACAGTTGTAGAGCTGCAGTTTGCACGGTAAAGCAAAATTGATTCTAGTCGACGGATGAACATATTCGTGTAACTTGGACCGATTTTGGTGCCCATTGAAGCTCCGCTGGCTTGAACGTAGTGTGCACCGTCAAACTCAAGTTTATGCTAAAGGAGGAGTTAATTAAGATGGCTAATGCAGATAATACCATGACTTGGGAGAGTTGGTATGTACTCGACCAAATGCTGCGCTATTTAGAGGAAGATAGAGACACAAGAACATATATACATGCGCCGATCTACATCTGAGTTTATTTGCACTTCAACAGGCCTTTCGATGCACCATACCAGGCTTTCACCGAGAACTTTGATGAGATTAACCAAAAAAAATTAACAAGAAAAATCAAGCAATAATGTTGTGGGCAAAAATATTGCACCTTTACATATACCGAATACAAGCGCTGCTGCGCACCATTGTTACACAAGGAACCTATTCCAGCGATAACAAGACCGACAACACTGCATTGCATGTCGAAATCGTGGCTCCAGAATAGCAAAAACAAATGTACGCAAGACGTGAATAATCTAATTAGTCCTGGTGATCAGTGAAAGTGCTTCAGTAAATGAACATGTCACCAAACACAGGAAATGCACGTGAGGTTCAAAGGACTAAAAATACCGGCAGATCCCACGCACTGTGGGAATCTATGTAATACGAAACAGGGTAGCCAGCCGAACTAAGAACTGTCTAACCTCCCTGTCCTTATACGCTTTTATTTTCCTCCTTTATGTAATGCCAAGCAGTCAGCAGGGAGCAAATCATGCTGAACATGACATGTGTGTCATGATTCGCATGTTACGACCTGTCATTAATGTTCGTGAAGAAGTGGCGTCACGCAATAACAATTTTGTAGTGAATTAAGCTAGGGAAACGACGGTGAGCGCACCCTAAGCGTTCCATCTATGACATACCATACAAGAGATGCGAAAGCTGATATGAGAACACAAGGCGCGATTTTGGCGCCGTAGTTGTTCGCCGCCGCGGCCGGTGTCCGCAACCACTATCGCGAAAAAAAAAACTAAATAAAAAAAATTGGCAGATCCCACGTACATTAAGAATCGATGTTATGCGAAGCATGCGGAGGGAAGGTGACTACGTTGCAATTTTTTTTTATTGATGGACACATTACGAAATCACGCTAAATATACGTATAGATGTTGTACGCACAAATATGTCTGTCTCGCCATTCCGTTGCGCCGTTACGAAGTGATGTTCAAGATATGTACAAATGCTGTACGCACAGACATATGTTTAACAGTCGCATATGTGTCATAAAACCAGTTGTTAACCGTTGCGTAACGACGCAACAGAAACATGGGTATTACCAATACCGGAAGCGGTAAGCTGCTAGAGAGAGAGAGATGTAAATTTATTGGAAGGCAGACAGGTCGGCCTGAGCTAGTGCGCTCTAGCCTGCTACTCTGCACCGGGGATAAGGGAGAGGGGAGAAAAAGAGTGATGAGGGGTGATGATGGGGAGAGAAGGAAGTTGTGCGTGAATACAAAACCACGTAACATAATGGTTTCGCTAAAGCATGCTGCCCAGTCCTGTAGTCTTGAGAAAATCTATCACAGCCGTGATAGCAGTTGCTGACTTCGTGCTTGTGCTTGCGAGGATGGTAGCCATAGATAGTGCTAAGTAAAACAACTACAGTGGATGGCAGTTAAGTATACAACAGACGTTAACCCGACATGATTCCAATATTTTTTAAATTAGATAGCCAGCCCTGCAAGCACGCCTGCATCAGGTCTTTCTCCAAAGCAGTTTCGAGACCGGATGGGGCTGCGTGGTAGAATGCATTATTTACACGCAGAATGTTTGGATTCGATTCCTGGTGGGACTCTCATTTCTATTCTTTGCATTCGTCGCGCGAACGCCTCCGATGTCTGTTTTTCTTTAACACTCTCGCATTTGAATTACCCATGTCTCTCCTCGCCGTTCCTGGGTAGATATAAATTGTCAAACATCTGTGGCGCATACCCGCATACCGCGGGCCGTGTTATACGGGTATGAACCACACGTTTCAAGGTAAATGAGTTTCGCGACGTACACAACGGGGTTTTCATGTTATGCAAGTCACGACCAGCCAGACATATTCGTCAAATTATCTTACACTCTCATAGTAATTTTGGTCGACCCCAAGTTGATGAGGCGATCACAATCACAGCGAAAGCTTCCACCTTTCGCTGTGACTGTAATGCGCGTTCGGCGCAGCCCTGGCGGTTACTTTATATATGTTCGACATACAGTCACGTTGCAATAGCAGTTATGATGTATATCAAGCTTGCGATCTGGCCGCGAGCGCATCCCGAGCATGCCATGCAAGTCAAGCCGTACATGACAAGCATGCTATGATTTTCATGTTACACCTTTCATGTATGTTTGTCATATAGTGACGTCGCGCAAACCCAGTTATGGTATATATCAAACAAGTGAACCGGCCGCGAGCGCATCATGAGTCTGGCTTGTAATACGACATGTATGTCCTGATTGTCATGTTACCACCGGCAATATATTCGTCATACGCTCACGTCACGCAAGGTCGCAGGTTTCACGCCGGACGTGGTGTTGTCTGTGACTGAAGGCCTGCTTATGGACGTCAGGGATCCCAGGAGAAAGGAGGAGCGCAGAGTGAGATCGAGGGTGCAAGATATGAAGACAGCTGTAGTGCCCTATTTGCATGATGTCTCGCCCAGGCTTCAAAAAAATGGAGAGGGCGCTGGGGTTCGTGTGGTTTTTTTCGGCCCCCCGAGAAGCTTTCTGGCCTGTGCAGTTCGACCTCTTGGTTGAGAGAGAAAAGAGGCTGCACCACAGACCATAAGCGAAAGTTCGTACCATGCGTTCAAGGCATCGTGTACGTCATCCCTCTGACGTGTGGTAGAAAGTACGTGGGTCAGACGGGACGCTGTCTGAACGACAGACTCCGTGAGCACCATTACAGCGTCCATACTACAGTATCGGGGCACCTGGGCATCCATGTGCGGGGCTGCGAGTGTAGCCCTATCTTTGAAAGCACCGTGGTCCTTGCACGCAATCGGGACCAAAGGGTGAGGGAAATCATCGAGGCTGAGGAAGTCAAACGGTCTGGGCACGCATGCGTAAGCATGCCCTACTTGCACCTTTCTGACAAAGAGCTTTTGTTTTTGACGAGTCATGGAAAGGGGGGCGGTGTAAGTGCACGTGTGTGACGTATCGGCACTTTTGATTTCACCTTTTGATTTTTACTTCCTGGTTTTATCTTTTCTTGCTTTGCCTGTGTATATATACGTACGTCGCAATCTAATAAACTTTAGTTGGAAAAATGCGCTGTGTCCTTGTCCCCTCGCTCGTCTGTTGTCTGCTTTTTGCGCTGCCCTACATTATGATTCTACAATATATATGCTTTACGCTTATCTAGAGCGCATATTTTAGGCCACTTTACAGCGTTTCTTTACATCCAGTTAGTAGCAATGGCGCTCTTTAGCCAACAGTGGCCTATGCGCCAGAAAACCCACATATCATCATCACCAAGAAAAATTTGGAGGTACTTGATAATAATGTGTTCTAACACCTTCACGCATAGAAATAGGTCTATAAGCGGTAACAAGAGAAGTGTATGGGAATAATCTTTGCAAATTTCCGTTGTTTGCGAGAGCGTGCTGTGACACTTATTTCTGCCAAATTATGCACAATAACTTCAATGACAATTCAGCCTACCTCACAAATAACGCGTTAGATATGCCTCAATAACAGGCGTCTTTTGGGATCAATGTTAACGAGGAGTGGCAAGATTCACTCCTGAGATATTGAAATGTCACTTATTGGTGGGATATCGTGGACCGTTTTTGAACATGGCCTTCTACAATCGTCATCAGTAAACACTGAACAAAAAACGTATAAATGATTCTACAATAGTTCGTTTGTTAGTAACGATAGCTGCCTTTGCCCATACATAGAGAAAACACTTGTATTGAAGGGAAATATTCTGCCAGAATATCATCGCAATTGCATCGCAAATAGTGTTCATATCTAATAAAAAAACATGGTTGATCCCTCCGTCAGAGGAATCGGTATAACACGAAAGCCAACCGTGTCCTTACAGAAGTAGTTGAACGTTTGCTTTACATTGATATAAAACAGCTTGCACAATGTCTATTGCTGTTTGACAGTTATAGCCCCGTTTAACATGGATGCATCCACGTTGACGCTTGGTGGCACTTCTGTCCCCCGACGACTAACGTCCATGATCAATGATTAAACAAACCCTTGTAGTCATATATGCTTGTGGTAGCTGTACGGTGGGAGCGGAATCAGAGAAAGCGGTGTGACAGCCAGAAGAGCGTCACTGATAAGAACGCCGAATTTGGGCTAAGGTCGCCTACTCGCGGCATGTTAGAGTTATTGAACACAACTGCCCGACCAGAGGGAAACGCTACGCGCTTCGTGATTCCCCGTTGGCCGGCTGCGTCTTTTCGCGGGGCGAGTGCAAGTTGGGAACGCGGAGTTACGGCCACGGCAAGCACTCGCGCGTCGCAGAGCTACCTTTGATATGGATGGACGCTATGAGTGACGCCGACGCTGGGGTAAGGTCGCCACCTGACAGTGTGCTATTGCGTCGACAAAATTGCACTTTTCCTATTCGAAACGCGCCCAATGGCACGGACGCATAAAAACGACGCTTTTAAGGAACTAATCGTGGATTTCACGGTTATGATGCTTTACTTCACGTTCGCAAGAGCACTGTGAGACGACAGTGGTAGATATAAAAGGCGCGTTTTTAAAGCCTACGGAGTATGTGACCGTGGCGCAGTGGATAGCGTGCCCGGCATCTCTTCTTGCGGACCAAGAGGTCGTAGGTTCGACGCCCGCTGACTAAACTTTTTTTCTTTGTCTTCTGATCATGTGCATTTTTGCTGCGTCGTTTCCGAGACGGAAATACGTCACTCAAATCTTGGTGTACCCCGGCATAAAACACTTTCGTGTTAAAAATGCCTGTTACAAACATGCACCTGATTCGCCTCGAAGAACAATGAATGCTTCGACTGTCGATGAACGAGAGCTTGCTCTTTCACCGTTCGGCAGCTAAATACGTCACATGCAATTATTCACAATTAGAACAGAACTGTATTGGTGAATACCTTAATTACCCTCAACATCTCAACGTATCGACCGGCGCGATACGCAAGGCACAATCAAGCTAAGAGCTGAAAGTGTTCAAACAAATATGCCCCGAAGAACAAATAGGAAAAAAAAGGCGCGCCGCGTCTTGTGACTTCTTTATGAGTTGCTCGATAATTACTTATGTACAGCTGAACCAAGACAAGCATTTTGGTTTTTGTGCAGCTATGCCTTTTTGTTTCGAAAAATGGATCATAAGCCCGAGCGCCTACTAGAGGCTTGTCCTGGAGTGCGTGTTCAGTCAATACTTGCTTATGGAAAAACTGCTTTTCATCCACAACAAACACTTAAGAAAACCGCGAATATGTAAAATAGACACGCGTTTAGTGAGTGGCGTCACGACTTACCCGAGCCAACCGGGGCGGGGGGGGGGGGAGGGGGGTCGACTCCTTCTCACGCCTCGCCGGTCGTGGCATTGCCGTGTTTTGCGAAAAGGGCATCCTCGAGGATGAGCCGACACATTTAAAGCCTCGCTGCAGATACCTTTAAAGGACCAGTAAACAGGCTCCGACTTTTTTTTTTCAGCCGCCAAACAAGCTCACCAATTCGTACAGTAAACCACGGTGATCACATTTTCCGAGTATTAAAGCGCTGCGCGCCGCGCGGATCCTCCATTTCGAAAAACGATTCCCGCGTTTCTTTCCTTCACCTGACCAATCCCCCTCGTACGTGCAGTGACGCACAATCGCCGATAGGCGTCTTGACGTGGCACTGAGCTCGTCGATTGGTCCTTCGCCCTACGAAATGGCGCCTTGGCCTTGCGCTGATGCAGTTCTGGCCACGCAGTCCGCATTTTCATTTTCCTGTGCTGCCCTCTGCCGTTTTGTAGAGCCCGAGATTACCGCGTTAAGCGGTATTGCGAGAACGAAAGCCTCGGAGAGAAAGAGCCGTGTCGCTACTTTACCGCTAGGGGAAGGGTGCTCGTCGCACCGTGCTTTCTCCCGCGCCGTTATGACACGTGCCAATTTGAGGGAAGCCCCTGCTCGGTCGTTTGCCCCGCGCCGATGCCATATCGCTGACATCGTGCCGAAGTGGGTGGAGTCACGACGATGGGCTACGCCTTGCCCTCCCTATGGCTGAGAAGGGTCGCGAGGGCACGCGAAAATTTGAAAGCAGCTGAAACGGATCTTCTCACCCCTGCAACTGCCTTATTATAGCACGTATTCGCAAAATTTTTGCGGCAGCATGGTCACATAGCAAAAGTGCGCATATTTCTTTTCATTAAAATATTTGGACCTCGGGGCGGTTGACTGATCCTTTAAAGCCTACCTTTGGGCCCACGGACTATGGGGCCCACGGGGGTCCCCACGGACTATCGTAGTGCTCGCGCCAGCAGCGCCCCTCGCTGGAGTAGCCTGTGCTGCTCCGCCCCCGATGGCCACCAGACTCCCGAGTATGCCGAAACCCGGGTGTGATGAATGGAACAAAAAGCCACCACCTCCCCCGAAGGGGAATCGTGAGGAAATGCGAATGCATTTCGCGCGCTTCACTCCATTTATATATGGTGGTTGTGGTTCGAAGAAGGAAAAGGCTGCCTAATTTCTGCAGCCCGGTCGGGAGCACGGCGCAGCGCCTTTTTTTTGCTTTTTCTTCTTTTTTTTAATTAATTAATTTATTTTTTTTATTTTTTTTTTCATATATAGCTCCGCCGAGCTCCGCCGCAGACCGCTTTTAGTTAACGCGCACGCTGCGAATTTTTATTGTTCAACAACGCACAGGAGAAATCTCCCACCGGCACCACCTTGGAGGTCAAGATTCATTGCCATATATACGGGGTGGCCAGTGAACGGTTATGCAGCGCGAGCAGTCGGTTTTTTCAACCAAGAAACTCGCTAACAGACGCTGCCTGTGTCGGCGTCGTGAGGCGAGAGAGGGAGAGGGGAGGAGCGTAGGAGAGAGAGAGGGGGCGCGCATGCGCAGTGGGAGTGTGTACGCTGCGGGCAGAGATGCCTAGAGAAGAGAGGGGGGGGGAGCGTAGGAGAGGAGAAGAGAGGTGGGACGCGCATGCGCAGTGGGAGTGTGGACGGCGCGGGCAGGGATGCCTAGAGGAGGGGGAGCGTAGCAGGGGAGAGAGGAGGGGAGGCGCATGCGCAGTGAGGGTGTGGTTGCCGCGGGGAGGGATGCCTAGGGGAGAGAGAGGGAGAGAGGAGGTTTTTTTTATTTTTATTTTTTTTGAAAGGGTTTGCGCATGCGCAGTAAGGGGCGGTCACGCCGTACACCACCACCACCGGATTAAACTTCGCCATAAGATGCTTCACATCTAACACCTGCCGGCGCGCACACCTCCTCAACCTATCCTCCTCCTCCTCCGCGGACAACGCCAACGCCGGATGCCTGACATAGCCCGACTATGAAATGCATTCGCATTTAAAAGTGGACGACGACGAAGGTGCGTGGGTTTTGGAGCCAAATGTGCGCGGAAAGCCAGCCAATCAGCTTATGACTTGTGGTGGCACAGAGGTGGTGTGCCACGATTGGGCGACATGTGAAGAAGACGTGGCGAAAAGCTTCGCGGTGGGGACGAGCCGAAGCAGCGGCAGACGCAAGACAGCGGGCCGAAGCGTCGGACACCGGTGGTCCAGGGTCCAGCCAGGGAACGCGGCCGTCCGTGCTGCTGCCGCCCTACCACCAGCTGGCGCGGCGTTGCCAGCACGAGTACTGCATCTCGGGGCGCGGCCTGGCCTGCTGTTCTGTCCCTTGCCGGGGGGAATCGCGGATCTCGGCGAGGCGTCTCCGCGGTCAGCTTGTCAGCACAGCAACGAGTGTGGCCTGGCTGATGTGCACGGTTCCGCCGAGCATCCGGATTCAACGCAAGCTGTTCGCTGGGCAGGCTGGCCATTCCCCTGCACGGAGCACTGCGTCTCCATGCGGGTTGACTGCGTTCGTAGTCGGGCCCAAGCCGTCAAGCTGCATCGTTGCCGTGAGCGTCGCACGTCCATACGCACCCCGCTGCCCATCGCCTTTCACCGCCTCCTGCCCCTGCATCTCAGCGTCCATCGTACCATGAGGTCTTCGGACATGTTTTTCTGAATTCCCGCTAATCACTTCAATTAGTCTGTTTGCTTAGTTGCTCAGTCTCTCTGTTTTTCATTGTATCTTTGCGTTTAGCTTTCTTCCGTGTTGTCATGAACGTCGCGTGTGTTTTTACTACGTCGTCTGTGTCCATTTCTCTTCGCATGGCACGCGAACAAGAGTGACGATAGTCCATCAATTTCATTACACCGGGTCACTGCAAGCGCAGTTAGGTCGGAAACCACCGTGAACGTGCCTGCCGAGAAGGCAACATTCACCATTTCAGAAGAGGTGTTGGATAGAAGTCACACTCCTCCGGTGCCGCAGACGCCGAAGGAAAGTCGCAGCTCTTTGGAGTGCACAAAAAAAATAAATAAAGGGAGAAAACTCCACAATACAGGGCCCGCAAAAGCCCTTGTGACTTAAGGCACCACTTTTTCTATACATAACACCACGCTACGTTAAAATGGATACACAAATTCTACAGCGCAACCACAGAGGACTACACAGAAACCTCGACGTCGTCCAAGAACGTTTGCACCAACATTCACGAAAAGTGCTGTGTGTACAAGAAACACACTTGAATTCCAAAACCGGCACAATTCTACGCCATTATGTCACTTTTCGAAAGGACAGGGGCGATGCTGTGGGGTCATCCGGTGGTGTTGCCGTTGTAGTGACTGATGTAATAGCCTATACCCCATTACCACTTCAGACGCTATGGAGGTGTTGGACGCAGGAGCCGCTCCGTGGAGTAGAGGATTCCTCGAGGAGAGAAAGCCGGCGAGCTTAGTAGAGGAGAGATGGGGGGATGCACATGCGCTGTGGAAATGTGGGACGCGGGAGGCGGGCGCCGCTCCGTAGAGTACAGGTTTCCTAGAGGAGAAAAAAGGGGGGTGAGCGTAGGAGAGGAGAGAGAGAGTGGGGAGGGGACGCGCATGCGCTCTGGTTGTGTGGGACGTGGCACGCGGGAAGGAGGGACGGACATAACCCCCGAGCATAAGATGCTTCGCATCTCGAAACACCAAGTCTCAAGCTAGGAGAACGCACCGACAGGCTAGAAGCGAGAGTTAGCAGTAGTTTTTATCCGCCATCAGTCCTTATACAGATGAGGGCAAAGGCTGGAACATGGTCAGTATTGTAGCAGGACCACATGCATATTCGCTCCCTCTCGTAAACACACAAGGGGATAGATTGCAAGAGCAGGTGAACTTCCTGGGTGGACACTTTGAAAAGGTGTGCACCGAGGAAGATGTGCACTATTCTGAACCCTTCCAGCAACACGAAACAAGAATCGAAGATTAGAATCTAGAGCGAAAATCCACAGGCATTGAATGAACCCTTTCATTTAGCTGAGCTACAGGTATCTCTGAATCTGCCTTAAATCCTCCCCAGGCTCCGACCGATTAGTATACGAAATGTTGAAACGCCTACCTTATGACACTCATAAAGCCCTGCTTTCCCTGTGGGATGCTGGTCGTTTTTCCGGTGAGATGCCCTCGGCCTGGTAAGAATCCATTATTGTTGCTGTTTTAAACAGGGCAAGGACCCCTCTTTAGTTTCCAATTGCAGACCAATAGCTACTACAAGCTGTCTCTAAATTGTTTTCGCAAAGATGGCAAGTAGGCGACTGATACATTTTCTTACAACAAGCAATCTACTTGACCTATACCAGTGCGGGCTTCGAGACGCTAAATAAACCACTGTTCACCTTGTACGTATTACAGCCCGAGTTTGTTCTTTTAATTTTGCTTTCACAAGGAAGAGCAGCTGAGAACTGCACTCCTGCAATTCAACAACTTCTTGTCGGCGTCGTCCATAATTAGACAGACCCCAGTCACGAAACATCGTATTGTCACGTGGGTGTGACGTCGACGAAGGCAGCAGGCGACGTGTCCGAGATGAAACTGTTTATTAGGCCGAACTTGTGGCCGGTAAAGGAGAGTAAGATTACAGCAATACACACTGGAACTGATAGCGGCGAACAGAGCGTCGGCCGTCGATGAACTGATCATGGTTGGAGCGCGCCGGCTTTTATACATCACGCGTCGAACATTCTAGGCTTATCACTGGTCATCGCACAAGCTCTGGAATAATCTTGAGTGTTCGCGTGCTGTGCGCAATGTCAAGAAAACGATCTACTACAAACGTGAAGCTTCTCGAACACTGAGGCGCGATCTGCGCCAAGCGTTGCTCACAGTCTTTTCGGGGGTTAAACAAAGCAAAACTAACACGCGTGGCAATGCCCCCCTCTGAAAAAGCATCGTCCCGATGCTTAAAACAGAACACGGGTGGGGGGCGCAATGCATACAACAATAAATAACAGCAATAAAGAATGTACAATAAACGATAAGCACAAGCGAGATAGTACAATAAACAATAAGCACAAGCAAAACATTACAATAATAAAGCAAAAAGTACAGTCCTCAGATTCACTAACGCGCGTAATATGGCTTGAGGCGCACGACATGGACGACTTCAGGTCGCGCACGGCGCCGCTGAGAGTTCGTAATGCCGCCAGGGACAACCTCGTAGTCGAGTGCGCCGAGGCGTCGAAGTACCATGTACGGTCCGAAGTATCGTCGAAGAAGCTTCTCACTGCGTCCCCGTCGGCGTATTGGCGTCCACACCCATACACGGTCACCGGGTTGGTATTCCGTGTGGCGTCGTCGAACCAGCAGAGGACTGTCAGTCCTCTGCTGGTTTTTGATCCGTAGGCGGGCGAGCTGTCGTGCTTCTTCGGCGCGCTGTAGGTAGGTGGTCACGTCGATGTTTTCCTCGTCGGTCACGTTTGGTAACATGGCGTCGAGCGTCGTTGCCGGGCTCCGTCCGTAGACCAACTTGTATGGCGTCAACTGCGTCGTTTCTTGTACGGCCGTGTTGTACGCGAAGGTCACGTACGGAAGGTTGGCGTCCCACGTCTTGTGTTCTACGTCGACGTACATGGCCAGCATGTCGGCAATGGTCTTATTTAGACGCTCAGTGAGGCCGTCGGTCTGTGGGTAGTACGCGGTGGTCCGGCGGTGGCTTGTGTGGCTGTATCCCAAGATCGCCTAAGTTAGGTCCGCGGTAAAGGCCATACCTCTGTCAGTAATGAGGACCTCTGGGGCGCCATGACGCAGGACGATGTTCTCGACGAAGAACTTTGCTACCTCGGCGGCGCTGCCTTTGGGCAGGGCCCTCGTCTCGGCGTAGCGGATGAGGTAGTCAGTAGCTACGACAATCCATTTGTTTCCGGAATTCGACGTCCGGGAAGGGCCCCGGTAAGTCCTTGCCGATTTGTTGGAACGGCCGGCGAGGTGGCTCGATGGGCTGCAGAAGTCCAGCTGGCCTAGTCGGAGGTGTCTTCCGTCGCTGACAATCACGGCAAGTCTTTACGT
>JALIZH010028121.1:0-14317 GCA_030522465.1 Rhipicephalus appendiculatus
AGGTGTATATCAAGCTAACGAAACGGCCGCGCGCGCGCCATGGGCGTGGCATGTAAATCAAATCATGTTGTTCATGACATGGACGTCATTATTTGCATATTACCACCTGTCATTTATGTTCGTCATACAGTCACGTCACTCAATCCCAAATTTGGTGTATATAAACCTAACGAAACGGCCGCAAACGCGCCATGATCGTGGCATGTAAATCATACTTTTCATGACAAGTTATTCATGACTTTCATGATGTGACCAGCCATTTATGTTCGTCATACAGTCATGTTATGCCATACCAAATTTGGTATAAATCCCATTAACGATACGGCCAGGGAGAGCACAAAGTCGTAGGCGGCTAGATAGATAGATAGCTAGATAGATAGATAGATAGATACTCTCAAAGTCGCCGAAGTTCGCTAAGAAATGCTTCGCATTTAATATGTACTTGCTCAACTGGATTGGCCATGGGAAACAAAGGGCTATTATCTCTAAGAATTTCAGAAAAGCTGGCACTTGTACCCGAACAATACTTGACGTTCTACTTGAGTGAACTTCAAGGCGATGTTCCCTTCGGAATTCCTCGACGTGTTTCATAATTTCTATGCTTTCTTTAGACATAGTCACACGATGTACGCTCCAGAGGTACAAGAAACAATAAAATCAAAGACTGCGTGCGGCAGCGGCGTTTAGAAGCAGGCTATACGAAAATAGCAGTATTCTCCCCTGGAAACACGCAACAGACGGGTTTAGCTCCTATCAACGAACATACAGTTGCCTTTCTGTTCAACAAGGTGCTCTGGTCTCTCTCAATCTGACATTTTGGAACCTCCGGCGGACATTCATTTGGAATCGCTGTGCTCAGAACTGTTGCAAAGGGGTCACTTCCCTAAGGATAATTAATTACTTTTCATTTAGGGGGGGGAATAGAAGTGATCAAAATGTTGTGCTGAGATCTATGAAAGAGTAGCTTTTGTATGCGAGGCTATCATAGGTTGGCTCTTTTTGTGTTTCAAGAAACATGCACCAGAAGAGAAAAGGAAGTGCTTAATCAGACCTTGCGCATCGCAACGAGAGTCACCCCACAGACTGCTATGTACAGGGGGGGGGGGGGGGGGTCAGAAGTACGCTGGCCACTATCCTATATATTTCTTGGAAGCGCGGCCGGCGAACTTTTGACGAACACTGTATATTCAAGCCTCCAAGGAGAAGATAAGGTTCTGGAAGTTCGTGTATTAAAGATGAATTCATATTTTCGAAGCTGGCAGAACGGAGGTATGTAAAGACAGCAAATTGTGACCAGTTTGTTGAAGAGAACGGCTCGAACGGCTACTGCCTCAAGGGATGTCTGAAGTGGTAAAGGTATACACCTATTCCTTGATTAACTATAACGGCAACACCACCAATGACGTCACTGAATAATCCCGGTACTTTCCAAAAAAAAATAACATAATGGCGTAGAAAGTTGGTGCGATTAGGTTTCCAGTGTCTTTCTTGTACAGACAGCAATTTTGGTGGATGTGCGTGTGTATGTTCTGGGACATCGTCGAGGTTTCTAAGCAGTCGTCTGACGTGCCACTGTAAAATTTGTTTATCGATTTTAATGCACTTTGGTTCTGTGTGTACAGAACGTGTTGCCTTAGAATACAAGGCCCTTTCCGCGACTTTTAAGGCGGAGTTTTTCTTTCTTGGCACGCTTCCTTCGGCGTCTGAGGGGCTGGAGGAGTGTTACTTCTATCCGTCAACTCTTAGGTGGTGGATAGTGCCGCTCAGCAGACGCGTTCGTGGCGGCTTCAGGCTTATCTGCGCTTGTAGGGGCCCTGTATCCGGCATACTCGAGACCCTGCGGGCACTGTTTGGCAGGGGATGGAGCAGTATAGGCTACTCCAGCCGGAGACGATGGTGGCGCGACCGCCGTCTCTTTCCGTGTGACTCTTGCGGACGCCGGAAGACGTGCCACGTCGTCACGGTGCGTCACATAGGGAAAGGAAGGACTGGACTGATTATGGAGTCAGATCCGTTTACTTGCATTTTGGAAGGACACGTTGAATTTGAGCTCTAGGCTTTATTTGCTTTTTCCACGAGAGGCACGATCGCGAATAGGTGGGATGGTCGCCTTCACAGTGCGCACAACGGGCTTCTGAAGTGCAAGTTTCCGATGAGTGCTCGCAGTTTTGACGCATGTCCAAAGTTCTGACATTTCAAACATCGACGGGGATCAGTTACATAGGGCCTGACACGAAGCTAACAGTAACCGATCGCAATGGTTTCGGGTAAGTCGCCGCTTCCGAAGGTGATGATTATGTGTTTGGTTGGTATTTCTTTATTGTCTTGTCGTATTATTATACCTTGGACATTCACTGCGTTCAGGTTTTGCCAGCATTCCAGTATTTCACTTTCAGATAGTTCGAGAACGTCGTCGTCAGAGATGACACCGCGCATTGTATTCATCGACCTCTGTGGGCCTACTGAAAGTGGGACGTCCCCAAATGCTACAAGTTTGGATAGGTTGTCATATCGGAGCTTGTCGCGATCTTCAAGAAGGAGGTCTCCACTTCTCATCTGTGATAATATGTGGTGCGCAGACGCGATACCGGAACTCAAGAATGACAATGGTGTGCTGTGCGGTGGCAAAGTGTGATTGCGTGCGTATGTGCTGTGCGGGGCCGAAGACGACGACGTCGGCAGCTCGTGAAGCAGGGCCTCGAGGGTGGGAGACCCGTGCCTTCGGCAGTGCGCGACGGTCGTGTTCGAAGCAGAGCAGCGTTCGTGGCAGACCACGACTCTCACTGGGTGACTGGCCCAGGGACCAGGCGGTGCGCGGTGGTTCCCGTTCCTGAGAGCTGAGGGACCGACGACCGAGAAAACGACGCCTGCATTCCAGCTGGGCGACTGGCCCAGGGAGCAGGCGAGGTGCTGCTGACCGCGCTGCCGTCCACAGCGGTTGCTCGAGTCCCCGCTGTGGGCCACCGTTACTGCTGCCGTCACACGGGCTGGCGCGACCTCGGTGTGCTGCCGGGACGAAACGCGGTGGCTGAGTGCTGCTGCTTAGGAACCAGCCCCAAGCATTTCTACTCCTGCTCTTGCGACAGAGGGCCGGAGCATGGTGAGGGCTGACCCACGGGCTGACCCACGGGCTGACCCACGCCTGGCCAACGAGCCAGGCGGCGCACCGTCTCCAAGCGACCGGCGTCGGTGTCCAGGGCAACTATACGGCGAGAGACGCTTATCGCATAGACACAATTAGTGAAAGCCAATATATGTTGTTTTGCTCGCGTGCCCATTAAGTGTCAGTGCATGTCTGTCCATGTGTGGAGTTTGTAATGTAAGTGTGAACGTGTTTTTGTGCACTGGCGTACTGTCTGGATCTTTCGGGAGCGGTCCTGCCCCAATAACATCACACCATCTATGTTACATTATATCCTGAGCTAATTGCTTCCGTAATAGCTTTTGAAACAAGAAAAGGTGAGATTGCTGGGACTGTTTTTTTTCTGGCTATGCACAACATGGTACTTGGGGAAGGAATGCTTCGGTTACGAGAGTGTGAATGATTGTTGGGTGTGCCACCCTTTCAGACGGCGATCAGGGAGTGTGGGAGAAAAGTTGGTCATACGGAGAAGTTAATGTTCGGTGGCGATGGTGGCCACCCACCACTCAGCCCAACAAGGAGACGCTACAAGTTAGAATACTTCAAGTCGTCAGCCATGCATCGCCGCTGTAACCAAATAAAACCACCCAAGGTTGAGCAACTACACAAGGTTAATCCTGGCCGCCAGGAAGTAAAGAGAAGAGAGAAGTAGGCAGGGAAGATTTAAAGTAAGCGAAAAAAATGCCCCCACCTCCCCGAAGGAAATCGTGAGGAAATGCGAATGCATTTCGCGCGCGCTTCACTCCATTTATATATGGTGGTTGTGGTTCGAAGAAGGAAAAGGCGCCTAATTTCTGCAGCCCGGTCGGGAGCACGGCGCAGCGCCTTTTTTTTTTGCTTTTTCTTGTTTTTTTTTTAATTTATTTATTTATTTTTTTAATTTTTTTTTTCATATATAGCTCCGCCGAGCTCCGCCGCAGACGGCTTTTAGTTAACGCGCACGCTGCGAATTTTTATTGTTCAACAACGCACAGGAGAAATCTCCCACCGGCACCACCTTGGAGGTCAAGATTCATTGCCATATATACGGGGTGGCCAGTAAATGGTTGTGCAGCGCGAGCAGTCGGTTTTTTCAATCAAGAAACTCGCTAGCAGACGCTGCCTGTGTCGGCGTCGCGAGGCGAGAGAGGGAGAGGGGGGAGCGTAGGAGAGAGAGGGGGGGGGGGCGCGCATGCGCAGTGGGAGTGTGGACGCTGCGAGCAGAGATGCCTAGAGAAGAGAGGGGGAGCGTAGGAGAAGAGAGGTGGGACGCGCATGCGCAGTGGGAGTGTGGACGGCGCGGGCAGGGATGCCTAGAGGAGAGAGGGGGGAGCGTAGCAGGGGGAGAGAGGAGGGGAGGCGCATGCGCAGTGAGGGTGTGGTTGCCGCGGGGAGGGATGCCTAGGGGAGAGAGAGGGAGAGAGGAGGTTTTTTATTTTTATTTTTTTTTTGAAAGGGTTTGCGCATGCGCAGTAAGGGGCGGTCACGCCGTACACCACCACCACCGGATTAAGCTTCGCCATAAGATGCTTCACATCTAACACCTGCCGGCGCGCACACCGCCTCAACCTATCCTCCTCCTCCTCCTCCGCGGACAACGCCAACACCGCACAACGCCAACGCCGGATGCCTGACATAGCCCGACTATGAAATGCATTCGCATTTAAAAGATGAAGATAAAGGGCGAGAGAGATAGGCGAAGGCGACTGCCGATTTACCGTGGGTGGGTCAGCCCAGGGGTCCCGTCTACGTGAAGCTTGGGCCTAAGGGGTGTGTTGCCTCTACTAGAGCGTCTTAAAGGTCCAAGCAACCGGCGTTGGCTTAACCCCCAGAATCCCCTTTGCCGCGGATACGGCGAAGCCGCGTTCGGCTAATCATGGAGGGGTCTGAAACCCCCCCGTTGTCTCGGGTCCGTGGTGCCGCCACTCACCAAAGGCCTGCTTGCGCAGACGCCCCAGCGGGGAAAATGAAAGTGAGTGAGTAGGTGTCATTGTGAGTGAATGTAAGTGAGCACTTATGAGTGCGAGTGTATGTGAGTAATAACGTAAGTGAGCATGTGGGCATGATTGCACGTGAGTATGAACAGACGGGAATATGAACGTGACTGAGTACCTCTGAGTGTGAACATGGTTGAATATGAATGTGAGTATTCATAGGTGTCAGTAGGCGCCAGTATGAGAGTGAGTGAGTACTGATTACTGTGAGTATGAATGTGAGTACAGATCAGTGTGAATAGGCGTGAGTATGAATGTGAGTGAGCACTGATGAGTGTGAGTGACCGTGAGTTTGAACGTGAGTTTGTAACTTGGACAGCATTGGGTATATATATGTGCGCATGAACTTGAGTGAGTATGTATGGGTGCGAGTACTCGTGAGTATGAACGTGAGTACGTAAGGGTGTGAGAACTCATAGGTAAAAACATGACTCAGTAGCTTGCAGTGGGAGTATGAACGTGAGTGGGTATGTATGGGTGTGAGTACAGATGAGTATGAACATGAGTGGGCGCCAAGCCTGAAAAAATTAGAATGACTGAGTACTCTCTTGTAGCGTCCACCTATGTCAAAAACACACTTTACAGTTATTCAGGAGGCGACGTTACTGAAGCCCAGAAAATAACAAGTGCAACTGTATGCAGCGGTGCTGGGGGGAAGCCATAACCACCAGCAGGTCATCCAAGCATACAAAGACAAACGGACGTGTACGGGTGTTCAAGTTCATAAACATCTGGAACGCACGAGCAGTGTTGCGGAGGTTTAATATCCGTAACCGTTGGAACATGCTCTAAAAGTCTCAATAGTGTCTTTTAGATGGCCACTGATTCGGAAGAATTTCATGGTATACCTTCATTGAATTTTTCTTGCGGAATTTTAAAGCTACAGTTGCCCGACTGCGAAGTTATGAATGTCAAACAAATTGAGAGCCCTGCCAATATGCCAGGATAAAAGACGAGGAAGTTCTTTGTTAGATTATTATATATTTAAAATATTGTACTATGGCATACTATTCCCGTAACAACTCCATCACTTCCCTAGATATTAAGCTTTCCAGTACCGTGGTTCATGGACATGAGAAAGTCGTGGTGACATCACTTATTCTCGAAAACGTTCACTTTTGAGAAGTGCACCGGCACGGGTGGGTACACGTAGCCTTTGATGGCAAACCGGTGCGCAGCTCCCATATGCAACAATTCGCGACACGTTCGGCACAACCGACACCTGCTCGGAATCGCACTTGGTCACACGCATGACCATAAATTCCGCACGGGTGCCCAGATGCTCCACCATTTGCCGTTGCAATTTTGCCGAACATTCCGAAACGCGCTTGTCTGGGTTGTAACCAAGTCGCCGACGGGCATTCTCGGCATCGTAATAGTGAGCACCTCAGCGGGCAATATGTTTGTGGTTAACGTCGTTGACCAGATCTTCGCGACTCATTTAGCCCGGTGGTGTCGATCGCACTGAAGTCCCTACTGCCTGTGGCGCTCTAGACGGACGCGCAGAGGTGCTTATGTTCGCCATGCTCATCAAGACACCATAGGGAGCGCAGCGTGATCACGCTGTCTCTGATCGTGGGGCGCGTGTTTGGTCGCAGCAAACTGCGCCGCACATTCCGTCGATAAAACGCACACTAACGGACGAGAAATAAAAAAGAAACAGAAGAAAAAAATTGGCCGCGTATCTGCGTGCTTCGCTGCAAATGTCGTCGAAAGACGATAGTCTTGTGCCGGCCGTACTCCTATGTTTTGCCTTGCCTCAGACAGCGCCTACTATACGTTGAATTGGCCGCATCTGGCTGGCATTGATTATATATAGGCAGTGCTGCTCGAGATATGGACGCCATCGAAAAACAGAGCAGGCGTGCGTGAGATATGGACGCCATCTGTCGCGCTATCGGGAAACATCGGCTTCGGAACTCCCAGCTTATGCTGCCATGTGGAAGCACCATGGCGTCGTAGTGAAATCGATGGGCAGAGGGGTTTTTTGTGCACTGCGTCTCGCTTCTTTGAGCACTAAGATCTTTAGAATTACGTATCTGTAGATTTTGTAATAAAAGGAACACACTGTATAATGCCTAGATAATGATGTAGTGCCTCAGATATGCGTAATATTTATTTTTATTCGACCACGCTGAAAGTATGATCGCATACACCAGTTCAAGTTTGGTGGCCTTTAGGCATAGAGTTAAACTTTGGCCGGGTGGCTGAATCGTGTGACGTGCCGACAAACAGAGAAACAGACAGACCAAAATTTCTCCGTTTAAGTATCCCAAGAAAGACTATCGTCTTTAAAAGATCCATCACCTTGAATCCAACCCACGTCTCATCGCCCCGAGACAATAGCCGGCCGCCGCCCTACCGACTACGCCATCGACGCATACTGATGAGGTTCCACAAACGCTCCCTATATGTCCCACGCATTTTCTCTCGCCTGGTGCTGCCTGTTGGCGGGTATAAGTGGAGCGAGGCGGTGCGGCCGTCTGTGAACGGTGAAGTTAAGCTCTGCGTCATGACACCAACGAGCACCGATAGGAAGCGATTAGGCGACGATGCAGTTACAGCGTTTGACGCCAGCGATGAAAGCTGGCCGCGCTAACGTCAAGCAGTCCCTCTGGACCAAGGCACGTTTTCGCTTTCGCTTCGTGTTTGCGCGTGATGGCTCGTTGTCAGAGTAGTGCAGCTTCCACATGCACCAAAGGTGCTCGTCCGCCACACACTACTGCGAGTGTGATAGCACTAACTAATCAATCTGCTGCAATAAGCGCCGCAGAACGGCAATGATGTCGACAAGCGAATGTCGTTCCTTCTCGAGCAGACAGTAGCTAGCAGGACGTGGAACGCCTTCGAGCATTCTAGGCTAAAGCTACTAGCCTCGGGAGCGCACACCCTGTCGTGTCTCTCCACAGTTAACGACGTTTCAAAATGTGCATATCGAGTACCAGTGTTTGTATTGTGCTTGTTGATGCCATCTTTGCGCGGAATTCACGATATGCTGTGCCCAGGTGTATGTTAACAACCTCAGCTACAGCAACGACTAAATCATGATCATGGGCGCTAGCCATCGCTGCATTCACGTCAGATGGTTCTGTAGCTACCAAACACCAGTAGACACGCTACAAACTCTCACAAATCAGTCCACAATAAACAATCAACTATTTTTGGGAAGACATGTTTCACTTTTCTGTTATACCGGTACCTACGACGGAGGGATCAGCCATGTTTCTTCATCATATCGGTCATATTTATTGCAGCTCCCAGCCATACAAAGCTTTGCTGTAAAACGAACAGACACTCCTAATATTTTTACTCATAAGTGTAAGTACAAACTGGGAAAGCTTTTTCTTGAAGGTATATTAATTGAATTCTGACACTAGCATTCTTTCTTTGCAGCCAAGAAATATAAATTCAAGATTTGGCAAAGCGATCACGTACTACTATCAATGCATATAACTCAAGAAAATATTCCGCAGGAGTCTCACCAAATATACTACCCGGTATGTCTCATTTATTTGTAATTTCGGGGAACGTTGAAGCTTTGCGTTTAAGAGATGAACGCGATAGCAATGCCCGGCCCCATCCTCATCGCGCTCTAGTTCACTTGTCATTATGGTCAGTCGCCAAGCCAGCCAGCCAGCCACACAAAAACAAACACACTCACACACATACACACACACACGCACACGCGCGCGCGCATATATCTATAGTAAATGCAAACGTTTTCACCCCCCTTCACCAGCACTTTTATTACAACTGTGCATAGGTCGGCAAAACATGTGGAGCTCACTCAGGCTCGCTCATGAAATAGATTTTGCCCTTAGGAATCACTCGGACTCAGATTCACCAAATGTTTCCTCAACCGGACTTACTCGGGCTCAGATTCACTAAATATTTTCCCAACCGGACTCACTCAGACTCAGACTCACGAAAATTTTTCCCAGCCGGGCTCACTCAGACTCAGACTCACGGTTCTATCTTAGTCTGAGTGAGCCGACTCATGAGTGAGTTTGCTGACCTATGCAACTGTGTCCCCACCATGTGTGTGTAAGAGAGTGCGCGCAAAAATTGTGTGCGTTTTTTTAATGGGTGGCATGCTTTAAAGCAGGAGAAATTACGCGCGCGATAGTTTATTCGAAGTTCCGATGCACCACTCTGTTCGTAACGGAATACGGGCAGTACTATGTGCCTTTTTTAAAGGGTGGCCGGCTTTAAACCACCAACTCGTTAAGCGATTCACATGGTGTGACGGCCGATGGCAATGTACGCTTGTACCACGATTTAATGCGGTATTATATCTAGTACTGTGACGCAGGAAGTTTATGTTTCTGCAATATGAAAGTTAGTTTCAGCGCAGTTCCAAGCGTTGGCGTGGCTCTATGGTAGAACACCTGCTTGCCATGCCGGAGGCCTGGGTACATAATATCAAGGCGAAAGCCTTTAATGTCTCATGCTCACGTCCGTCCGGTGTCCGTCCGTCCGGTGTCCGTCCGGATGTCCGTCCGTCCGTCCGTCTGTCCGTATGTGCGTCCGTCCGTCCGGATCCGTCCATCCGTTCGTCCGGATGTCCGTCTGTCCGGATGTCCGTCCGTCCGGATGTCCGTCTGTCCGTCCGTCTGTCCGTCTCTCCGTCCGTCCGTCCGTCCGGATGTCCGTCCGTCTGTCCGTCCGGATGTCCGTCTGTCCGTCCAGATGTCCGTCTGTCCGTCCGTCCGTCCGTCTGTCCGTCCGTCCGTCTCTTCGTCCGTCCGTCCGTCCGGATGTCCGTCTGTCCGTCCGTCCGGATGTCCGTCCGTCCGTCCGGATGTCCGTCTGTCCGTCCGTCTGTCCGGATGTCCGTCCGTCTGTCCGGATGTCCGTCCGTCCGTCCGGATGTCCGTATGTTCGTCCGTCCGTCCGGATGTCCGTCTGTCCGTTCGTCTGTCCGAATGTCCTTCCGTCCGTCCGGATGTCCGCATGTCCGTCCGTCCGTCCAGATTCGTCCATCCGTCCGTCCGGATGTCCGTATGTCCGTCCGTCCGTCCGGATTCGTCCATCCGTCCGTCCGGATGTCCGTCTGTCCGTCCGTCCGTCTGGTGTCCGTCCGTCTTTCCGTCAGTCGAATGGCCACACGCTTTCTCCGAACACACATTGGAATGTGCCAAGTGTCCTTCAATTTTTAGATGCGAAGCATCTTATGCTCGTGGCTCTGTCCTTCCCGCGTCCCCCGTCCGCCGTCCCCCCGTCCCGCGTCCGGCCACTTTCATGAAGTAGGGAAGCGCCCATTATGCGAACCAGAACACTGTAGTAATATGAAGGCCATCAACCCTAACACAGTCATCAGAGTCATGGCCAAGAACACAGAGAGGCTGCTTAGCAATGGCTAGGCAGGTGGTGTCTGTCGCCCAGGTTGACCCCATTCCTTGAGTCATGGCCGAGAGCACAGAGAGCAGTGGCTAGGCAGGTGGTGTCTGTCGCCCAGGTTGACCCCATTCCTTAATCTTGCTTGCATGTGTCTGGAGGGGGCTTAGTCCGTCCCGCGTCCCACACCACCACAGCGCATGCGCGTGCCGTCCCCCCTCTCTCTCCTAAGCTCACCCCCTTCTCTCCTCCAGGAATCGTCTACTCTACGGAGCGGCCCCCGCGTCCTCTCCCCCCTCTCTCCTCTAGGAATACTCTACGGAGCGGCTCCGGCGTCCCACATCCCCAGAGCGCATGCGCGTCCTCTCCCCCCTCTCTCCTCTTGGAATCCTCTACTCTACGGAGCGGCTCCCACACCCCCACAGCGCATGCACGTCCCCTCTCTCTCCTCTCCTACGGTCGCCCCCCGTCCTTTCCTCTAGGAATCCTCTACGGAACGACAGGTGGTGTGACAGCTGCATGCCCCGCTGGGGGCGCCACGGTAGTTCCGCGGTATGAAAATGACGGAGCGCGCGCGCCTCATTCTCTCTCCTGCGCAGCGCCGCGATGAGCGCCCGGACCACTGCCGTGAAATGAGAGCGGCGACTTTCCTCCCCGCTCAAGCTAATTATCTCCCAGCTGCTTCGCATCCACACATGGTTCCCTTTAGCGGGAGATGGGGAATTTTTTTTGTTATTTACGTACATGGCGAATTTTCGGTCAGGACAATGACGACTGTTCCTTCACAACCAACGACGCCAACACCGATACGGGAATTTCGGGGTGTATTTGTGAATAAGTGTACATCACGATCAGTATATATATATATATATATATATATTGCGAGACACCGTTCAGGACCCTCAAGACTCGTCTTTATGGTTTCGAGTATGGTCCCGACAGCCCAAACAAGAGGTGATGATGGGTATGAAGCAGGGCTGGGCAACGATACTTTGAAATTGTATCGCGATACGATACAAGATACTCGGGCAAGAAGTATTGGAGATACAGATACAAGATACTTTGCGAATGAATGTATCCGATACGATACTCCCTAATTGTATCGGAAGATACTTCGATACATTTGTAAATTTCTTCTTATAGATCTATATAATGACGCTGCAAATACCTATGTACAGAAGTTTTTGCTTGAAAATGTCTGAATTATGTACTACCAAATTTGTTTATTTTAATGAAATATCTGCTTGAATCCCGAAAGCTATGCTTTTCTTGTTTAATGTATATTAGTTTCATTCCGAAACAAACTATTGGCATTTGTTTACTTGAAGCTTTTGTATTTCATGGGTGTCCTGCTCTACTTGGCGACCAACTAGGGGTTGCCCTCTAATTGCAAGAACTTCAATAAGAAGCCTCCGCAAAATGGCACAAATACTGGTGCAGAGTCTTATTTTGTCCATAAGCGTATTACCGTTTTCGTAGTGCCGCATCAGCCTACAGGTGTAGAGCAACAACAACGCTGGTAGCGATATTTTTGTGAAGCATAATGTGAAGACGATAACTACCGAGTCAGCGCTCACAGTTCACTGAGGGACATAAAACTGCAGTGACTTTTCATATTCTACCTATCAACCTGCGCAAAGTATTCGTTAGCAACATATTGTCACGTGGTCGTGACGTCGACGAAGGCAGAAGTCGGTAGGTCCAAAATGAAACTGTTTATTAGGCCGAACTTGTGGCCGGTAAACAGAAAGTCAGATTACAGCAATACACACTGCACTGATAGCGGCGAACAGAGCGTCGGCCGTCGATGAAGTGAACATCGTTGGAACGCGCCGGCTTTTATAACTCACGCGTCGAACATTTTTGTCTTATCTCTGGTCGTCGCGCAAGCTCTCGAATAATCTTGGGTGTTCGCGTCTTGCGCGCAATCTTAACAAAATGATCTACTAGAATCGTGAACCTTCTCGAACACTGCAGGCGCGGTTTGTTCACAGTCTTTGTGGGCGTAAACCGAATACAGTAAAAGAAACGCGCGTGGCAATGTCCCCCTCTGAAAAGGCATCGTCCCGATGCTTAGAACAGAACACATGGTAAAAATACATGCAACAATAAATAGCGACAATAAATCAAGAAAGTTCAGTAAACAATACGCACAAGAAAGTCCAATGAAAGAAAAAAGAAGTACAGTCCTCAGGTTCACTACCGCGCGTAAAACGGCTTGAGGCGCACGACATGGACGACTTCAGGTCGCGCACGGCGCCGTTGAGAGTTCGAAATGCCGTCGGGGACAACCTCGTAGTCGAGTGTGCCGAGACGACGAAGCACCCTGTACGGTCCGAAGTATCGTCGCAGAAGTTTTTTCACTCAGTCCACGTCGTCGTATCGGCGTCCACACCCAAACGCGGTCGCCGGGCTGGTATTCCACGAACCGTCGTCGAAGGTTGTAGCGGCGGCTGTCAGTCGTCTGCTGATTCTTCATCCGCAGGCGGGCGAGCTGTCGTGCTTCTTCGGCGCGCTGTAGGTAGGCGGTTACGTCGATGTTTTCCTCGTCGGTCATGTTTGGTAACATGGCGTCGAGTGTCGTTGCCGGACTCCGTCCGTAGACCAACTTGTATGGCGTGATCTGCGTCGTTTCTTGCACGGCCGTGTTGTATGCGAAGGTCACGTACGGAAGGATGGCGTCCCACGTCTTGTGTTCGACGTCGACGTACATGGCCAGCATGTCGGCGATGGTCTTATTTAGACGCTCGGTCAGGCCGTTGGTCTGTGGGTGGTAGGCGGTGGTCCGGCGGTGACTTGTTTGGCTGTACCTCAGGATCGCCTGAGTTAGGTCCGCAGTAAAGGCCGTACCTCTGTCGGTAATGAGGACCTCTGGGGCGCCATGACGCAGTACGATGTTCTCGACGAAGAACTTTGCTACCTCGGCGGCACTGCCCTTGGGCAGGGCCTTTGTCTCAGCGTAGCGGGTGAGGTAGTCAGTAGCTACGACGATCCATTTGTTTCCGGAATTCGACGTCGGGAACGGCCCCGGTAAGTCCATGCCGATTTGTTGGAACGGCCGGTTAGGTGGCTCGATGGGCTGCAGCAGTCCGGCTGGCCTAGTCGGTGGTGTCTTCCGTCGCTGACAATCTCGGCAAGTCCTCACGTAGTGAGTGACGTCGGCAGTGAGGCGAGGCCAGTAGTACTTTTCTTGTATCCTTGCCAGCGTACGGGAAAATCCAAGGTGTCCAGCCGTCGGGTCGTCATGCAAAGCATGCAGAACTTCTGGACGTAATGCCGAAGGTACTACGAGGAGGGAGTCGGCCCGAAGTGGCGAGAAGTTTTTCTTTAGAAGAACGCCGCTGCGTATGAAAAACGACTCCAGTCCTCGTCTGAATACCTTTGGAGCCACAGTGGCTTTGCCCTCGAGGTATTCCATAAGGCCCTTAAGTTCCGGATCGGCGCGCCGTCGCTCGGCGAAGTCGTCGGAACTTATGGTTCCCAGGAAGCCGTCATCATCCTGGTCGTTCAGCGGCGGTGGGTCGACGGGGGCACGAGACAGGCAGTCGGCGTCAGAGTGTTTTCTTCCGGACTTGTAAATGACGGTAATGTCGAATTCTTGAAGTCTCAGACTCCATCTTGCGAGGCGACCGGAAGGGTCCTTCAGGTTAGCTAGCCAACACAAGGCGTGGTGGTCGCTCACAACTTTGAAGGGCCTGCCGTAGAGGTAGGGGCGAAACTTTGACGTTGCCCAGATGATGGCAAGGCACTCCTTTTCTGTTGTGGAATAGTTGGCTTCCGCCTTGGATAGCGACCGGCTAGCATAACTGATAACCCTTTCCACGCCGGCAGTTCTCTGGACAAGAACGGCGCCGAGTCCTACGCT